>CM046063.1:22387650-22987650 GCA_025215515.1 Schistosoma japonicum | reverse complement strand
AGGTTCTACCATGTCAGGCAGGTCGTTTGGAGAACGATGAGACTAAAAGCAGCTACTCAAGGTCTGAGGGCGAAGTTGTACTGCTGATTGCAGAGGGGTGTGACAGCAGTAAGGTGTTTCCCTCGGACAACCAGAATCTGCAGCGATGCTGCCTTCTCACAAGGAAGGAAGGGTTAGAAAAGGTCGGCCCTAAAAATGTCACACCTCACCCTACTTCACAGATTTCCGTCTCCGGCGGTAAGGGTGCCCAGTTAGGGCTTTTAAGTGCGGAGCTAATACTCAAAAAACCCTTCACAAAAAGGCCGTGCGTGACAGGCCTCAAGCAGTTGTCTCTTGGGCTCTGCGGTCACGCTCTCAGGTCTCTAAGACCGACACTAATCTACCTTCTTTTTCAGGTTCCTCAAGAAACACCCTTCCATGGTGTGGGCAGCCAGGAAGTGACAACCGCCCTCATACCCGCAAAAGCACGACAGTCCAAACTTGTCAGAATCAAATCCTTTCCACACCCCATAATATCTCTCTTATCTCTACGACTAACTCTACTCACATTCCTTCATCTCACTGCACCGCTAATGTAAACGATGCGAGCTCAAAAAAAGTCATTCCTGGTCTCTTGAAACCCCGTTCTAGACTACATGTTGGAGCTTTTAATGTACGGACATTGAGTCAAATAGGGCAACAGGCTTTCTTAGCTAGGACTTTAGAATCTCGCTCAATCGATGTCTCGGAAACGCGCATACAGGATCCTAGTAAAATCATTAACCTGATTTCACCGTATCAAAATAAAGAAGCGGCCCGATTTACTCTTCGTGTATCCGGTAGCCCTAATGCTGCTTCCCGGGGTCTCGCTGGTGTAGGTATAGCATTGAGTCGTAGGGCAGAACTAGCTCTCCTAGACTGGATCCCTGTAGATAGTCGCTTGTGCGCTGTCCGACTGAACAGGACAGTTAGGACTCGGAAAGATAGGGACACTCGTCGTTGCCTCTTCGTTGTATCTGCCTATGCCCCCACTGACTGCAGTTCAGACGAGGTGAAAGATGAGTTTTACAGCAAGCTTTCAGACCTCCTCCAAAAAGCTAGGCGCTCTGACATAGTTATAATGTTTGGTGACTTTAATGCTCAAGTAGGTAAACTAAGTGAAAATGAGAGACACTTGGGTGGATGTTATGGTGTCGCAGCTCAAAGAACAGATAATGGCGACCGTTTGTTCCAACTATGCTCAGATAACCGCCTGTTTCTAGCGAATACTAACTTTAGGCATAAGGAAAAACATCTTTTGACCTGGCGACCCCCAAAATCGTCTCAACGTTGGACCCAACTAGATCACATCGCCATCAGCCACCGATGGAGGGGTTCTATAGAGGACTGTCGCTCGTTCTGGGGCACATGTTTAGATTCAGATCATGCTTAGTGCTAGCGCGTATTTGTTTGAGGCTTACTGGACGTAGTAGAGACATTGCAATGAAGCCTCTTAGGGTTTTACTTAATGATAATAAAGCTAAGAACATATATCAGGAACAACTAGAAAAACAGTTAGGCGACCGTGTAAGCGATTCCCATCCGGAAGCAGGTTGGAATGATATCAAAAAGGCTGTGGAAACAGCTGTGATATCTGCTAGTAAGGTAAATCATAAGGCTAGGATGAAGCCGTGGATTTCAGTAGCATTCACCGAACTGATGGATGCTCGTAAACTCATCCCACCTGGCTCTGAACATGACGAAGAGCGAAGTGAGCTTAAGCGCAGGCTGATAAATAGCCTACGCAACGACCGTGAACAGTGGTGGGTGGCGAAAGCAAAAACGATGGAAAAGGCAGCGGCGATAGGCAACAGTAGGCAACTTTTTCGACTTATCAAGGAAACTGGTATAAGAATCTGAATGTGAGTGAGACTATCTCCGAAAAGGATGGAATTATAATTCATTCTCAGTCCAGGAGATTGGACCGATGGGCAGAACACTTTAGGGATCAGTTCAACTGGCCTTCAGCCACACTTCGGTTGCCCACGATCCCCAGTCATCCTGAATGGCGAATCGACTTAACTCCTCCTAGTCTTTATGAAGTTGAGAAGGCTATAGGAATTCTGAAGCCAGGTAGAGCAGCAGGTCCTGATAGGCTTACCCCTGAAATTGTTAAGGATGGTGGTCCAGTTTTAGCAGCTAGATTGACTGAAATCTTAGGTAGAATCTGGGAACTGGGCGTAATACCATCTGACTGGTCTCAACCCCTGATTGTCCCAATTTATAAGAAAGGACAAAAGTCTTCTTGTGACAATCACAGGGGAATCAGTCTGACTTATATAGTTCCTAAATTGTTAGCCTCGATTATACTTAGACGCCTAACTAGAGCTCGTGAAAAGCAGACTACAGAAAACCAGGCTGGATTCAGACCTGGACGTGGCTGTATAGACCACATCTTCACACTGCGACAGGTCCTAGAACACAGACACACATTTAGGCGTCCTACAATAATTGTCTTCCTGGACCTAAAGGCGGCATTCGACTCTGTTGATCGTGAGGTTCTGTGGCAGTGTCTGTCATTGAAAGGTGTGCCAAAGAAGTATATTAACCTTATACAAGCTCTCTACTCTAAAACTACAGGTCGAGTGAGAGCTTATGGCGAACTGTCATCGGAATTCCTCACTTCAAGTGGTGTCCGTCAAGGATGTCCACTTTACCCATTCTTGTTTAATTTTATCATAGACATGCTCCTCGATATAACCATGTCTTCGTCTGACTTTTCAGGAGTTGACTTTCTACCAGGAGCCTCGCTTACTGACTTAGAGTATGCTGATGACATAGTCCTATTTGGTGGAGACGCTGACAAAATGCAGAGTCTTCTGACTACCCTGAGCAACAATGCAAGCATGTTCGGGATGCGGTTTTCCCCCTCGAAATGCAAAATGTTGCTTCAGGATTGGGTTGCATCGGCACCTGAACTAGTGATAGGGAGTGAAGTAGTCGAGCGTGTAGACCGCTTCACGTATCTGGGGAGTCTCATCAGTGCTGATGGCCTGGTGACTGACGAAATCTCAGCACGGATACAGAAAGCTCGATTGGCTTTTGCCAAGCTGCGTCACTTATAGCGCAGGCGAGATATCCGCTTGCTAACCAAAGGACGAGTGTACCTTGCAGCAGTCCGCTCTGTCCTACTATACGGGAGCGAAACATGTCCGTTAGGAGTAGAGGACATTCGTAGGTTACTGGTCTTCGATCATAGGTGTCTCCGAAACATTGCTCGAGTATCGTGGGACAACCAAATGAGCAATCCTGTCGTTAGGAAACGGGTTCTAGGAAAGGAGGGCAAATCAACAGATGAAGTATTGAAACTTCATCAGTTGAGGTGGTTGGGACATGTGTTACGCATGTCTAACTACCGACTGCCTCGACGAGCTATGTTTTGCGGCGTAGGAATAGGTTGGAAGAAAGCTAGGGGTGGCCAAACCAAAACATGGCATAAATCGATGAAGTCACTGACAAATGGACTAAGTCATGTTGGTAGATGTAGGCTGCGTGGTTGGGGTCCGCAAGACGAAAGTCATCAGTGGTTAGAGACTTTGAACGACATGGCTTAGAATCGTTTGCAATGGCGCAGGTGCATCCACTCTTTGTGTTCTCTCAAAATCTAACCTTCTGAATTCTTTATCCTTCTCCTTTCAAATTTATCTCACTGAATTATACTTTTCGAATCATATCTTCGCTCCCTAATTTTCTGCATTACTGCTAATACTTCTACTATCGCTATCACTCTTGTATTTGAACTGAAAGTTGCGTCTCTGTGCTGATGTGGTATGGCAACCTGAACTGATGTACGTACGTACGAAGTTCTGCGTTGTATCTGTCTGTCTGTCTGCAGCTGACACAAACCAATAAGGTGTATCTGTGATCTTTGGGGAACTATTCCTTCCCAGAGTATTCAATCCTAATCTTATAGGGGGTAAGTCTCAGCCCAAACAGCTTGTGTAGTAATGTTTACAAACTGTGAAATCAGATGATGTCGGATAGGATTTTCTATAGAGTATCAATCCTCCAGATTGCATGTACCTTGTTCTAACAAGTGCTAAGTAGTAGATAACTATGTCCAAGGTTACATGCTGACTACCCCGAAACACTCTCAATTGTTACATAATACACGCGATGTTAAGTCTAGACTAGTGGCGGTATTGAGACTTAATCGATAGAATTTGACTAGCTCTAGAACAGAATTAGATAAACACTACGTTGGTCAATACTCAGTCATCAATGTATGTAAAATATAGTTAGTTTACCGAATGTTGAATTATATACCTTGAGTACATTGGGTATGTGATAAGATGCTACTACCTGAACTGTAGTAAGCCTGAGGAAGTTAACTTGCAACAATTTAGCTGAAAATGAAATTAACGAAGTAACATAGGCACTGAAATGATCAGTTTATAAAGTTCTTAACTATGTAAAGACTTGGTAAACTAACAAAAAAGAACACCTTCGCAAGTAAATAAACCTACCCACTTTCCAACAACTGATCGCCATCCAACAATACAATTATTTAACCAAGAATGAGATCTAATTATTGATTTTGAAAAGATAGCAGAATTCGATATACGTACACCATCTTCAATTATAACATCTGCTCCAATAGTTACATTAGGACCAATTCGACAACCACGACCAATTTTTGCAGTTTCATGCTAAATAGAAGGATGATGCATGAATAAGATAGGAGTTACGTCAAAAAAAATTAGTTTTTCCCCCCCCCCAAAAAAATTATGTAATATGCTGGATATTGAGTACACTTCACTTAGTGCACAAATCCTCGATGATCGAAGACTACTGAATGAAATAATGTGCAAAAAGTGAATTATCGTGTGAATATTAAACAAACCAGATATATGTTCAATTCATTTTTAAATGTAACAGGCGAAATTTCGACTTGTCTCAGTATTTTCTTACATAATTATTTATAAAAATTATTCAAGTGACTGACTACATATAAATCATATTTTTGAATAATTCTTTTCAACGGTTCTAACAAATCAACACCTATTGTTCACTCCTCAGATTTATTATTTTAGTGATCTGATGTTCTGTGTCAAATAGTTTAACAATATACGTTCTACTCCCGACTAGGAGAAATTCAAATCAAGATTTACCTAAATGAAAAGGTGATAAACTCGCAAAAAAACGCCCTGGTCCTGTATCTGGAAAATCTTGAATTACATTACATACCTATAGTAATGATTTTACCGATGTATGGATCATTCTGTTACAGAATGTAATTGAATTTCTAATTTACGGCCTATCTCTCTGATTTCTGTCAGTCAGTTGTGTACAACGCAGAGTCTGAGACATATATGCGTCGGTCAAGGTTACCACAGGACATAAAAACCACGAGATGAATACCAAAATGATAGAAGTAGTAGCAACATAGATGGTAGTGAAAAAGATTGAACCGAGAATACGATTCTTAAAGTAAGAATTATGTCGTGGAAACAGGTGCAAAACAATAACAATCCCAGGATTTAAGGGAAGACAAAGACTGAATGCACCTGTACCACTGAACTATGGCACTCAAAGTTCCCAACTATATAAGAGTAATTCGTTGTAATAATTTACAAATAAGCAATAGGTGTTGAGAAAGACAACTATTCTGGAGTAAAGGACATTTTTTCACGGCTTGTATGGTTGATTTCATCTTCCTTAAGATTGGAATTTAACAAGTATGAGACACGATGATATTCAACGCTCATTTAAAAAAAAACTGTGAATAAAATACATAATTTTCGGAAACAATTTCACTATGTACTTACAAAATTTAAGGCTGTGTTGATATGTAAGTAGAAAACACTTTACTTTCAATAACATACTTTTACTCTGGTATTCAGGCAAACTCGCTTACTTAAATAATGGTGGGAAAACAATACTGAGTATCTGTCTTTCTTATTTATACTGCTCCAGTGAGAACAAGAATCTTCAAAATTAGGTTAAATGAACAACAATATAGGAAATTCTCGAGTAGATAAGGAATTCGAGATAAGTAGACCAAAACTAATGACACTAGAGTTTAGTTGTACAATAAGATAAATAAGAAGATAAATGAAACGTCTCTAAGATGTAGGTAGAACCAAGATAAGATAAACAAGGTAGAAACAAAAAGGAATAAACTCACGACCTAAGGGCTAATATGCAGGAATTTTGGATCAAGTCCTTAGTAGGACCAAAGTTGAACCAGTTTATTTTGTACGCATAGTTATAGCTTCTCTAGGTGTATGGTAACGGCCTCAGCAATACAAAGTAGGCGGAGACTTAGTGATTTTGGTAGACTCCTGTTGACCATGTAGATAACCCTGAAAGAGGAATCCGGGTTGATTAAGCGGTCAGTGTTTTATCGAATTTTTGAGGAATAAAATTTATCTGAGCCCAACGAAACCAAATGAGTTCACTGAACAAAGGAAGTAAACCATATTTGAAATCCATCTAACATTGAATTTCAGTTAAACAATAATTATGTCATAATAAAGTGGATTCCACAACCTGCAACTTGGAAAATCTAAATAACAACATTTTATCATCGAATTCAATAGGTATGTAATCAGTAAGACAGTAATTGACTGATCAATGGCCTAAATTTATGTATTTCGTAAATTTCGCCCTTCTGATTGAAAGCTTATAAACATACTGAAACCAATATGCATTACAATCAGGAAAGCTAGAAGTCGGTCTTATGTATGATGTGTACGTAAAAATCTCATGGATTTCAAAATAATTTATTTGCATATATAAACGAATGTTTATTATAAACAAGTACGTAACTCACAACAAGAACATTTCCTATAAACTTTGGGTCAACTGTCAATAAAGGCGAGTTGCATTCAAATAAATGGCCCAAATATAGTCGCATACCGGTTAGATAATCTGCAGGTTGACCAATATCCATCCAAAATCCTAATATGAAAATAAGTAGTTATTGAATTCAGTAAGAATTTACTTGTAGGAATTGAGGGAATATTTTGTACTGAGATGAGAACATTATACTACTTTTTGTGAGAGTGATTACGTAAGGAACAAACAAAATTCTAATAGTAAAGGCAGTTAGCAATAAACTGCGTTAGCTTTAACCATCCAGTTTCATGCCTAAACTGAGGACAAAAACAGTTGAAAACCCTTCAATCGCTAACAGTAAACCAGGATAATTTGATGTAACCTGTGACCATACTATACAATTGTGACAGGTTTATTTTGTGTTAAATTCGTAGTTGCATAAGATAATTGCAAGTCCAGTATGCATTTTTATAAAAAGCAACCAATTAAAATATTTCGTTTCGTTAGTGTTACGTATCTAGCGAAAATCCAGAGCCATTGGATTTAGTTACTTAAAAACTGAGCCCTCGTAATATGGTCGAGGTGATACAAAATTAGTATATTTCGACACCTAAATGTACATTTGAGAAAGTGTTCCTCTGGTTTTGAATAATATTAGAAGGATGAATAACAAATTAAACCATAAAATTGTTGAAAAGTAGGCAGCCTAGATGGGAAGACTAAAAGCATACCTATATTAGTGGCTTTTCTCGAAAAATGACTACTGAATACGTAATTTTTGATAAGAATGAAATATGCTACAGCGCATACAGATGCGGTGTAAACCTTAAAAATAGTTGACATTAACCAAGAGGGCGTGAATTTTTGAAATACTTTAGATATCATTACTATAGCAAGACATACTTTGCTAACATTGGTTCAATTTACAAGCGCACGTATATATTTTATTATTTTGCACAAAATATTTAGTAAAATTAATAATTAGCAAAACGAGAAAGAAAATACCTTTAAGAAAATGACACTAAAATATGCTAATAACCGCCACAGTTTAATCCCCACATGTAGATTTATAACTCCAATAAAAGTATGCATTTAAGCTCTCTACAAATAGCATTTTGACTACTGAAGAACAGGTATGCAGAAAACGACGAATGTGCGAAAATTGCAGCTCTATAACCTCCTAAACCTAATTTTAAGCCTTCGTTCGTTACGGAACATCACCAATTGATTGGAAACAATTTTCGGCAGCGATTCACATAAATATAATGGAGAATACTGCAATGAGGCTCAATAAATAGTAAGATTGTGTACGAATTAATGATACTGTTGAGCCTCACAAACCGATGCATGAACTTAAGAACTAGAAGCCTCAATCTATCGGCTGGATTTCGAACACATCAAGAGCGTTTTAAACCTACAAAATGTGAATCACTTTTAAAATGAATTTACGGACTCAAAATGTTTGGGGCAGGGATATAAATAGCGACGGATATTGTACTCTGTAATCTTTCTACCAAACTCAAGCATGAAGACATTAAACTTCACACAACCGGAACAGTTTCTATGCCACGTATTTGGTATACTAAGTGGCTAGTATCAGTCAAAAGTTCTGAATACAATGTCAAAAATGCCAACCAAAAAATAACTAGGAAGCGAACAGTTGTCTGCTTTGGTTATTTCAGAAGTGTATGGTGGTTAAGTCATCTCGACATGCAGCCTGCCGACAACCAGCGCTACTACTTAAAAATGCCTTTGACTCTTAACTTTTTTAATGATTAGTAAAAAACTGTGTCCGGAAAACCTAAAGTGGATGTCCTATAACATTTGAAATATAAAGCTCATAGCATTATTCATAAAGTAACATTATGACAACTAAAATATCTTAATACACGTTGAAGGCTACTCAAAAATATTTAGGCGGAATTAACAGGAAAAAAAGCATAAGTCACCGGTATAACACGAGAACACTAGTCGCTTGGAAACAACTAGTCAGCTACAGATGATCTTAGTTGGTTATCATAGTAAACAATTACTTAACGACGTAGTGCCACTTGCATAAATATTACGACTAATAGGATTGGCATTAAAATTGTGTATACAGCACAAGAGGAAAAGTGAACGCTTTACTTTAGTTTCAACAAAATAAATCAATGTATAGCAATAGCAACTTCCATAAAATTCAATGGGAGATAAATAATTATAATTCAATTTAAAATCTTAAAGTTTTTTAAAGGTAACGAAGAGAAATCGGGAAGATTCCTAAACTCATTAAGGTATAAAACTATACAAAGTAGGAACATATTTGTCACCTGAAAATTCAATGCAGTATAGAGCAGAATCTCTCACCATTTCTGGGAAAACAGCTGTTTCTATGGACAATGGTTTGGCCTGAATATAACTTAATTTATTATGAATATCACCTCAATGCGCTTGAGAATACTCGGCTCAAAAATGTAGAGACCTGCATTGACTCTGTTAGCAATGTATTCTGATGGCTTTTCGACGAAGCGCTTTACAAGACCTGTTTGGTCATTGTGTACAACAGCACCATACTTTGATGGCTCTTCTACTTTTGTCACCTAGGTTTATGAAGCTAATACAAAAACATTTACTGCCATTGTACCCTCACGACCATGAGATAAGTGAAACTCTAACATCCTCTTGAAAGGATAATTGCATATGATATCACTATTTAAAACAAAAAACCTCTCTCCTGCTAATAAGGGTGCTGCTTGAGCAAGTGGACCACCTAAAATAAACATAATATTGGAATTCAAAACACATTGCCTGTATCCAATGCTTCATCTTCATATGAAAAGATGATTTTTACGTTTGTATTCTGAATCACCTAATGCGTATATCGACGAACAAAATAAAGCTTACTTTATTACAATGGTTTCTTATACTCGATTCCAAAACTTCCGCCTGGCGGTTAATTGCAAGGATGATTTCAGTGATGTCAATCTATAGTTAAAAAGAAATAACATCCTTCAAACCAATACTTCAAGTAAGGCGCTGATTTGATGAAGCAACATTGGTTTATTTGCGAATTCAACGAGTGGTTTTGGGATACTTAATGTTAAAGGACGTAATCTAGTACCGTAACCACCAATTAATATTAACGCCTTCATTCGTGCGCCGATAGCAGATGACGGTAGGAGGAACGACCTTGGAGAAGGTTAAACACGACTGAAACAATAAAACATCATATAACACGATTCTGTCTAAACTAAACAATATGTGGACGAAATTCTTGAAGACCAGGAATACAGTGCTTGACAACAGATAAACAACTGGGCCATAAAAATCAATTAAATTAAAGTGGTTAAACACGGAATGAAATTTTAGGTAATATTACTAGACTATTGTTGATTGAGATTCCCGTTTAGGTTGTAAAAGTGTTCACTTTTATGAGGATGGTTATTTAAGAGCTGACAATTAAAGTGGCGACGAGGTTGTTCTATAAATATTGTTTAAAAAACCTGAAGAGTTCAAGGGAGTACAGGGCTGAAAATGTCAACCGGAATAGACATTTTATATATTAAACTAGGTTGCAATAATGTGCATTTCTGGAGCCATATGAGGATACGCACAGAGGTTGCATGACGATCGTTTACCAATTTTATTTTTTAGTATTAAGTGGTAGTATGTTGTTGGTTGCCTACCTGTGTCTCCATTTCGAATGTTGGGATATCAGAAAGATTGCATATCCCTCCAACTAATGTAGTCATCTGCGAGTAGTAGGAAAGACTGCAACTTTCTGTTATAAGTAAGAATGAGTAGAGCAATTAAAAATGCAGCCAAAAAGAGAGCTTAATATTTTTAATGCAAGATTACCTAAGAGGTTATTTTGCCGCCGTTGGCATGGGTGATGAGCTAAACGTGTTATGCAGTTAACTCCTTATAAATTGGTTGTGCTGGTCTGTTTATTCTAAATGCATTTGGTCCGTTTAATGCGTTGGGTCTTCACTCCAGGTCTTTTTATCTTCTAATCTGCTATTTAAATTTGGCTCTAATCTCTCGCTTTGTCATAATGTAAAAGGAAATGCTATGGTTGATGTATTAGACCAACTGATGAAATTGGTCTTGTGCTCACGACGTCACAATAACAATAATAATAGTCCCCCAATATCTGCCCGAAACCCACTCGATCCCAAAACAAAATGGGAAATCATGTTTGTTAGGTCGGACCACAAAGAAGTGTAACAAACTTTCAGAACTGTGTTTGAGAACACTATTTCATTTATTCAAACTGTCTGTAATGTAAACATTTTGTTTCTATTATTGTTACGCTCCGCTTGCCCTATCCTCCCGTTTAGCATAATTACTGTTATTATATTGTCTCTTGTTATGGACTACAGTCAATTAGTTGTGTACAAGTTGTTCCTATTCACTACCACTATTCCCCTCGTCTTGTATTCATGTTAATTTTCTAATTGGTTTGTTGTGTGGTCTGACTTTATGTATATATAAAGGAATGCTCGTAATATAGATTCAATTCTGTCTAACTGACCTATTGGCTCGCATTCTACTTATTTCGGCTTAAAACTAAGTTGGCACAGGGCAGGCGCACAATTACAAACTAGGCACCAGTTATTGGCACTCGGCCATCCAATCCCCCATCACGCCCCCCATTCTCTCTCGTCATAACAATGTTATATTTCATGCATTTTTTTTCTTATACACAAAACATAACCTTTTAGACAACAAATAATAAAATTAACATTCACACAAAATAGGGTGAAAAGTGACTATGAACTATAACAATCAACTGAAATTAAGTCAAAAATTTGAACTGATACCGATCTGTCACCCCATATTAAGAATAAGCCACCCACTAGCATTCTCTAACCAACTTTGTCCTGGGCACTCCTTTCCAGTTCTCAAATGCTACTTATTCCTTTTATGTCTGCTTTCAAATTCTGGGTCGATGTGTTCTTCAGACTTCCACTTTGCCTTTGGCCTCGAGGATCTCAAGTTAGGGATTGTGACGTAGTTTGATAACTTTTCCAGTGTGTCCTAACCGCCTCCAGCGTTTATTCCAAATTTCTTCCTCATCCGGAAATTGCTTTGTTTTCTACTACAGTAGGTTGTTGTTGGTGGTGTCTAGCTAACAGATGTGAAGTATTTTGCGTAGAAAACTGTTTATAAATCCTTGTATCTTTATAGTGATGCTTTTCACAGTGCTCCAAGTTTCAGCTCCATACAATAGGACTGTCTTGAAATTTGTATTGAAAATTCTAACTTTGGTGTTGATTGACAGTTGTTTTGAGTTTAAGATATTCTTCAATTGTAGAAATGCTGCACTTGCCTTCCCAACCTGTGCCTTCACCTCCGCATCAGATCCCCCTTATTTATCGGTGATATTTTTCAGATATGTATACGTTTTCACATCACCCAGAGCTTATCCTTGGCATTTAGGTCTCCAATCAGGATTGTCAGGTCTCTTACTGGCCATTTGTCCACAATTGACTGCAGCTTCTCATCAAACTGGTCTTTGTCGTCTTCGTTGCTGTCGTTGGTGGACTAATAGTACTGAAAGATGTTTATTATGATCCCTTGCTTAGTTGTCTTGAAGAATGCTTTGATAGTTCTAGGTCCATGAAGTTCCCATCCTATAAGTGACTTTCTTGCTTCTTTGGATAACGTTAGTGTCACTCCTTTAGTGTGTGAGGAATTTTCTTATTCATGATGGAAGTACAACAGTAGTTCTCCTGAGACTACTCTTTGCTGTCCAGCTGCAACCAATGGGTTTCACTTATTCCAAGTATCTCTAGGTTGTATCCTTTTATTTTCTTAGCTATCTGGAATTTTCTTTTGGTCTCCCACACCGTACGGACATTGTATGTACCTATATTAATTGTTTCTCTGGTAGTCATGAGTCATGAATCCCTAACAGTATCAGCCTCATGACTTACGGAGATACTTGTCGTTCACCATGAGGCGTCAAAACTGTTGGAAATGCAGACCTTTCAACTCCTAGGACAAAGTTGAAATGGTTTTAACAATATTTTCTGGTTAGTTTTTTTTGGGAAGTTTGTTCTTCCAAAATCATTTTGTATACTTCAATCTTATTGGTGCTTTTTTTCTTTCAGTATTCTGTTTGATGGTGTGAAATAACTGTTATTTATTACTTATCTTGCAGTATAATTATGCATAACACGATAACGTTGCATCATTTAGTCTTTTTCTTATTTTGGTCTTCGAAACAATTTTGAATTTGCTTTTGATTTTCTTAATTTTACATCTTCGTCACCATCTAAATTTTGAATTTAGCTACTACGTGACCATATGTTTATATGTGTACTGATGCTGTCATTTCGAATGTGTTCCAATACGAGCGCCTGTTGCCTAAACTAAACTTTAGTTTCATTTATGGGTGAAATCAAAATGTCAGATAACATGGTCACTTTTCCTGAGAGCTTTGAAAATTTAGATGATGGTAACCGAAAACATTTAATTTGCAAATATGCATGATAATCATGATGACATCGGATGGTCAATGCAGGATGTTTATATCTTTACATCCTCACGATTTCGCAGTTTTCTGACTTGCAGAAAGAAACAGTACCTTTTATTTTTCCTGTTAATATTTTTAATTTTGCTATTTTGAAGTTATTTTAAAGTAGGGAGTCACCAGTACTACCGTTCATTCTTTTCGCACTGGCCTTCCAATTTTTCTGATCATCTATAGTAATTTTAAGTGTGTTAATTACTCTAATTATTACAAGGTCGTTATTGTAACCGTATATACAGAGTTGGGACATGTAAAATTGAACCTTCTTAGCACTGTATTCATGTCTTCTTGATTCATCTTTGGACGAGTAATCAGTTGTCGAGTCGATGGTTACCGGTTGCAAGTATCGGTTCGCATAGATAGTTTAGCGAGTTAAAGTTGCTGTAAGTACTCTCGTGTATAACGTAAGAGTTATTACATTTCAATTAACGTTCAGCAAATTTGACTTTCTGAATACCAGCCTCTTAATCTGAGAAAACAACCTGATCTGTGCAGTTGTTGCGGTATACTTAACGATTATATGATTTAGTGAATTATTTTTGTTCAATGTAGCCGTTCTTCCACCACAACAATCGAAATGCTCGTCTATTACCATCTGGAATCCTCACTTGCAGAGACACTTCTTCAATGTTAGCTGCTAACGCTATTTTACCTAGTCTGAACTGTTGGAGCACTCCTACCAAACTGTTAACCCTATTTGAACCACGCAAAAGCTGGTCATTGAGACACAAATCATGATACTTCGCAGCACAATCAAATACAATTCTCAACTTTTCTGGCTTCTTAGGATTAATAACAGGGTCATGTGGAATATACCACCAAACTCCTCCTGAGTTAAAACTCCATTTATCAACTTCAAGAATATGACCTTTGCTCGAATGTTCATTCATAACAAGCTTGTATCTTTCTAAGAGATGGCAATCCCTAGCAAACCGTCTACGCAAACATTCTAATCTACACCCAGCCATCTCATAGTTATTCGGCAATTCGGGTCGCCTATGTTTCCAAGGTAACCCAACCTGGAAGTGACCATCCACTAAGCTGGTTGAGCCTTCAACCATTTTTAGAGCCTTCTTATCTTCGACAGAATGCTGTTTATGCAGATCGTCCAAATCAGTGAACTCATGATTATGCAACCTTTTCAGGTCATCTGAAATATCTGAACTACACGTACACCGACACCACTCAACTCTACTAACTAACCTGCCTGAGTTCTTCGGACCAAGTACCATCCAACATAAGTGTGTTCGTATTCCAAACGGGTGTTTTCTATCTCCCAACCTTTGCTCCAAAACCCAGTGTGCATCCAGAACATCACATCTAACAAGAATACCTATCGTCTTGTTTCGCAATTGAGGAAAAGATATATCCCTTAGATGTTTCCATTTTTCCAGCCGTTGTTAGGTAAGGGACTCTGCATGACCTAGTGGTAGTTTCTTGATGGTGTAAGCCTTACTAATTCGGACAGACTCTTTGCCATCTAAAGAAAATAATTCTACACTCACTTCTAGACACTTGTGAACAGAAGTTCCATTTATAGTAATCACATTTATCAAAGAAGCCTTACCTTCCAAACATAAATGATTGACAATTTATTCACATATAAGGGATGTATTAGAAGCACTGTCTAAAAAGGCATACGTTTCCATACTTCCGTAAGGACCACATACTCTAACAGGTATAGTGCCGAAATGAACTTGCGTAAAATTGATTTCCTGAGCAAGATGAACAGAACTACCACTACCATCAACGTGCAGAAGCGAATGGTGCTTAACTATGCAACCCTTTACTGAACACTTTAAACCTGAGTCACACTTCCCAGCAACATGACCAGATGCCAGGCATAAATAACACAAACCACGTTTTTGTGCTTCTAACCTCCTGCCATTAACGTCCATTTACAGGAACTCTGGGCAATCAAATACGAAGTGTTTCCTTGTGCAAATGGCACAGGCTAACGATTTCATATAATTTTGTTGAAAGGCTCCGCCTTTAACTATATTGAAGCTAACCTTCTTGTTAAGATTTCTCTTATTTTCTCTAGAATTACTCGCCCTCGCATTATCATGAACCAACATTCCATAACGCATCCGTGAAACTCTCGCTCTTTCTTCTACAAACAACACCACGTCGCCGATGCTCGGTTCCCTACCTTCAACTATGATTCTACCAGCCATATTAGCCCAACGTTCTTGTAACTCTATCGGTAGGCGCTTTACAATGGATTCCAGGCTAGATGTTGAATTAACATCAGCCTCATATCCGATTTGCGACAATGTAATGTGGGTGCTACATAATTTAGTCGCGAAATCTGTTAAATCTTCAAAACAGTATCGCACTGTCTTCTGGATGAGCAAGTCATCTATCAAGGCACGTGCAACCGAATGTTTTTGACCAAATAAATCATTTGGTCAATTCGAGGCAAGCCAATACTAATAACAACTTGGCTTAGGGCATAGTTTACGTTACGAATCGGAACATTTTCTAGATGACCAGTCCATCCAACCGAATACTCCTTGTAAGTATCAGCTTCTAAATAGTCTTTGAACTTAGATTTCACTTCACGATCACAAACAGGTAGTAGTTCATTATTTGACTCATAACCTATACACTCTAATTTAGCGAGTTCGATTTCTTCCTGCACATCTATTAACTTTAATTCCCTTTCTGAATCTAGTCTCCTTTCTATCTGTCTTTTCTTAATCAAGGCTTCATCTAACTTAAATTAAGCAACACTAGAATTACTAGAACATGAACCAATGTCACTAGCATTATCAACTTTATCAACATTACTCACATAAAGCATACCACAACCAGTGTTAACTAAATCATTCACTGTAACAGGCGGCATCCTTTTCTTGCTTCGCGTTATCATTAAATATCTCGATTCCATGACATCGTCGTAAGCCAGAGTAGGATTCACTACGGGCAAATATGCGGAAATAACCAATTAGTCGCCAAATTAAACGAAACCAGAAAAACTTGACAATTCCCAAACAGGTCTCCTTTACGCAAACTGAATCCTCTATTAATAAACGGGTTATTGTGTGTGGGTGGTAGGCTCTGGGGAACTACGTGGTGTGAGACTAAGAAACATTCTATTATACTTCCGTCAAAACATCCAGTTACAGATTTGATTTTGTAGCACTATCATAGGACCGAGGGACAAGTGGGTCCCCCCCAGGTGATGGCAACTGTTCGCAAAAGGTTTTTGGTGTTAAGAGGTGGTACAGCTGTGAAAGAATAGTTGGGAATTACATCCATTGTCGAAGAAGTAAGGCTAGACCGGCATAACAATTAATGGCACCTTTGCCACTGATCAGAGTAGGAGATGGTGAATTTCCATTTTTGTCAGTAGGTGTCGACTACTTTGGGCCTCTCACAGTGAAGCAAGGTAGAAGTTTTCAGAAACGGTACGGATGTGTATTCACCTGTTTGAGAATGAAAGCTATACATTTAGAAGTGACGACTGACATGACAAAAGATTCGTTTATCATGGCGCTGATGAGCTTATAAGGAGAAGGGGATACCCGAGAGAGATATTCAGTAACAATGGAACTAACTTGGTTGAAGCCAGACATGAAATAGAAAATTGTCTGCGGGAATAGAAACAAGATCGCATCCTTGAGAAACTGCTTGTAAAGAGTATTGATTAGCACTGCTGCCAGTCATTGGGGTGGAGTTTGGGGACGTATGATTCGATCGGTCCGTAGAGTGTTATAAGCTCTTGCACACGAACAGACATTGACAGGTGAAAGTCTTATGACCTTTATGGTCGAAGCTGAATGTATTGTAGAAAATCGACCCCTAGATCCTATCACAGCTGACTCGGAAGATCCTGAGGGACTAACCCCCGCAAAGTTGTTACTCCTGAGAGAAAATGTCACCAGCTTCAGTCACCTACCTCTGAGCAATAAATATTCTAGACGATGGCAGCAAGCTAGCTATTTGGCGAGTTTTTTGAAAGCGTTGGTTTTGAAAATGTGTTTCTCTGTTACAACAGCGTCACAAGTAGACAAAGTTAGAGAGGAATTTACGGGAGGGTGACTTGGTTGTGATTTGTTCTGATTTCAGAGAGTAAGATAAATGGCTACTAGGTGTAGTACAGCGTGCAATACTAGGTAAAGATGGACAGGTGAGGCAAGTAGAATTAAGGACCGGGAACGGTATCTTTGTGAGGGACACTAGGAAAATGTGTCTTTTAGAGGCCTTAGATATATGTGATGGTCCCTAGGCGTACTGCGGTAAGATTTAAGACTCACCATATTTTTACCTGTTTGTTTGAATATGGTTTGTTTGATTATTGTTTGTATTTGTTTGTCGGAGTAACTGATTTGGTCGCTTGTGAAAAGAACTAGTGTTTTTTTGGTGGGGAGTGTTGCGGTAAATTTAAGGATTATATGATTTTGTGAATTGTTCTTGTCAAGCTCTTCCAAACTTAACTAATTTGTTGTGTTCAGTTTATGTCTAGTTTGTTTATCCTCACTTCCGCCATTTTTTTGGCTCGCACCTATTTTGGGCTGTTAACCATTTGTTTTGAGACTGGGAGCCTACAATATAATAATACGTCTATAATAATACGTTTATAATTTATTGCATAGAACAAATATTGCTCGACAGGTCAATAAATACATTATTTGGAATTCATTTCTTTTGATTATGCTCAGTCGGTTTTTATTTAGAAGCCTGTCTAGTTGTATCTTCAGCGCCCGGCGTCTGGACGTTTGGTTACCGTTACAACAGTATCATATCATCTTACCGGATGTCAGCACTGAGCTTGTTGTAAGTGGTTCGAAGCAAGCCCTATATGATGCTTGGTTATCTCATTTAGAACCAAACTCAATAAGGACTGTTAAACCAAAAAGTATAGTTTGGGTGCTCTACTAAACAGGTGCCTATAAACAGGAAACCGCAACAGTTAACCCTAGCCTTTATTCATGGAGACACTATAATTAGCTATTTAATTAATAATTCATTAAGCAAAAAACATCGTAAGTATACTGACGAATGAATATCATGATTATTTCAAGGGAGTGTGATTATTCGCTAGATGGTAGCTACTTACTGAAATTTTATCCTTAGGTATATCAAGAATGATAATGATTTGATTTTTCTAGTCTTCCAGTGGCTTCGGCTGCTTCAATACTAATACTGACTAGGCAGTTCTATCGTACACGCCTCCTTCAGTTAACCAATGGATATCTTTAAAACAGACTAAAGTATCTAGTTTGCGGCATTTAAGCGGAACTAATACAAGTAATTTTTAATTAATCACCTAAACTAGAAGAACGAAAGTTTCTTTAAAACTAAAGGCAACTTATTATCTAACACCAGTAAAAACACGTGTACAAGAGAAGTAACAAGATGATCTCGTGTGCTATTAGAGGTATGAGGGCGGTTTTCACTTCCTGGCTGCCCACACCATGGAAGGATATTGCTTCTTGGGGTGCCTGAAAGGGAAACTGGGTCAGTATTGGTCATAGTGACCTTCGATTGCGATCGCAGAGCCCAATGAACAACTGCTTGAGGCCGATCACGCACGGCCTTATTAAGGGGAGTCGTTGAAGTGTTAGCTCCGTTCTTTAGAAGGCCTTACTGCCGGAGACAGAAATCCGCAGGTGCATCCACTCCTTGTCTTCCTCCAAATTCTAATTTTTGAGCTTATTGTAATTTTCTCTTGACTGAATCACTTTTTATCTCAAATCTCATCTCTGATCTCTATGCTTTTCCATTAATACTAACTCTGTTACTACCTCCCTTCCTCCGGGATTTGGTCGGATAATTTAATCTCTATCTCCTAATTGAGGCATGGCAACTTGAACTGATGTGCGCATGTACCAAGTTCTACGATGTAACTGACTGACTGACTGACAAGAGAAGTAACAGATATACGGAGTTTCTGTTTATTACAGTGTAGCCTATAGTGTTTTCTCGTTAAACTTCTTATTTTGAGTGGTCGGGAAAATGCTTGATGTAAGATCATTGTTGACGCCGACATCATCTACACTAGTAATATAAACAACAGCCTACACTAAGCATATTTAATTTTTGAGACTCCATATGATCATATGGTTGCCTATAAAAAACATTGACATTGCTGGGAAGCAAAATGCATCAGAAAGGAATCGTGAAAAAATGGAAATTTATGCTTGAGATGAAATACATAAATAAAACTTCACTCTGAAATGTGACAAATGTACTAGAAAAACAAAAACAAACAAAAGTGATAATACGGTTCAATTTGTGAACATGAAAGAGTTGTCGGTAATCCTATAGGTCGCACTATGATTCCGTTAGGTGCATTACTATCGTGTTTCCTACACTCTGAACTACGAAGTGACCCATCCCTGTTTGGGATGATGTCAAATTTGACTCAATAAATGTTTGTCGACCAGAAACCTTGATGTAGAATACTATAACTACCAGCCTTCAAATAATTTCCTACTATCCAGCTTTTCCAGAACGGTGGTGGATGTTTTATCCACACAACTGTTGTGGTACAGAAAATGACCCATTCATCGTGATGGACGCGTATTTGTACATCAAACCAACGGCTCTATAAGCCGCAACATAATTATCGATGAATTATAAAATACTTCTAACAGGTAATTTTCATTGATTTATGGCACGAAACTGTTAATAACTATTATAATGGATGTAGCAAATAGAATTAAATAGTACCCAACAGCGATTTTGGTCTTCGAAATAAATATTTCTACCGGCGTTCACAAAAGGCTTCATTGATGTAGCTACATCCAACTAGTAAATAATAAACTAAACAAGATTCATGACTACGATTATTTTTGATTGTCATTTGTTGTTTTCGATATACATTTCCGATAGACAATAGCACTTCAATTTTCCGCAGTATTACTTTGTGCACAATTTTATTACCATCTGGAATTTCCTATCGACGAAAAGTTCGACCGTTAAATAAAATTATACCTGTTTGACAAACTTAATACCTCATGATAACGATAAACTGATGTCCACTGTCACTACCAATTTCGTGTGGTCATAGAGAAATCAGCAGAAGCGAGGATAATTATCGTTTATTTGGCGCTTTGCTTATAACCAAACTATGGGCTTATAAAAAATGTTTGATGCAATTATACTAGTAGTATAAGCTAAGTATCGAGATGATTCAACCAATAAAAGGAAAGTCCCTATATTTGGGCTTAGCTGAAAACTGTGATGTGTAATGCAAACTACTGCAAAGTAATAAGTAGTATGAATGAATACACAAAAGTAAGGTAAGTAAACTGTATATAAGTGACAAACCAACTACTTAGTCATCACGAGCTACTAGACATGTTATTGATTTTTTTAAACCTTAAGATAACAGACAACATATATGTAGCATGCTTATGTAAACTCGATACTGTCTAGAGGGGTACATGGATTAATGTCTCTGATTTATTATTATCTCTCTGCACACCAAAAGTGACAAACATTTTTATAAGTAAATCTACAGTATTTAATCTTGGGTGAGCACAATCGCCTAGCCGGAAATATCACTTATATTTTACTAGAATCAAATATCTGCCCTATATTCCTTTATATATAGAGAGGTATATTTGTGGCCTGGCTTAAGTATTGACAAACCTACTCCATATAAGCCAGTTCTGTAGATCTCTGACTAATCACTAGAACTTCATTATGGACATCCGCTGATTCAACACAAATATGAATATGATCCACCTAGCAGCGGACTCCTATATTAAAAAAGCATCTCCAATTCAACGTGATTTAGTTTGTTCTTCTCTCGTATAATCAGCTATTTAATTTATGTAGGACTCCTAATAACTACATCTTCCTTATATTTATACTTATCACTGAGCTAATTGGTATCCCTCTATCAATTACAGTCCTATTATGGTTCTATTAGCTTACAAGTTATTTGCTTGATTTCACGATTCCATAAAACTCCCCAAATAAACCTTATTACTAGGTAGTTTTCATAACTTCGCCTCTCTACAATATTTCAACAACAATTAGGTATCCGGTTTCAAGGTCTAATCTCTAGTAGCCTATGTGGCCGATTATAAGATGTTTGCTAAGATAAGGTTAGTTCAAACTGAGTTCATGACGTAGGGTATTAAGGAGATTGCCATAAATTTCATTATTATTATAATTAAATATACTAGCCTAACACCGTAAAAGGAAGGGAGGATGGAGACTCTAGCCAGCAGACATGACGGTATGGGTGATAACTTTAAACTCCCTTTGTCTATAGGGTAGTGAGGTTATGCACTATGGTTTTGAGTGAAGTAATCAAGTAGTAATATTGCATGATATACCTTTATATTTGTCACTCTGATTCGAATACATGAAGTCTAGTTTGTTTTACTTACCTATCAAGGCGTCTTTCTGCAAGGATAGCTAAACTACCAGCCTGCTGCTCATGATATTAACTCTTAATAAATAAAAAGTATGTTTATTCACATGTAAACATTTACTATACTATATTCTCATCCAATATTTTTTATACTTTCCTCGTAAATACTCATCGCATTCTTCCTACTGTTTAGGATAAACTCCTTGTTAGGCTTTAATTTTCATAGTTAACCATTCCGTAATCTCTCACAATGATCCTCAGCATTAGTCGATAGGTCAAGAACAATAAATACCCCGGATAACAGGACTGACATTTGAATTACAAACAGTTATATAGTATTAATCATATATACTCCGTTTTTCGTTTTAGCAAATACTAATGCATCACTCTGAGTATAACGCCGCACACTTACGCACAAAAGCCATAGGTTTATTCGATGTTGTAGTACAGCACTCTAATACAACCACTTGGACAATCTTCTGTACCGACTTTCAGCTGCTCGACAATTTTCGTCACAACATTATGCATAGTATCATGTGCCACAACTTTTAAACGATTACCATTAATGGTATAAAACTCCTTGTGCCTATAACTTGTATATTGCAAACTATACTTTTACTTATGCGATTCACCATGTTTTACATTTATTCTGTCAACTATCTAATGGGCTAATAGTTGGTATTCTAACCCCTAATATCGCCGGATATGATAAAAGTATGATCTCTATATTACTTAAATAAATTAAAACTGATGGATGCATATAAATCCTACACCCTCTAAACGAGTCAATAAACATCCTCTAGAAAGAAAGTAATTTAGTAAACAGATACTGAGTTGTCTGTTATTACTTATCTGCTGGAAAGCATCTCAGTGGTAAGTTTTAATTGGCTGGAATAAACCAAGTCTAACTATAAAATTTTGTATAGAGAAATAAAAAGTATGTGTTCTACTAATCAAATAAAATGGGAGTTTACATATAGTGTACTTGTGATAACAGCAAGTTGCGGGACGAAAATTGTTCACTGGTCCCACTCCACTATTCAGGTAAAAAAGGAGTGCCAGTAAACCGAAGTTGACTCAAAATGGAGACGGGGTGAGCCTATTAAAATCTCGTTTTCCTTTCCACATGTAGAAGCCTTACTGGAACGTCAAGAAAAATGAAGTGAGCAGTTTCGAATCTATGTTCTGTAAACCTTAACAAAGAAATCTTCATCGGAAGGGGTTTACAAAAATATCATTCGAAATTCGCACTTCAACTCAGTCATTAATTCAATCCATGAGTTTCATTCTGATGGTTTGGCTGACGTTATATTTGATTTGATTTTAATTACAAGTGACTTATTTAAGATGTGTTGTGAAGAAACTGTTTTGGGTGGTTTCATCAGGGAAGCATACCTGTATATTGGTTAAAATGGATTTACATAAAGAAAATTCAGAATAAAATGCCAATATGCACTATTATGTGATACAAAATAAAGTGATGTTGGGAGACAGAAATTCCTGAATACCAATGTGTGTATAATTAAATATGTGGTACGAAAAATCATGTGGTATTCATGACTTAAATGCGATGTGAATAGGTACATTAGACAACTAATATTCCTATAATAATTGTAAGGTCAAACTGTGAAAATGTCAATGAAATTGTTAATGTTTGTATAAGTGACGATGGGAGATGGAAAAACTAGAATAAAATAGAAATATGCACTATTAAATATGTAAAAAAGGAAAAAAAAACCAATAGATATGTGGTACGTAAATACAGCGTGAATAGGTTTATTACACAATTAATATTCCTATAATAATAAATGAGAGGTCAAACTATGCAAATATCAAATGAAATTATGAATATTTTTACAAGTGATGTTGGAGAAAAAATAATTTTGAATAAAATGTGTGTGCATTATTTTTGGTTCAAAAAAATACTAAAAATCTAAGGGTCGACCTTGATAAAATTGATGATTCTGTCAAGGCCATAATGCTTTCTCCTGAATTTGATATAGTTGATTACGGACACCATAAAAGCATCCGCCTTCCTAAGAATTCAAAAGAATTTTCTTTTGATGCAACTACCGGTATCTTATAACAAATTTTTGACGAACGGTCATCTATATTCAATATTTGTTAATAATGTCTCACGTTAGAAACATCCGCGAACGAGAATTAGGCGAAACGTGAAGGCTCAGTAGATCGCAAGTGTGAGAGCACTAAATTACCGGCACTGATAGGAGATAAGTTTAGGTGTCTTGTGCTTGTATGCATCACTATGAATTCTCAAACCTCCAATTACATCAATTCCTCAATCTTAATGTCCACTGCCTCATGTAGCCTTGGCTATTGTTGAATAGGAATTATATCAACTTATAAAAAATGAAGTTATTGAATCGATGAATTTTCCTGAACGGTTAGCCCTAAGTGACTATTAGTGAGCCAGTTGGAAGCATCCGGTCATGTAAGGATTATTCGATGGAACTAAAAGAAACACTAGGAGCCTATCAGTATCCATTATCTTTAACAGGAGACATTCGGATAATTGAATTGGTGAAAATATTCAGCAAATTTGAACTTATTGTAAGCTTACTTGCAAATCCCGTAATCTTATTGTTACCAATCAGTAAGTCGGAACAAATGACACGCTATCGTGATATAATGTGTAACTACACCACAATCTACAAAACTACATAAAATCTAAAATAGTACACACAAAAAGTAGTCTTATACTTCTGAAGGACATTGACACCTAATAGTAACACGAACCCTTAGCTCAGTCAATTCTAGAAACGGTGTCTGACAATAATGGAATCCGGTCAGGTTCAGTGGTATCAGGGCATCTGCTCCTTGATAGGCGTCCACTAAAACGCGAGATAACTTCCTTAACCTGCCCCCCCCCTGACTGAATCTGGTTTGCTTGGAATGGTACCTATAATAAAGCAGCATTAGGTACTATATGAGTTTTTGAATTCATTCGAGAGAGCCTTGAGATGCCAGGTGGTCAGTCGATACTCAAACTGCATGTAGTTGGTAACCCTTTCATACTTACGAGTGATAGCGAATTAACGGATTGGCTGCCTCAATGCTACTTTGTGTCAAATTGACACTTAAATTAACTTTCCTCGCTTACCTCAACTAATACTTGGATACTCGAATGTTCTACGTGTAATGTAAAAGTCGAACATTAGTTGACAAGAAATATTTTATTTCCAAGAATAACGACAAAACAAAGCAATCAGACTTCGTGAGTGCAGCAATAGCCCAGTCTCTGCCCAATCAAAATGTACGAATGTCGGGGGCTACAATGTTCTTGTATCCAAGTAGTTTCATATCAGTTGCCTGTAAACAATTTAGCTGCTCATGATCATCTTAAATAAAAGAATGGGAAGCTGAGTAATAGCTTGTTCCAATAAATCTCTGTAATCCTAATTTCTTAGTTATCATTGTATTCCACGCTTTTACTATCTTTCACACAAAAAAATATACTACAGAGATGAAATCGGATGGAGCAATTTTATTCCACAAACGGTTACTAAATGATCTTATTGACGAGTACGTTTATTATACATACAAGATTAGAGCCAGTATAAAATCTGAACGTTAGTGATTCTGGGAGGATCTCACAACTCATACCTGCTCGATCATAAGAACCGTTCCTCACTAGCCTCAAAATCGCCTCCGCCGGTTGTTGACCGAATACCTAACTACAACATAGTCTTTAGAAAGTCGCTAATTTTTTAAAGGCATTATACTTCCACTTATGTAACTAACTAATTACCATAGTAATAATCATAATGAAAATCTACAAATTTGAGCGTCAAACATTTATTTATAAATCATACTACATATAATTGATTGCAATGGTCACTAATGGCTTATTGAACGTTATATATATGCATAAGGAAGTCATATAAAACAACCGAAAAAAAGTAGACGATTGTTTCAAAAAACAGCAGAATATGTGTGGTACTCAGAATGTCATTAAAAATGGGTTTAGACTAACAGTCATTCGTACACTAAAAAAATAAGAAAATTGAATGACTAAGAATTACGATTTTAAGAAAAGTTTTGTGATATAAAGGAATGGAAAAATGCTTACTATTGTGAAGCAAAAGGTGATAATCTCTTCGTTGTACTATATATATATATATATATATATATATATATATATATATATATATATATAACGTGTTGAACGACAGTTTGCCTTTGTTAACAAAAGTACGTTTAACATCCTGGTGATTGTAATAACACATTACTTCTATGTGATGATCCGACAGCCTGTTATAGGCACATCTTCATTCATTAAACGATTATAACAAATAGGCTGATGCTGAGTACTGCCACTATTATGAGAAACTTTAGGTATAGTAACATCATTCACCGATTTATTTGTATTATATTTCGTGCTTTCTGTAGACGATGCCAAACATGAGAGGCTATAATTTTGCAAGAGTGCGAATCGTGTACGAGTAGGACATGCTCCAGTTATCAAACGATGTACGGCTTCTGCACTTCGTAGCTAAGGGAAAGAAAAACAAATGTAGGCATAATAAATGAGTGTGATCTAAATCTTATTAAAAAAACAATAAAGCTTACATTTATTCATTTGATTAACATCAAATCCTACTGTTTCGGATAGTATGTACTATTTTTTAATGTTTAAACGGGTCACCCTTTCTAGCTTTGTAATACATCAGTGTATCGTGAACAGACCATATGCTGCTGCAAGGTTTTCAGGCGGTAAGTAAGAAACTTGAATGCCAGCAGACTTATGTGAGTTATTGAAATCTCTAAAAACATAGGAGATTACCTAGCAACTTAAGATCTTTTTGTTTCCGAATGATGACCACTAAACTTCCATGATCTCAGAAAAGATGCTGTGTGAAACGTCTTATTTCTTAGCTGAGCTCAAAAAATATGTTTAGTTTAGTGAACGTTAAAAAGACAGGTTAAGTTATACAACTTTTTCCAGTTATTTTTGATTCGATGTCGATAGAAAAATCATAATCTTGAGCTTTTAAATGAATAGAGACAGCATACCAAATTATTATAAATAATAGGCGTCGATGTAAACGGTAAATAAATACATTACATAATTATAATATAAAGAACGAACTACTGTTATATATATACTAGTACTAATAACAATGACGTGCATAAATAGAAGTATCAGAAGGCCGATTTTATAATGCAATAAAGTAATGAGATATACTCGTTGAAACGCTAATAAAGTTGAACGTTCTGAAAAAATAATCATAGTTGGTAAATATAAGTATGCACGTTGCTTATTCAATTTATTAAAGATGTGAACAAACGAATCTGCACTATTGTCACTTATTAAAATGTAAGCTATTGGAACAGTCGTGTTGAATTCCAAAATATAGATTGTGTGGATATGAACAAACGAGGTCTTAAATGTCGCATCATAAGAGTTAGAACGAACCACCTTAAAATTTTATACTCTGAATTTTAAATATGAAAAAGGTTATCAATCCCCCTCCTTAAACCCTCGCTGCTTATTTCGCATATTCAGTTAATTAATATGTCTGGAATGCCACTAGAGTGTTAGGGATTTAAAATCCCTTCAAAACGCAATCATCCGTTAAATCAAGCGAAAGGCGTTGTATTAATTTTTTGTAAGATTGATTGTAAGCTTTCATCAATCATTTCAATTCCAAAAGTGAGATATATAAACGTTGTTTGCCAGTCTTATTTCGTACTTTTGGTCCATAATATGATTTTCTTACAAGTTCAGTCTTCTGAAATAGCTGTGGGTTGGGAAGGAACAAATCATGGTATCTGGTTAAAGTACAAGTATCAGAGAGCACAATTCGCAATAACCGTACCGACTATCGAAGGAATCACATATAAAATCCAGCTACCCAAGATAATTTAGCTGTATCGTGCGGTGAAATGTACTAAGCCAATTAGAACCCACGCGTACGCCTCATCTGAGAGAAAACATATCATAGGAATACTGACAGTCCTATGCAGGGATAGAAGAGAAGGAATGGGTATAGGGTTATCAACCACATCCAGCAAAAACAACCTTGCTAAAAAAAAGGTAACCACGAACTACTGTTGTACTTCCATCATGAATAAGAAAATTCCTCACACACTAAAGGAGTGGCACTAACGTTATCCAAAGGAGCAAGAAAGTCACTTATAAGATGGGAACTTCATGGACCTAGAACCATCAAAGCATTCTTCAAGACAACGAAGCAAAGGATCGCAATGAATATCATCCAGAGCTATGAGTCCACCAGCGACAACAACGGAAACGATAAAGACCAGTTTGATGAGAAGCTGCAGTCAATCGTGGACAAATGGCCAGCAAGGGACCTGACAATCCTGATTAGAGACCTAAACGCCAAGGCTGGAATAAATAATATTGAATATAAAGACATCATAGGATGATATGCATAAAGAGAAAGGAACGAAAACAGTGAATGATTCACAAACCTACGTGTCGACAACAAAATGAATATAAGTGGTACCATATTCCATACCCACCCCCCGCAAACTCATACAAAAAGCTACATGGGTTTCAATGGACCACACTACCGAGAAACAAAACAACCACATCTGCATCAATAAAAAGTTCAGAAGGACCATGGAAGACATGAGGATAAAGAGAGAAGCTGATATAGCTTTAGACCAACACCACCTGCTAAGTATCCAAATGAAACTAAAGCTAAAAAAGCACTGGACAACTTTGGAAATAGTATTACAAAAGTGTAATACAACCATTCTTCAGGATACTAACAAACTCAAAATATATTTCGATAATGAGTTACGGGCTTTTTACGATCTAGTAGAAGAAGAGGAAACTACTATGAAGGACAACTGGAAAAATAAATAACTTCAACATATCAAGGGGGCTGCAAGGAGTACCAACATAAGGAATGGATCCCTGTTGGCACTCTGGATAGGTTTCAAGTAAGAAGGAACAAGAAGACAACAATCAATAACCCGAACGAGAGTAGAGCAATCCAAGGCACACCCCGAATACACAAACAAGTGGAGAGAAGAATCAGAGCTGATAAGCACAAACATGTGGAAGACCTAGCAATAATAGCGAAAATAGCTTAAAGAGGAGGAAACATGAAACACCTATATGACACAACAAAGAGGCCAGCTAGAAAACACAGTAAACCGTAACGATCAATCAAGAACAAGGATGGCAATTCAATTACTGTGACCCAAAAACAACGAAACAGGTAGGTAGAGCATTTTAAAGAACTCTTGAATAGACCAGGCCCACTCAACCCACCGGTCATTAAAACTTTATCTATAGACTTTCCTATAAATATTGACTTACTAACAATCGATGAAATCAGCATATTCATTCGGCAAATCAAGAGTTGAAAAACAGCAAAGCCAAAGAACATATCAGCTGAGGCGCTGAAATCAGGTATAGAAGTAACTGCAAAAATGCTTCATGTTCTCTTCGAAAAAATTCTGGAAGAACAAGTACCAATTGACTGGAAAGAAGGATACCTCATCAACATATCAAAGAAAGAAAATCTTAACAAGTATGACAACTACACAGGCATCACTCTATTATCAGTATCAGGAAAAGTTTTCAACAGTGTTGTTGAATAGAATCAAAGATCTAGTTGATGTCAGACTTCGAGACCAACAGACTCGATTCCGTAAGGATCGATCGTGTACCGACCACACCGCGACACTACAGATCATTGTCGAACAATCAATTAAATGCAACTCACTACTTTATATCGAATTCCTTGATTATGAGAAAGCGCTTGACTAGTGTAGACAGGAGAACATTATGGAGCCTTCTTCGACAATATATTGCATCTGGGAAGATGGTCAATATCACGTGAAATTCTTACTACACTGTAAAATCGTGCATAGAGAGTACCTCACAGACTCATTCTAAGCGAAGGTCCGATATCAGACAATACTGCTTACACTCACCCTTCCTATTTCTTCTCGTGGTTGACTGGATTATGAAAACCTTAACAACTCACGAGAAGCAAGCAATATAGTAGACAACTTGGGTGCAGTTAGACGATCTGGACTTTGCAGATGGCCAACTCTTCTATCTCACAAACAACAACAAATGCAAGCTACAATAAACAGTGTAGCAGCAATAGGCCTCAACATACACAAAGAGAAAATAAGACCTTTAGATACAAAACAACGAGCACCAACCCAATTACACCTGACGGAGAAACTCTGAGTGATGTAGGAACGTCTACCTGGACAGTATCACTGATAAACAAGGGGGATCTGATATGGAGGTGAAGGCACAGGTTGGGAAAGAGGAAACCCGGAGAACAGGGAATCAGAGGCAGACATGGAAAGAATGAGTAGCACTTGGGAAGAATAGGAAAGAAAAGTCCAGGAAAAATTGGTTGGAGAGTCCTGTTCAGCGGCCAATGCTCCATAAGGGGTAACGGGTATGGTTTGATTGAATATACATTGGAGGGAATAATTTCCTTACACTATAAAATCGACTTTTAATGTTCGCATTTGTGCAAGCGAAATTTATAAATGCCAATATTATTGTTATAGGCGTTATCAATACGCACTCCTCTGCATCCCTCTTCCATTATTGAAGTAAACTAGCATGTTGACAATACGCTTTCGATCAAACGTGTCTTAGGAGTATTAACTACGTATCGTGAAACGACAGAGTGGAAATTTTTTTATGAATTAGGATATTGCGACAAAGATTAGTGAATTAAGGATAGATAAAGAAAACGATACGATGAGGTCGAGTAATAATCCTTGACGTGATACGACTACTGACTCACTCCCAAATAGATTTAAATGAAAAACAAGACCATAAACGAGAGGGAGAGAATATTTTATCTAATAAATAAATACAAAATATTAAGTGTCATAAATGATCGAACGATTTGGTTAATATAGGTCATTCATTTTTTAATCAATAAAAACGTCAATAATGTTGAGACTAGACATAGGATTATTATCCAACGATGGTAAATAGGTTGATGAAGTCGTGAATTTTTATCAACTAGAGTAAATATATGTATGGCTGAAAACCAACAGTCTATACATGTCTCTTATTTTTATAGACAACCCTTCACATCAACAGAGCATTACACCTTAACTGGTTAGCAGACGATACATAAGTAATGCATCGAAGACATTTATGGTCAAATACTAGAAGCCTATGAATGTATTCTATTTCGGAAAAAAACAACGGATTGCTGTATGACATATTTATCCTTTGGTTGATCAAACGAACATCTCAACGACACCATAATTAATGCAAGTTGGTATAAGCCAAGTAACTTTCATGAAACTATGTCGACATGTAATCAAACTTTAATCAACTAGTGTTGATGTCCAAGACAAACGGAAAGTTTAATGTAATCAACCACTCCAATCCCCTATGCTATTGATCCACTATATGATGATACAGACTAACCCTGAGGTAGAATTTTACATTTAGGGGAAAATAAAAGAATCGTGAATATGATGAAACTACAGTCACTAGTAATGATCTCCACCATTAAAATATCGTCAATTTAAACAGCACACTGACATACTATGATATTGAATAAAATTATGAAAAACAAAATTATTTCACACATAAAAATATACAAAAACATTGTTTATTTTTACCAACCTTTATTCTAATCCAATTCGATACAGGCATATTGAAATAATCAACTAATTGATGTAATAAATATAGGCTATCACTAAAACCATGAAACAATTCTATAGGTTGATCGTTCATGATTTTTGTTTGCTTTATCGTCGTCGTCATCATTATCAACTTATTGTCATCATTATGAATAACATTTTTTAATTTTAAAATTAATACATCAATAAACCAGTTTGTAGCGATCATAGACCATGCCTTAATGAGATATATAAATAATAAAATAAGAAAACTCATTGTTAACTTCACATATTGGTACGAAAAGTAATTATCGTGTCATACAATCGGATGCAACGTAGAGTATGGAAAAACATACGTTAGCTGAAGTTACTGCATTACAACATTAGCACTACAAGGTCAAGTAATAAGATTAATACTGCAATACATGTAGGATATGTTTAAACCTACAGGTAAACTTTCAAGCGATTTCTGCAAAACTGTCAACTCAGAGTCTAGGCTTAACTACAGGTCAAAACAGGAAGAACTTAGCATACACTTATATCTGCTTCTAAAACGTAAATTAACACAATTAGTACAAGGACATAATCAATATAGCCAGTCAAAAATGAATGGAATAGAAAAACACACTGAATAGTTATGGGAAATGCGTCGAAATGAACAAATGTGATTATTAGTCATGTTTATAAAAATTAAAATTTAAAAAAAATTAGCCTACACAATTAGACTGAGTCCAAGTGGTGGGTGCTTAAATGGATGTTATTGGTCAGGTTAATTAAGAACATAATTAACAATATGTTTCAACAAAAATGAATGAAAAGAGTGTGTGCAAGAATAATCGAGAATAGGATGTAGAAAAAAGTAACGAGTGAATGCATCCTCAACATAATGATCGATTCTTAGATATGTCACCACCACCACATACCTCCAGCCACTGATCATGTGGACTATAATGAAAGAGTAATCTGAACCCACTAATATGACTCAGACCAATAGTCAACAGCTTCATGAACAAATGTCACGTTTTGATTCGTTCACCCATAATTTTATTCCATCCTACTCTTACATCAATCAACAGTGTGATGCTTACAGCATGTTCTAACCATCTCAATTAATCCTACATTCACAACTTAATCAACGTATTTGCCTAGTACTACTATGTGACAACTTCAGTATTGTTTATTCGGGCATCCAAAGTTAAGCATGTATGTATGCATGTAAGTATGTATGTCGTATGTTTACTTAGCCAGCATTTTACAGCAATTGGTTAGTGCACACAAAATCGCTTTGTAGTATGCATGTCCTTTGTTTAGCAGTGACACAAGTTGTTAAAAGCCAAGGGAGTTTTCTGTATGTGTAAATGAAAAAAAATAACTTGAGACTAAAATACCATGATGATTGATAACAATCACTAAGTATTTACAAGTGATGGAGGAAGGGGACAGAGAGTGACAGTCAACGCTACTAAGGTATCAACTACTGTCAACAAACAGTATTACTACTGCCAATAATAAAAATACGCAATTGAAATAAATGGAAGTAAAGTTTCTAAACATAAAATTTTACAATATAAATATTATAATTTAACTATGTTTACCAGAAACATGTTAGTATTTCGACTACATAAAAAAAATAATATTTTGCATCATGATATTAGGTGGAGGAATTCAAGATAAATAATGAATTCAACTAGTTTGTTCGTTCTCTCTTTCTACGATGCATCATATACACGGAACTCTTATGTAAAATAAATAAAGCAAGCATCTCAGAGTGTGGGTATATAATCACCTTCTTCCATTGTTCCATTCCAGAAATAGGGTTATACAGGGTTACAAAATCGCCTCCACTCCTCTTTAACTTAGCTATCGACGATATTCTACAAGTAGCTCCAAAAGAAGTACATGGTGGTGACTCGTTATCTTAAGAAAGACTTTCCAAATGTAGGAATCCGGTTGACATTATCTTACTGCGTTATGGTACAAATGCTACTCAAATCGCACTTAATTAGATGGCCCAATCAGTAAGTATGGAATATATTTAGTATTTTATAACTCCAAAGTACTTATGCAAGACTAGCGGAAGCATCTGTGTGGCTTCAATCTTTTTGCCTAACTGTTCATGCACTTAGGGAGTTGCGTGAGTGCTGGTGATAGCGTGACCGATGCGACCAATCAATGTATAATAAGAGCCAAACCCGCTTGTGTCTATCAGGACCACTTTGGCACCCTCTGAAAGGTGTTAAAGGTTGAGCTTGCAACGCGTCGGTGATAGTAGCTCCGTTTCTTGCTTGCAATGACTTCGTGGGATGTCCCCACATTCTATTCTGGTTGTAACTACCTTCTCCCGAATTATTCATACTTCAACCAACATTGTAAATCGAGGTAGGCGGTGTCTGGACATACTTACTAAGCTCATGAATAGCCCAGCGCTGGTTAAAGTTAGATCACACTGCTAACGTAAAGGAGTAAAAACTCAATACGATACATAATATAGATGTTCAACTACGTGAATTAATTGTTGTGCCTGTACTACAAAACTGAGAGAGTAGATTGTATGGCATCAAGCTGAATTATATTCGCCATTAAACTGGACTTATTTTGATATGAAAGCGGGTTGAGAATTAGATATTGCCTTTGATTGATTACGCAATACATTAAATATAACCTGAATGAGGAATTCTCCGTGAGTACAAAATAAAAATACGACATACCAGAAAGTTAAATCGCATATAATCCAACTGAAGTTCAGATTCAGAAGGTTTTCTATTGAACATATAGGTGTTATTCAAATTCCGACAAGACTTTCTAAGATTTCTTATTGATAAGCACGCAATTTGTAACATACGAGAAGTTGGTTTCGATTCCAATAAGCCAAATCTATGGAAAAAAACAAAAATGGATGCATTAAATTTCTTTTAACCTACATAGACACGTCTAATAAAACGAAGGGCGGTGAAGTGGTAGCTTTGTTATAAGTAAAATTTGGTCAGAAATATAAATCTTATAACACCAAACCAATGTATGAAAAAACTACGCATGAAGAACGAGTATTCTCTAAACAAAAAATTGTTAAGGTCAAATATAGGATAGCAGGGAGAGATGGTAAACCAGTTGATCAGGTTGTAGATCATCCACTGACTGATGTGATTAGGCTGTATTATGTAAGCCGAAACATTGCTTAACTGGAAAAGCGATGATGATTAGTGTAAGAGCATAATTGAAGGGAAAACTAATAGCTACCAAACCAAAACGTAGCAGAAATTCTTGAAACCATGGATTTGAGCCACGCTGATAGGTCCAGACTACAACCTTGAGGCTCGCGCAATTGCTATAACTAATAGTTGAAAACTCATGATGGTGACATTGCTGAAAATCGGTAACAGTGGTTAGTGAGAATGTAACTTTTCACGTCGCCTTAAATCACGGTGACTGAAATTATTTTATAACTTCGAAAAAATTATTCTTTTCCGCTCCGCCTGGAAGCCTCCAAGGGTAGCTGCCGGTCCCAAGCTCAGATAAAAGAGGAGGATCGGGCATGGGGTTAGCAACCCCATACCGTAAAACAAAAACCTTGATAAAAAACGCTAACCCGAAATATTACTTTTTGTGTACAATCATACCTTACCACTTTATGTTACTACTACTTTGATATCCGTTATGCTGTGCTGATATGGTATGGCATAAACCGATGCGCATATGTACCAGGCTGTAAGATGTAAATGATTGACTGGTTGCACGTGGTGGAACCAACAGGTGAATTGTGTAAACGTTAAACAAGGTATTATGTATGAGAATGTTAAGCACACAGGGTGGTCAAGTGAACTTAAGAAACCACTTGTACGCACAACTAGATAGCTAAAACCTAATCCAAACCTCGCCTTAATTATTCTTCTCTGATACAGTAATCCAACTGAACGATAAGATAGATAGATAGATAGATACAACGCAGAACTTCGTACGTACGTACATCAGTTTAGGTTGCCATACCACATCAGCACAGAGACACAACTGTCAGTTCAAATCCAAGAGTGATAGCGATACCCGTAAAAGCACGAGAGTCCAAATTGGTCAAAATCAAATCCTTACCACTCGTAAAACTGAACGATTAAGAACCAGATGAGTCAGATAGTGTACATATATCCTAAAAATGATAGCAACTGGTATATAAAATATGTATACTAGATAAAGTCACATTTTCTTGGGACTATATATATCTGTCTTGGTATCAATTAATCACAAATCTTCATCTAGACATATCAGAGAATTAATAATTGTTTGTGAATCCTTAAGAATATAGATAGCTGTGGTATATATTCAACAGATTGAGTATACACTGTAAACTTTATCATAAGCTAAACAGGATAAAATATAATTAGAAATAGTAAAGATAGTGGGTATATTTGGCCAATGAGTGCCAAACAGCATATACCTAAGCCCAGAATATCTTGTCGACCATCCACAAACCACCTTACATTTTAATATAGTGCTCGCAATATCAAGTCGCTTAGAGTAGAGGCAACATTGCAACTTGATCTATATAGTTCGATCAGCACTAAAACAAAAATAGACAAACCACAGTAATCACTACTCAGCAATTAATCAAAGTAAATATCTCGGTCAGTCTTACAAAACGTTAAGTGAAGTTTGAATAGCTCAGTGGCAACGGTAGCAAATTGTTAAGTTGAGGGATGAAGAATCGAATTTGTCGGAGACTATCAGTTTTTTTCTCTCAAGATTACTGGCACGAAGTGATGATTTGCCTGTCAACTATTTATAACCACCACCCAAACATCAAGACATTGTGAACACGATGTTGAATTACTTCGACTAGTGTAGCCATTGCAATTTGATCTATAGAATTATGATCAACTAAAAGAGTCAGACAAACATAACACCAGTTGTTACTTAGTGTTTATATGCCCTACCACAAATACATCTAAACAATCGGTAGTAAACGATTGAGATAACTTACTTATTGACAATAGATAAAACTCTAACTAGATCACCCAAACATGGACATTTGAAAAGTGACTGAGGTGCAATATTATTTACAGGATCGGCTTTAGAGAGTTCTAATTGATTTTCTGTTGTCAACAATTTACATGATGATTGTAAAGGTAACCTGGATTGAGCACATCTATATTCCCAAAGAATATTCAACATTTGAGCCCACCAATGGGAACACGCAACTTGATCATCAGTTTCTTCTACAAAAAAAAATCGTATTTACACAGTACAACTAACCAGTCACCAAATTACTAATTAGTATATCTATTTACGTTAATGCAATAATCCTAGCAGAGAAAGTGGGTACAGGTGTAGGCACACATAGATGGAAATAGAGTATATTGCACATAATAGCACCAACACTTTTGCACAGGAATACATCAATTCATGGATTCTACTATTAGTCACAATTATTCTACACTGAAAACTTTCGACATAAAAACTATACTAAGACAAGTTATTCAGGATCAATATATGTCAACAAAGACGGATCTAAACTCAGTCCTGAATATCAACAATGGAGCAATTTAAGCTTTAATTAATGGTAACATGACCAATCTTGTATTCTAAATTTCAATAGGTTATGTGCTTTTGCGGAGGCTTTGTGTAGTCGGAAGAAAATCTTCACTATTATTAAACAAAAATAAAATTAGTTCGTTAGTTTAATATTTATAAAAGAAGGGTGAGTGCACATACAATATTAGCAATAATAATCATAAAATAAATAAAACTGGTATAATTCTAATTCTTAGTTAACTTTTACCATAGTTGTCGTTTGTCTTTCTAACCTAAATGAAAAATTATCGCAACAGAAAGACGTATAACAACAAAGAATGTACAAACTAATTAAAGTAATTATTTTCAGAAGCAAGAATACAAACACGATAGTACATTGAAAAAGAAACAAGAAGATGGCAAGAGACAATGACACAACATGAAGCATATGAGCATTAATTAGTTAACAAACAAAAAAAACGTACATATATATGCATACAGACTCACCATATTCAATTTCATCATTTCTAGAATTCTTTTTGCTATTATTATATACATTTAATGATGGTGATAACTCCAACAATAGATGAATATATGTTTTTAAAATTTTCACTTGATCAACTTCACCATACAATATAACCTAAGGGTATGGAAATAAAAATAACGATGTAAACAGTTATAAACCACATCTATATGTAGGAGTTGGAATTATCTCATTTCCAAGATGAAAATGTGATGATGCATCAGCGGCTACGGATTGAGCTTCGAACTGTAGACTGGCAGATTCGAATACAGTTCAGTCTACTTCAGTTTGAGTAGAGCCACGATCCACAACTTAATATTAATCGAGGTGGGGTGTATGAATATGAACGAGGAGCAAAAACAATATATATTCTGGAATATATGTACACTAGCTCAAGGAATGTATGAAAGAATAATAGAGCATAGGATCTAGAAAAAAAAGTAACGAGTAAATGCATCTTCAACTATGTGACCGATTCTCAGACATGTCACCTTCACTAATTATCTCCAACAACCGAACACGAGAACTATGATGAAAGAATAGTCTAAACTTACTAATATAGCTCGGACTAATAGTCAACAACTTCATGTATAGATGTCACGTTTTGATTCGCCAGTCCAAAAAATGATACGATAAAGTTGCGAGTCTTCATCGACTGAGATAATTGGAACATTTATTACGTTTGCCTAACTACAGGCTACCTTGACGCGCGATGCTGGCTGATATTACAGTAGAATGGGAAAAAAGTATGGCATCAGTTCATGAAGCCACTGACTTCTGATCTGAGTCGTGTTGGTGGATGCAGACTCCCTACTTGAGCTCTGTGCAAATGATGTATCAACGGTTGGACAATCTGAGTGACATGGCTAAGATGTCAACGCACTAAGTGATCTACATTGTGATTTGATAAGAAAGCAGTTTTTAGTGAAAGTAAACTCTACTGACAATTATGAAGGACTTGAAAAATGAACTTGCGAAATTCTATACAGTATTTACAATACAATCCGAACACAGGTTAGATAAATGAAACCCTAAAAGTTTTCAGGGATTAAAGTTACTTTTTTGTAATTGTTGCAGTATACTATACAGTGCAGTATAAAAATTGTTTTTATTTCGCAATTCACTACGTAGGTTCAATATGTAATAGCTGTTTCACATACAGTGCACAACAGAAGCGAGTAATTTTGAAATCTAGCTATTACAAGTTGGCGCTTTCGTTTCATGGTTCCATAATAGGTAAAAAACTATGGCTATCCATCATCTCGTCCTGAATCTCGCAGGAAACTTCAATTGCTGATAACTCAAATCTGACTGATTAGTGAAGTTATGAAGGCATAAAGTGGTGGTGCAAGAAAACACACGTATATTTAAATATCCCCTACGAAATCATTTTCAAAAATTTAACAAGATGAACATTCGATGATTAAAACAGCAGTAAATACAAACAACCGATGAAAATGATGATAATAAAATGAATACCTTTAAACAATGACAAGTGATATACTCGCGTAATTCAATTAGTATTTGATTGATAATATTCTTCTCAGTGTGATTAACTATTAATAATTTTTTATCGGATGAATACTCATCTAAACCAATTGACTTCGCCGTTACAGTTAATGATGCTGCTGATGACGATGTAGTAATGATACCTAAAGTACAAGAATTCAGTTTTTGATTTGAAACAATTAATCTGACAAATGTTGAATTATTGAACCAATTAATCCATAACTTTGATAAGCGGAATCGAAGAGTCACGTGAACTGTCATACGAATAATCAACGACTAAGGAGCGGCGTTTAGAAATGTAAGGTGGCGCCGAATTTTCAAAATATTAAGAAAGAAACAAAAAAAATCATATATTTATATATCACTGATAAATGATAACTGTTTCATTTTATTAATGAATACGAATATTTACCAAACGAGCTACAAAAAGAAATTAGAGTTTATTTGAAAATATCAGCCCACAAAAAGACTACATAAATCAAAAGAGTGAGGGAACTAAAAAATCTAGACCACACGATTATGGCAAAGTTGGATTAAAATACCAATTTAGAAAATTCGATTAGCGTTTTCCAACTTACATCACTCGTGACTCGCATAGGCGAGATATTCGATTGACAAATACTGGAGAGGTAACCTGTATACAGACCCTTGCTGCGAAACGTGAGACTAGTAAATGGAGGATATGTAGGCTTTTGCGAAGGTGCTTGATGTATTCACTCATTGTCCTTCCTTAAATCGTGAGCTGTGAATTATTCTATAACTTTTTTAGTATTATTATCATTATTAATTACTGTAGTAACTTCTACTAATTTGGTGTTAATCTTGACGTACCATAGAGGTATGGCCACTTGGACAGATGCACACATGTGCCAGGTTTTATGTTGATCTTACATACTTCCATGCATACATACATACTGACCTATATTAGTAGGTTCAGATTACTGATTCGTTGTATTCCACAAAATCAGTAGTTGGAGATATATGGTGGTAGTGGTGGTGACATGTCTGAGAATCGGTCACAATGGTGAGGATGCATTCACTCGTTACTTTTTTCTACATCCTATTCTTCACTATTCTTTCACACACTCTTCTCATTCCTTCTTTGTTGAAACACATTGCAGTATTAATCCTGTTATTCGACTTTGTAGCGTTTATGTAGTATAGTAGTAACTTCAGTTGCATACATCCAAGTCAGGTTCTAATCTATAAAAGACAGACTGATTGACATTTTCTGATCAATCTCACGACGTTATTAACTAGTTCAGTCTTTCAGATTTGGCGAAAAATAAACGTGTCTTTTCACCAATAGATACATATGAGTCACATCTTTTTTGTCAAACAAAGTAGTTGAATATGATAATAGACTGGGGAAAGATAAAAAAGATTACGACATAATTAAGTAAATAATTTACACCAAGATAATCCAGGCCAAGCTTTCGTTTCAGAAGTAATCCAAGTGTAACACCTTGTCTAGGCAAAAGATTAATAGGTAGTTTATGGTCCACTATCGCTAATGTACGAATATTTTGATCCGTTTCACTCCAACGACATATTCCATGAGTAAATGAATCAAGGAAATCGCGAATACCCATCAAAGCCAAAGACACAATATCCAATAAACGGCTAAATCTGGTATTATTTGGACCAACCTTCTTTGGTTCATAGTCTACGTAAGAAAATATATAATACAAAAAAAGGAATAATTCTATCCACAACATAAACGAAATTATAATAAATAGTCTTCGTGCTACAGAGAATGAGTAATCTGAACCTACTAATATAGGTCAGTATGTATGTATGCATGGAAGTATGTAAGATCAACATAAAACCTGGCACATGTGTGCATCTGTCCAAGTGGCCATACCTCTATGGTACGTCAAGATTAACACCAAATTAGTAGAAGTTACTACAGTAATTAATAATGATAATAATACTAAAAAAGTTATAGAATAATTCACAGCTCACGATTTAAGGAAGGACAATGAGTGAATACATCTGCACCATTGTGACCGATTCTGAGCTATGTCACTCAGTGTTTCTAGCCACTGGTTACGGTATTCGCGAGGACCTCTTTCCAGCAGTCTACAGCTGCCGACACGACTCAAACCAACAGTCAATGACTTCATGGACTGATGCCATGTTTTGGTTTGGTCACCTTCAACTCTCTTCCACCCTACTACTTATCAGTCATCGTAGCGCGTCAGGGTAGATGGTGGTCAAGCATACGTAACACATGCCCCAACCACCTCGTCGACTGATTTACCACCTTTGCCTAATACCCATCGTCTAACATCGTTATTACTTACTCGGTGATTCCAGCTAACGCGAATGATGTTTTGAAGACATCGATGGTCAAAACTATTAACCTTCGAGTGTCGTCTACCCCTAATGACCACGTCTCACATCCATACAGTAAGACAAGGCGAACTGTTGCACAGTACACTCTTCCTTTCGTTGAGAGACGAATATCTTGCCCACACCATAGGTGACGTAAGTTGAGAAAAGCCAAACGAACTTTTTGAATTCGTACTGAGATTTCGTCAGAGACCAACCCATTAGGGCTAATCAGACTTCCAAGATAAGTGAAGTGGTTGACGTGCTCAACTAACTCACTCCCTATCTTTAGCTCAGGTATTGACGAAGACCAGTCCTGGAGTAATAGTTTGCACTTAGAGAGGGAAAAACGCATTCTGAACATGGTTGCATTAGTGCATCTTATCAGAGTCTACGTCAAACACGACTGTCATCAGCATATTGTAAGTTAATAAGTGGATCTCTTAGTAGGGAACCAACTCTTGAAAAGTTAGACAAATAGAGCGTAATTTCCGACAAATCGACTATGGAATTAAATAAAAATGGAAATAGTGGACAGCCTTAACGAACACCACTTGAGGTTACAAGTTCGGATGACAGTTCACCATAAGCTCTGACACGACTAATTGAGTTTGAGTAAAGATCCTTAATGAGATTTATGTACTTCCGGAGTACACCTTTTAATGAAAGGCATTGTCACATAACTTCGTCTACAGATTCAAATGCCGTTTTCAAGTTAAGGAAAACTACTTATGTTGGGCGCTTAAAATTATGTGTGTGTTCTGAAACCTTACGAATGGTAAACATCTGGTCTATACAGCAGCGACCAAATCTGAAATCATCCCGATTTTCTTGTATTCTTAAATCACGAGTTGTAGTTAAACGTCTGATAATTATATAAGCTAGTATTTTAGACATTATATTCATCAAACTAATTCCTCTATGGTTATCGCAGGACGACTTTGACCCTTTCTTATATACTGGGACGATTAAAGATCGATACCAATCAGACGGAATTATGCCAATTTGCCAAACTTTGGTCAAAATATTAGTCAGCCTAATTATCAAAGTGGGACCACCATCATTAGAGACTTCTGGAGTTAACTCGACCGGACCAACTGCTCTGTTTTGCCTTAGATTGGCTACAGCTTTTTCGACTTCGACAAGAGTTGGGGGGATCTAAGTCGACTTTCCATTGTAGCTGTCGTACAATTGTGCGAAGTTCTAAAGCAGCTGAAGGCCGATTGAATTGCTCCTTGAAGTGTTCAGCTCATCATTCTAAACGTCTAGACTGAGAGGTAATAAGCGTTTCATCTTTTTCGGAGATCATCTCACTAACACTTGATTTTTAACCCAGTTTCTTTCATTAACTTGAAAAGTTGTCTAGTGTTAAGTAACGCCGCTGCCTTTACCATTTCCTTTGTTTTTGTTACCCACTAGTGCTCACGGTCTTTTCGCAGACTTTTTGCCAGTTTGTACCTGGTTACTCTTTGCTTTTCATCATGTTCAGAGCCTGACGGGATGTTTTCAGGAGTTCATCAATTCAACAGAAGCAATCGAGATCCACTGATTTTTATTAACATGTTGATTTAAGTCCTTCACGGATATCATTGCGGATGCCACAGCTGCTTGTATATCTTGCCAAACAGTATCTAGTTGGGTCGCATTTTTATAATCGCCTAAGTGATCCTTCAATGTTCCTGGAATTTACTCTTGGCTGTTTCGTTGCTGAACTGAATTCTAGTCGGTTTTCTCGTAGTAGTTCTTCTTCGCCCAGTAAGATGCAATCAAATGTGTGCTCGTACTAGAGCATGATCAGAATCTAAACATATACTCTAGAAGAATCGGCAATCTTCTATCGAGCCCCTCCAATGGTGGCTGATGGCGATATGGTTTATTTAATTCCACCATCAAGTAGGTCCAGGAAGTTACCATGTTTCTCGATGTCTCTTCCTATGCTTAAGGTCCGTGGGTCGGAATCATCGGTACTGATGACACAGGAGGAAGCTGAAGATAGGGATTTAGGCTTGAAGGTAGGGGCAGGATAAATATTACGAATAGAAGAAGGAGTATGATTAAAATGGCGGTGATCTTGTGTGTTGTTGGAAGTATGAGAGCGATTATCTCTTCCCAGTTGCCTACACTGTGAAAGGGCTCTTGATGTACCTGAAAAGCAAATGGGGTTAGGGTTGGTCTGAAATACCTGGGAGCATGACTGCAGTGCCCAAGGAACAACTGCTTGAGGCCGGTCACATACGACCTTTTTCAGAGAGGTTTTCGTTGTTATAGCTTCGTACTTGTGATGGCTGTACTGCCGGAGACGGAAATCCGTGGAGTAAGGTGAGGTGTGCATTTTTAGATTCGGCCTTTTCTAACCATGCCCTTCCTTTGTGGGTAGGGATCATCGCTGCTATAAGGTTCTCCGAGGAAAACACCTAACTGCAGTCATATCTCTGTACAGCCAACAGTACGACTTCGTCCTCGGACCTTATATTGTATTTTATATTTGCTGTTTTGATGTCTCGCCGCTCTTCAACCGACCTGCCTGGCATGATGGGGCCTTGAGGAGCGATTGTTCTAGCCAGTATAACCCGATTGAGTTACTACGATAAGCAAGCCGACCGCCACGTCAAGGTAGCAGCACAGCCAGATTATTTGAAAGCAAATGATACTACACGACTGTTTAAACGGAAGTAAGTGGAACGAAGCTCGAGCTTACTATCTACAGATTGAAAATTGAACACCATAACCGACAAGCCAGCTTTCTATGGGACTGAGAAAAGCACAGAATGGAAAGGATATTTAATTTCTCTTGTTCCTATGATCTTCCTTTCAAAATTTCTTCATAGATTACATATACCACTTACAATGTACAATTAGAATGAGTACAAAGATAATTCGTGGGACAGAATATGAATGCTTCAATTCACAAACCATTGAAAGTTTAAGCTACAAGTTGAGAATAACAAATACATTTTTAAAACTGTATTCGCGGTAGATTGTTTATACATTTTAGTTATATACTTGTTAAAAAATTTATTCAAGCTGTTACTTAAACTACAAAAACCCCACATAGAGACCCTCTAGGGTTGCTGCCAGTCCCAAACCCGGATAAAGGAGGGGGGTTGGGCATGGGGATCGCAACCCCATCCCGTAAAACAACACTCTTACTAAAAAACGCTAACCAGTAGAAGCCTTTATAACCCTGGATAATGGAAGGTCTGTTATGACAGCTCATGGTGAAAGCCAAGTTTCTTCGGAAGCCACGAGGTTGATGTTGCTTCTGACAACCAGAGCAACTATTAATATAGATACATGGAATGTTCACACGACGTGGAAGGCAGGAAGAAGCATGCGAAAAGCCGAAAAAATGAAAAGATACATCATGAAGATATTTGCAATAAGTGAAACCCATTGGCTACAAGATGGACAGAAAAGAATATCCTCAGGAGAAGTGCTTTCATACTCTGGTCACGAAGAAGAAAACACCTCATACACACAAGGGATAGCACTGATGTTGTCCCAAGAAGCATGAAAAGCCCTTATAGGATGGAAACCTCATGGACCTAGGATCATAAAAGCATCCTTCAAGACAAAAAAGGGAGGGATTACAATGAATGGCATCCAATGCGATGCTCCCACCAACGACAACCACGAAGACGATAAAGATCAGTTCTATCCGAGGCTACAATCAACCATCGATAAATGCTCTGCCAAGGACCTCACCATTCTGATGGAAGACTTTAATGCCAACGTTGGAATGGACAACGCCGGATATGAAGAAATCATGGGATGACATGGACTGGGAGAAAGAAACGAAAACGGTGAGAGGTTTGCAAACCTGTGTCTTCAACAAAATTATAATGTGTGGCACCGTATTCTCCCATAGACGTATACACAAAACTACATGGGTTTTACCAGACCGTATTACGAAGAACCAAATCAACCACATCTGAATCAATAAGAAGTTTATAAGGACCATCGAAGACGTAAGAGCAAAGAGGGGAGCTGACATAGCCTCAGATCATCATCTAGTAGTGGCTAAAGTGAAACTGAAGCTGAAGAAGCACTAGACAACTGGTGCAGAAGTATTACAAAAGTTTAATGTTAAGTCGGACCACAAATATGTGTAACAAACTTTCAGAACTGTGTTTGAGAACACTATTTCATTTATTCAAACTGTCTGTAATGTAAACATTTTGTTTCTATTATTGTTACGCTCCGCTTGCCCTATCCTCCCGTTTAGCATAATTACTGTTATTATATTGTCTCTTGTTATGGACTACAGTCAATTAGTTGTGTACAAGTTGTTCCTATTCACTACCACTATTTCCCTCGTTCTGTATTCATGTTAATTTTCTAGTTGGTTTGCTGTGTGGTCTGATTTTATGTATATATCAAAGAATGCTTGAAATATAGATTCGATTCTGTCTGGCTGACCTATTGGCTCGCATTCTTCTTATTTCGGCTTGGGACTAAGTGGGCACAGGGCAGACGCGCAATAACCAACTAGGCACTAGTAATTGGCACTCAACCATCCAATCCCTCAATTTCATACGACATAACATTTAATACAGCCCTTCTACGCGATACTAACAAACACAACAAATTCAAATTAATTTTCAATAAAAAGTTTCAGGCATTTCACGATCTACTAGAAAAAGGTGGAACTAATTTGGAAGACAACTGGAAAGAGATTAAGCAAACAATAACTTCAATATGTCAGTTAGTTTTGGGTCACAAGGAGAACCACCATAAGGAATGGATTTTTGTTTGTGCTCTGAACAAGATCCAAGAAAGGATGAGCAAAAAGTTAGCAATTAATAACAGCCGAACAAGAACAGAGAAAGCCAATACACTGGCCAAATACACAGAAGTCAACAAGCAAATGAAGAGGAGCATCAGGTCGGATAAACGGAAATATGTTGACGACCTAGCAATGACGGCGAAAAAAGCTGTAAGAGAAGGAAACACGAGGCACCTTTACGATACAACGAAAAAGTTAGCTGGGAAATTCAGTAAACCAAAACAGCCAATCAAGAACAAGGCTAGCAAACCAATCACTGAAGTGAGTGAACAACGAGACAGGGGGGTAGAACACTTCGAAGAGCTGTTAAATAGACCAGCCCCGCTGAACCCACCAGTCATCGAAGAAGCAGCCACGGATCTTCCCACAAACACCTACCCACCAACAGTCGAAAAAATCAAAATGGTCGGCCGACAAATCAAGAGTGGCAAGTCAGCGAGACCAGACAATATACCAGCTGAGCGATGCACTGAAGACAAAAATAGAAGCGACTGCAAAGATACTTCACTTTCTCTTCAGAAAGATTTGGGGAGGGGGAGGGAGAACAAATGTCAGCAGACTGGAAAGAAGGATGCCTCATCAAGAAACCGAAGAAAGATCTTAGCAATTGCGAAAACTACAGAGACATCACTCTTCTTTCGATACCAGGAAAAGTCTTCAACAAAATGTTTTTGAAACAAATGAAAGACCCAGTCGATGTCCGACTTCGAGATTAACAGGCTGGATTGAGTAAGGACCGATCGTGTATCGACCAAATCGCAAGTCTACAGTTCATTGTCGAACAATCAATTGAATGTAATTAACCCCTTTACATTAACTTACTCGATTAAGAAAAAATATTTGACAGAGTGGATAGGAATATTATGGAGCCTACTACGACAATATGGCGTACCCGAAAAGATAGTCAACATCATACGGAATTATTAAGACGGACTACATTCCAAAATACTGCATGAAGGGCAGCTCATGGATTCATTCAAAGTGAAAACCAGTGTTAGACAAAGCTGTTCACTGTCGCTCTTCATCATCCTGCTGGTAGTTGACTGGATCATGAAGACTGCAACATCTCAAGGCAATCTCAGAATACAGTAAACGGAATCGATGCAACTATATAACTTAGACTTTGAAGATGATCTAGCTCTTCTATCCCACACACAGCAACGAAGGCAGATGAAGACAGACAAGATAGAAGCAGCTTTGGCAGCAGTAGGCCTCAACATACATAAAGGGAAAGGCAACATCCTTCCATACAAAACAACCAACACTAACACAATTACACTTGATAGAGAAATTCTGGAGGATGTAGAATCCTTTATATACTTAGGTAGCATCATCGATAAACAAGGAGGGTCTGATCTGTGGAAGATGTGAAGGCGCGGATCGAAAAGGCATGAGAAGCATTTTTACAACTGAAAAACATCTGAAACTCAAACCAACTGTCAGCCAACATGAAAGTTAGTATTTTCATACAATATGTGCAGACAGTTCTGTTGTATGGAGCTAAAACTTGCACGGAGAACTACGAAAAGCATCATTCAAAAGATAAAAGTACTTATAAACAAATGTCTGTGTAGGATACTTCGGATCCGTTGGCCGGATACCATTAACAACAACCTTCTATGGCAGAGAACAAATCAAGCAGCATCCAGCCGAGGAAGAAATTTAGGAAAAGACGCTGGAGGTGGATAGGGCACATATTGAGGAAATCACAAATCAATGTCACAAGACAAGCACTAACTTGGAAACCTAACGGCCGAAAGAAAAGAGAAGAACCCAAGAACACATTGCTTTGGGAATTGGAGACAGACATGAAGAGGATGAAAAGCTCAGAACAAAGTTGGTTGGGGAATGGTGGTCGGAGGCATATGCTCCACACGGAGTAACAGGCATTGATTGATTGATTAATTAAACTACAAACTGTTACCACATTTTAGAATAGGTTTGTATCATCCCGTTGATTTGTAATGGACTGAAACTGGTCAGCCTCTGTTGTCATATGTGCATTCTGAGCGGATTTCCTCTATATAGCGGTAGTATACAAGTCAAATTTAAGTTAGATTGTGACTACCTCTATATAGAAGCGATCCGCTCAGGATGCACACATGGCAACAGAGGCTGACCAGTTTCAGTTCATTACAAATCAACGGGATGATACAAACCTATTCTAAATTACGTATGTACCCGTTGCACAAGTGTGGCTGTTTGGACACAGTAGCCTAATGGTGAACGCAGTGGCGTTTGGCACGAAGCGGGCTGAGTTCGAATCCCAGTGTAAACATCAACATTGAGATGCAGGTACATCCAACTGATGAGTCCTAAATAGGACGAAACGCGTGTTCAGGATTTCACTTGCCAGTCACAATCTAACTTAAATGTTACCACATTATTTCCGGTTCATGACCTAGAACAAATTATTTCAGCATTTACTAACCAAATTTTGTATGGTTAGTTCTGTATTAACGCAATCACTCTAATTATTCTACTATGTGGACTTGGCATGCATATATATTTTTTCACGACTAAATGAAGACAAATACATATTAGAATCGTAAATAGGTTTGCAACACTTCCAAAGCAATATTCAATCTCGGTTGGAAAAAAACCAGAACTCAGCTAGACTCCAAAGAAGTCAAGAATACCTAATCATAGATATATCAAATATCATAATGAAAAATAATTCCGCATAAAAATGAGAAACTTCTAATATTCTTTAAAATGTTTCATCTTACAGTCAGTCGTAAGCAAAGTGGTTTGGCGTTAGCTCAAGTTACTATCAAACCACATTATCATGACAAGATTCAAATTAAAAAGATTATTCCCTTCAACAGAAAGGAATAGAACGAATAATAGAGCTTAAGATCTTATAGAAAGCAGAGTAAGCTATATCTTCAACTATTGATCGCGGAGACCTCATTGAGGAAATAGTCTAAACTTAACAATATGTCTCAGACTAACATTCAACGAATTCATGGTTCTCCACCCCTTTGTTTCTTTTCATTCTACTTCCTCATTAGTCAATATCGTCAAACTAGGTGAGTGGTATTTGGACCAACATGGTACATTTCCCATCCAGCTTACATACATATGTTAGAATGAATGGAATGTTGTAAACACTGATTAAGCTTAATTCCAACCAACGTATCCCATGTACTAGTATGTGATATAGGATTAGATGTTCGAACAACATTTATAGATTGACTATATATGCTAAGTGACTGTTAGTTTGCTCTAAGCGTTCAAGCGTAGCCTGGAAAATAAAACAACTAATCCAGCAAACAAGTTATTTATTACATACAACCACTCAAATATATGCATACATGTTCAAATCACATAGCGGAAAAAAATGAGAATAATAACACGAATGCAAAACATTAATGATAGAAAATCGGAGTAGCGAGTACATAAATAAGTAGTTTTAGTTCATAAACATGATATGGTAACATAATGTGAAAGTGTTTGCATTTTCCTGTTGATATAGTTAAGTACCTTAGTTGATTAGTGTGACGATAAATTTGCATCCTGAAGGAACCGATAGAGTTAATGTAAAATTGAAATTAAAGTTTGATTGTAGTTGGTAAGTAAAACCTAGTTTGTGTTTTATCCTACTTAGGATTCGCCAACTGAATGTACCTGTATCCTAGTGTTGATGTTCATGCCAGGACTCAATTCATTTTCATCAAACGACAGTGTTATCCACCAATCTACTGAGTTCAGACAGCCACACTGAGATGCAGGTAAATTCAGATGAGTCACAAACGGGACTAAGAACCTAGAATAAACCGAAAATAATTCACTTACCAAATAAGTATAGTTCCATTAAACGTAAACGAACTTCAGCTGCAGTGACCATATCATTTTCATCAACATCCGAATGATCGTTACATACTATACTATTAGACTTGTTGGGTTTCTTTTTAAAATAACACATCCAAATCCAATACGGTAACTGAATGGAAATGATGGTAAATAAGTTTATCCCCAATTTAATTATAGACCATGTATATACATAGGTACATTGCAGAAGAGAATCCGTTGACGCAGGCTGTATCAATTTACAATGTGTACTACATCCAAGTAAATGTAAACATACCTTCAGGTGGTAATCGGCAATTGACAAAGTCAGCTTTAATAATTAAGAGAGATCAAGAAAATGACAATCATTATTTATTGATTAAACTGTAAGTTATCATGTAATAATAAATGCAGTTCTTGAGTTAATGGGCATAGACAATCAAAATTATCTGACTAATCTATATGCAGCGGATAGGATAAATTTTGAATAGAGTCTAACGGGATCGTGTGATAAACATGTAAACATAGAAAAAATTGGTACCAAAATGTATGTGCCATACAATTTAGAACATAATATTGTGAAGGAAAGTTATAATCTGAAAAAAAATGTAACAGGACAATCAAACTACATAGGCGACATGTTTTGGTTAAGAATTCGTCGCAATTTATGATGAATCGCCAATGTCTTCTATTCTCAGCCATATTCGGTAATGCCTTAAGAAAGTAAGCAGAGCAATTCATAGAACTCCAAACAGAGAGTTCTAATGGGTTGACAGAGGCTAGTCTTATACAGCCCTCGTTTATACCATGATGCTATGCTACAAACTGCATTTTCTACCTAGTCCCAACGTCGGTGAATAATGCATAATACGGAAGCTGCTGAGATGACATTCACAAAACATAGCTAGGTCATTGAAGTTGACGTTTCAAGATGGTGACGTTGACTGCACTGTATTCACTGTGTCCGAGTACACACTGTCGAAGCCCAGTATTGTTGAAATGATGCTGCCAACTGGGTGTCAGCAGTTCTTCAGAGACAACGATGGTCTAACACAGTCACTGAACACCCTTAGGTTAGATATATTGGGTGACATAAACCAGAATAAGTTACACAAGTGCGAATCCAATTGAACTTTCGCCTACACCTAGATCCTGAGTTTCACAATAACCTTATACTTATTATACTACAAATTCACTTTATTAATCTTGAATCATCATCTCTATGTCTAATCCCTTTTATTACCGTTTATACTCCTATTACTATTCTCATTACTCTGGCACTTAACTTGATAATCTTGAAGTATTGGTGATATGTAATAACTCAAACCGATTAACACACGTGCAAGGTTCAACGCTGTGTATAACTGAACAACTACAATTTATTTCGTTCGTAGTGGCTTAAAACTTAAGGTTTCGAGATGTTTGGTGAATCATTGCAAAGATATTATCATCTATAGTCAGACGTTGCTCTTAGTGGTTTTGTATGACTGATAGAAATATTAAACGGTAGCCAAGTGATTGAAGTGATTAAAATACATGGCTTTAAAAGTGCATGTCAAATGCCCAAACACCCTTCAAGTCTACTTTAATTTAGGTTAATTGTCAAACAAAATATGCTTTTATAGCGAGTGAAATTAACCTGCATTTAGTAAAAAAGTCACAATAACATTAAATGATAAAACAGTCAGGTGTTAGTTATTAAGACTGACAACGACGGTAGAGATTTATCACATACATCAATAGAACAAAACGACAAACAATACATTTGAGATATAATGTACACGAATATTCACTTATAAGACTAACGGCGGCTACATAAATAGATATGTATGTCCCTTTGGAGGTGCTTGATAACAGGTGCGTTCGTAGCATCTCTTGCATAACTTTGGATGTCCGAATAAACAATACTGAAGTTGTCACATAGTAGTACTAGGCAAATACGTTGATCAAGTTGTGAGTATGGATTAACTGAGATGGTTAGAACATGCAGTAGGCATCAGAACGTTGGTTGATGTAAGAGTAGGATGGAAGAAAATTATGGGTGAATGAATCAAAACGTGACATCTGTTCATGAAGCTGTTGACTATCGGTCTGAGCTATATTAGTGGGTTCAGATTACTCTTTCATTATAGTCCATATGATCAGTAGTTGCAGATATTGGACGTTAATACAACTTGGATCTTAAATTTCTTTATTCTTTTACACACTTTTCCTTCTTTTTGAAAAATATCATGGTACTAATCTTGTTACTTTGAATCTTGTTGTGATAATGTAGTATGGTAGTGACTTGAGTTAAAGGACGTACGCAATTTACCGTTGTTTGACTGGAAATAGTCCATTGAAGTAAACAATGGCTATCATGCGTAATATATGATAACCCCTCAAGCGATAAAGGTTCACAACATTATCAAACGATTTACACTATTTGTCTATTTATCTAATACCAGCCCAGTGGTCTCAACTCGCATGAGTAATATATCTTGATGACGCATCAAAAAAATATTAGCAACCCATAAATGACTTTACGAGCAAACGAAAGTATACGTTGTTAATAGTGTTTTGATGAAAAAAGAAAGCATCAGCTCGTATAACGGCCGAACGTCATAATGAATCTACTAGGTTATTCTATCAATTTATGTGAATGTCATAAATAATATTCAAACAGATAAAAGATACAGAGGGTTTATAAATTATAGATCACAATTAACTAGAGAATTAAATCAATACGAAAGGTATTATTTACTTGATTAATAGCTATGTTAGCTTGTCTAAAATGTGATTTAACTTGATGCAAAGAATTTATGTTGCTTCTTGACTTTTGTAACCAATTGAATAAGTAGACAGGTATATGCTTCTGATAACAAGCCCATGAACATAATAACAGGGCGACAAACCATTGTAAAATATACATTAATGATGTAAGCCATGAATTCGGAATATTAATAGTTGTGATCAGACTGTTGGAAGATGTATCAAAGTAGGAGAGTAAAGTTCTAGCATTTGATACTTTAGTATCTAGGACGTAATAATAATAATGACAAAACAAGAAAATATTAAGAATAATGTCTAAATTACAACCAAACGAAACTTTAGAAGCAGTTTATTATTCAGGGAATCAGTAAATGTCTTGTAAAAGCGTTAACGTTATGTGGCGTTGACGAAGCACACCAGGAAACCCTGGGCTTAGGTTTAGTAACGTTTAATACTTGTCAGCAAAGAGTATCTACAGTCTTAAAGAAATTGGTACTCCCTGGTAAATTCGAATCCAAAGTCACTTAGTTTCACAGCCAAGACGATTGTTACCGATTAGTTACCCTGTCTACGACTAACTCTCTTCAAGATAAGTGACTTATTGTATTTTATGGTTGAACGAAACTACATACTTCCAATTCACGACAGTAGATGCTAACTTGACGTGGTGGACTATCGCAATGAAACAGCTGGGTTATACTTGCAGGAAAACTCATTCTTTTAGGTCATATCATGCCAAGCAGGTTGACTCCGAGGCGGTAAAAGGCAGTAAACTTAAGGTCCTGTAGTGAAGTCACATTGTCGAATGTACGGGGATATGAAAGTAATATGTCCATTAGCGTTGCAGTAATGATGCCTATTCATATTTGAAGAGTGGGATTAGAGAAGGTCGAACCTCAAAATACACACTTCACCTTACTCTAGGGATTTCCTATTAAGTTGGTAAGGCCGTCGTATTTACAAACAAGGAGCAAAAACATAAAACTAGAAACAAAAGGTTTCCCGTGATCAGCTTCAAGCAGTTGATCCATGAGTACTGTAGTTATTCCTGTTGGTCGTCAAGACCCCCACTAACCCGTATATTAAGGTACCACAGAAAAGAGGACCATTCTGTGATGTAGGCAGCAAACAAGTAGTAACTGCCCTCATACTTTTAATAGCGCTGGAGATCATTGTCTGAATGATTGAGGTTTTTAATTAACGTTAGTTTATTTTTGCGTTTAACATTTATTAACACAGAATTTGGTACAAAGTACCCTGAATAATGTATGCACCACACAAGTACAAGAGTAATGGTGTGAAGAAAATGAAGAAGGCCATCAACGAATAAACGCAAAACTTAATAAGATAAAAAGAGAACGAAAAGTCAGGAGATATAGTGTGTTTATTAGAACTCAGTAGAAAAAGTGTTTTCAGTCTTCGAGACATTTAACTTCAATTTATTACTGTTATTTAAACACAAAATTTAGTACGAAACGGCATCAACAATATGTATGCGCCACACAAGTACAGATGTAACGTTGTGGAGAAATAGGGAAAGAGGTCAAACAAGGGTAAAATGTGAGATTTAGTAGTATAATAAGATAATTACAAAGAAGAAGATACAGCTCAAGATGATATCATTCCTATTAAGAGAAGTCATCACACTATTATGAAGATCGTAATGGGAAACTGAAACAAGGTCATCACTGGTTCCTATTCTGTGCTATATCTGACAAGGTCTCAATCCACTAATTTGCACCATCTATAGGACCCCAACAAGCAAGTAAAAATGGACCGATAGAGACCAGTTCCATATAAACAACCTATCCAATGCTCAATTTAATTGAAATTATCAAAATTAACCTTGGTAATGATGTATACAGTCCCATACAGCTTTCCTTCATTCCACGACTCTATATCATAAATTGACCACTTCTCTTTTACCATCTTGTACTAGCATCGGCAAATAATGCGGAATATGGGAGCTTCTGGGATGATATTCATAAAACATGATTAAGCCACTGAAGCTGCTGCTTTAAGATGGTGACACCAATGCGATTGTCATCAACGCACTCGAAGACATGATGCCAGACCTCGGCATCACTAACATGATGTTCCGACTGGATGTCAGCAATTCTTCGGAGACAACGACGATCGAATACAGAGAGACACTGAACATCCCCAGATTGAAAGAACTAGGCTTTTCAAGTATAGGGAAAAACTGCACTCACCTAAATGTTTTAGACTCGGTTTCTAACACTAGACTTACATCACAACGGCGTAAAAATGGCTCTGACCAGCATAGGCCGGATCTGGTTTTCATTATGCGTAGATTGATCTCATCTAATACACCACCACCACCAACACCAGCACTCACACAACGACCCAGATACACTAACTTTCTGACTACTGCCAAATGTTCGCAACAAAAAGTAAGAGCAGACACACATTTCTGACAATCTTGCAGAAGTACTTAGCACTTGGAAGTTTCAAAGTATATACCACACTTACGGATACTAATTGCCAACTAAGTGCGATTTGGAGGAATTATATGTTATTGTACAGTAGGACAATATAATCCACATTCTCAAAGTCGAAAAGTCTCTACACCGCCAACGTAGGTTTCTTTCAGAGCTGTTTCTAGAATGTCATCGATGGCAAAGTTGAAGTGGAAGGGTGAAGTTGGGCAACCTCGCCTAGCCTCACTGGTGAATTGGAATAGTCAAGATAAATAGTTGCATACCCTCACTCTGCCTAAGATGTTTGTGTACATAGCGTTTAAAACAATAAACGTTTTAGGAACTTCTTTCTGCAACAGACAATTCCAAAGCACAGTCCCGTTCAACGAATCAAAGGCGGCCCTGATGTCGAGAAACTCAGTGAATGTTGGCCTGCAATAAGTGCGATGGTGTTCTGACATTTGGCGAAGGGTGAAAATGTGACCAATACAACCTCGACCTTACAGAAAAACGTCCTGATCCTCGCGAATTAGTCTTTTGCACGTTTCGGAAAATCTGTGATGCATAACTGAATTTAATAATTTGGAAGTAATCGAGAGTAAACTTATCTCCCTCCTCGATAGTTATTACATTGGTTACGTGAGCCCTTTATGAAAGATGAGGACGGTGATTGCTTCATCCCAAGATGATGCAACACTTATTTTTCGAAACAACTTTGTAGGTTTCCTGATCAAGAGATCGCCATCAGTTTTGGAAAGAGCTGGAAGTTTACGTCTGGAGCTGGTCACCCGTTGCGATTCAGAAGTGGAGTCCATTACAGACTTCCTCTTTGTTGGGTGGATCAGTCATCACTGGCTATAAATAGTTGAGGCAACAAATTAACGGAATATTCAGCCTATCATCTAAGGCGATTTTAGATGTTGGTAGTTGGCGTACCAACAGATTCGCGGATTGTTTCTCTGACACCAGACTTCTTTCTGCCAGTGGCACGGACAAGTTAAAAGAACTTCTAGCAATTAACAGATTTAAATGCTGTCTCCAACTCTTTGTCACGCTCAGACCACCAGGTTTCGCGGTCTTCACGCAAGCTTTGAATGATTTTCTGAAATTGGAATCTCTGCTTATTACCAAACTCATGATTGATTGGAGTGGACCGACGTGCCTCAAGGAGTTGTAAGGAACGTACAGAAACCCAATACTTGTAAGCAGGATGTTTCGCGAAACCGGAAGAGACGTGGCCTGTCGTTTTCATGACGTCTTGCAAATGCAGCTAGTGCTCATCTACGCTATTCAGTGAACAAGCATTCAGCCTCAAACTTAATTCGAAATAATGTTTGATCACAACATAAAAACTGCAGCTAACTTACTAGGATCAATCCATCTAAGCAGACATTCACTAGCCACTGAAGCGCAAGATTAGCGTAATAAATACCAAACCGTGTTTCGAACGTCCCAAAAGGAACTAGGGTCTTAAGCAAAACCACACTAGCGGTGACTGACTGCGATATGATCAAACTTTGTCCATGTTTGGGTATCAGAGAGAGAACGATAGGTAGCACATAGGCTGTGGTTGTGCCAGAAACAGATTGTGATCTGCACAAAGTTGTAGAAGACGTTCGCCATTATCTGACCTGCAATTATTGAGTCCTCAACGACTACCTGAGCGACTCTCCCCTCTGTGCCTAGACCCCCAACGTGGACACTCAAATCTCCAGCTAGTATTACATCTGTCAGCTGCGCATTCCTGAGAGATCGTATGTTAGGATTCATCCTTGGCTGGATCTGTGTCGAAATCCGCCGGTGCACAGGCGGAGATTACGAAGAGACATAGTTTCTAATGCCGGTTTCTCCTCACTTTGATGGACCTTTCTACTCTAACAGCACACAAGTAACTATCAATGGAGATCCGGTTGATTACTGCTGCCCATGCTCTGGTGCTTAGTGCGACACTAACGCCGGTGGAATAGTGAAAATAAACTAACGAAACGCAAATAAATTGTTTCTAAGTGATAGTAAATACTGCATAAGCATAGATTTTCATCCATGTACAACGTAGAACCCGATGCATATACGCATAGGTTCAAGTTGCCATACCACATTAGCACAACAAGATTAAATTCACAAGAGTGATAAGATAGAATAATTCAACAGAAATAAATGAGACAAACGAAAGTACGAAAGAATAATGGAACTTAAGATCCAGTAGAACACAAAGAGTGGATACGTTTACGACACAGTGATCGATTTTGGGTCATATCTCTTAGCGTTTCCAATCATTGATCACGATTGCCACGCGGACCCCATCCAGGTAGCCTGTATCTACCAATATGGCTTAGACTAACAGTCAAATGCTTCATAGACTGATGCCATGTTTTGGTTTGGCTGCCCTACCTCTTCTCTATCCTACTCCTACCTTAGTCAGCAGACCGCGGTGAAGCAGAAAGCGGTCGGGCATACGCAACACATGTCTCAACCATCTCAAACGATGAAGGTTTACGACCTCTTCGACTGATTTGCCATGAATATAAATATCGCTCGAGTGAGACGTAATGTGACAAGTAAACCATTTTTCTGGTATCTTAGTCACTGTAGTTGTGAGTGAGCTGAGATATCACCCGGTCGGCTGAGCACAAGTAAGTGGTTTCCTAGGAATCCACTCGCTAAGTCAGTTACAAACCTGGTGATGCGATTTGTATAATAATTATCATAGCTATGAACATACAATGATTTACTACGTCTGGTGCATTATGGTCTTGCAGCAGTCCCCATTAAGAAAAATAGATAACCCGACATCATTTATATGAATTGGTTTTATTACACGTTTCGAAAGAGCAAAACATAGATGGTATGGTTCCAAGTTGGACTCACTTATCAAACTGTGAATACGAACTGTTGATGATTTTCGAACTAAGAAAAAAGAGTCATCTAGACGTCCGACTACATAATAAAAATTCATCGGCTCCAGTACTAACGTAAACAGTCAAATACGTAGTTTTACACCCGTGGTTTAGTTGCTGAAGCATAGGACTTTCAGTTATTTAGTTGATAGGCTCTACTACCCAAGTGTAGGTAATCTTGTAGTGTCGAAAATCCTAGCAATATAAATACAACTTAAAGTAAGGGAGATCGGTTTATATTTCGTTACTGAATTATACTATCTTACAGCAATTGTAGTGGCTCATTGGTTAAGGTATTCAACTTTCAATTAGTAAGTAGCAGATCCTAACCGTATTCTACTTTAGTTGAGGCAAATAGGTAGTAGTATCACAAGCTTACACTTCGTGCATCTCGAAGCACACAAATCTGCACTTGGCGAATGAATTTGTAACAGCAGACAACTGTTATTTGCCACGAGTTAATAATGTGTCATATAGTAACAACGGGGTTTCGGGTATTTATATATATGGCTACTATCATAGTAACTTACAGGGATATATAATTATGCACCACACTACGATATTCTGATGGAAGTCAAAAAAGTAGGTCAGTCGGCCGTGTATAATGTAGAACTTAACACGTATGTGCATCAGTCCAAGTTACTACACCACGTCGGTATAACAAGATAAGCACCAAAGTAGTAAAAGTAACAGTAGTATCAGTTATAGTACAAGAATATCAAACATCGAGACTATGATTTAAGAAGAAAGAATTAATTAGCGGAAAGGCGTATAGAAATTTCAAAGTTCAGGATTTAAGGGAACACAAAGAGTGAATGCATATCTGTTAATGAGACCGATTTCCACCATATCGCCCAACATCCCTAATTAATGGTTACGATAATTGCACGGACCTAGCATAAGCGGATGGACATTGAGTGGATCCTATAGGGGACGTCAGTCGGAAAAAGTAAAAAGTAAGTTGAACAGTGGTAAAGCAACAGTTAATTAATAAAATTTAATGAATTTACCTTTCGGAGTACTACTCGTGTACACTCGAGTAGTTATTTGTGCTGGATTCAATGCGATAAGACATAAAGCAGCAATACATAAAGTGGTTCGAGCTACAACTTCATTATAACCAACTGAATGTTGTTGATGTTGATGATTTTCATTAGGAATATTACCTTTTGTAAGCACAGGTAAAGAAGAATGCGAGCATGCATTTGTTTCACACAACAACTGGCATACAGTAGGGAATTGAGCTTGAATAGTAGTGTTATTATTACTACCAGTATTTGATAATAAGTTAAATTTCTCTTTCCCACGTGGAATAACTAAACTTTTCACGTTCATGTCATGATTAACTAATAAATTGTTACATTTTGCCTTGGTTGGAGTAAACACTCCTCCATTGGAATCATTAGCTAAAGGCAGGAAAAAAAAGAGAGAAATGGTTATAAAATAAGTGCCACTTCCCCATCCCTGCACTCTTTCTCTACGTGACAGATGGCTCATTGTAACTGGGTATAATAAAGAACTTATTTATTTTACATTTGTTTAAATAAACTTATGACTTCATATTGACAAAATCACCCCAGACAATAAAATATAAGCACATATTTGAATATTCACAATGTAACACATGAAAAACGAGAAAGGTTACCAAAATACTTTGATTAGTTGGATGACCTAAATTATTAATGAAATACTTATACGTTAAGTGATAGAAATATACATAAGATGTTAATTAGCTCATTGTTAATTCCAAACATTTATTTCAACATAACTATAAAGATATTGATACACATAGAACGTAAACTAAAATATGCATAATATGGACATACGATTAAAGTAAAATGTGGTTGATAAGTGGAGTGTAAGAAGTGCGTTTTGTCTTGCTTGAGATTCGTCAAATGAATGCACATGTATCCCAGTGTTAATGTTCAAACCTCGACTTATACTCAGTTCACTCATGTAAAACATTGCAAGTTATCTACTGATCTCCCAAGTCCAGATGGTCACATCTGCGCATTGAGGATGAATATATAATTAAAATGTGTTTCATGTCTTCCCGCTGATACTGTTAAAGATAGAAATTAACAGGTCACTGATGTGATCTGCGTGTACTGGGCAAATGCCTCGATACATACTTAATTCACAAGCATGATTAAAGCACATTTTAGAATATGGGCCGTAATTTGTAGTGTAATCTAAAATGCACGTCAGTACTATTGAGAACTCGTTAGTTGAATATACCTTCAGCAAATATTGTTGATGATAACACTAAAAGATTACACGTGGTAATCATGTTAGCATTCATTTATCAACCGACAACTATAGGCTCTGAATTATCATTAAAAACCAACATAATACGGTATCTAATGTCAGATTGGGTTAATCAAGCTTAATGGAGTGCACAGTATGTACGCCAACACACAAACAGTAACAATTACATAAAGAATCCGTCAGTACATGTACGACGCAGATTTAGGCATATATTTGCATCGACACAAGTTGTAACACCTCACTAGCATTGCAGGATATGTATGAATAGCGTCAAAAATAGTTAGAAAGAAGTGAGGACATACAGAGGTATGAAAGACGTAGAAAGAATTAGCTCATGAAAGCAAAGGTATAGAATAATTTTAAGCCCATGATTTAGAAGGGGACAAAGAATAAGTGCACTGGTTTCACGGTAACCGATTATTAGCTATATCACTCACACTCTCCAACGATTGGTCGTAACAATTGTGTGTACCCAAACTAAGTGGTCTGAATCTACTAACATGACTCAAGCCAACAGTCAGTGACTTTTCTATTAGTGGCTTGTTTTGGTTTGGCCAACCCTACCTTTCTTCCCCCCTACGTCAACAACAGTCAACAGTCCGCGTCGATATAGGTGGTAATTGCATGTATGTAATACAAGTCCCAACTACCTCAATCGATGAAGATTCACAATCGTATCAACTGATTTGCCGTCATTTCACAATATACTGCGTCCAAACTCCTTATTATTAACTCAGTTGTTCCAACAAACGCTGGTGTTTTAAAGATATCTATGTTTAAATACCAATAACCTACGAATGTCATCTACTCTTAATGGTCACGTTTAGCATTCATCCAGTAAGACAGAACGTACCACCTCGCAGTATATTCGTCCTTTAATTGATGCATATCTCGAATATGCGATAGATGACGTAAGTCGGCATTACCTAAAGGAGCTTTCTGATAACGTGTCGAGATTTCAGCAGACGCCAATCCATCAGGAGTGACTGGACTTCGAAGATAAGCAAAAAAATCGACGAGCTCAACTACTTCACTGAATATCTTTAGTTCGGATGCTAATTTAGATTCAAACCAGTCCTGAAGCAATAATTTGCACTTAGAGAGAGACAAACGCATCTCAAAAATACTCTCATTGATATTTAATGCTAGCTTAAAAATCTGCACTTTGTCAGCACTTTCAATAAACAGGACTATGTTATCTGCGTAATCATTTAGTGAGCCTCCTGGTAAAAAATCAGTTCTTGAAAATCCAGAAAAGTGAGTTATATGTAATAGTAAATAAATGATGAAATTAAATAGAAATGGGAATAGTGGATAGCCATGATAGACAGTTCGCCATACGCTCTGACTGAAGTAAAAAGCTTTTGCAGTTTGTACAATTGACAGATATTGCCATAGAACCTGTCGGATTATGGAGTCGAATGCCACTTCCAAGTTAATTAAAACCCCTATTGTCGGACGCCGATAAATATGCCTAAGTCCTAAAACCTGACGAATGGTGAATATTTGATCGGTACAGACACAAGAAGGTCTGGAACCTGCCCGGTTTCCTCGCATTTGCAATTCACGAGTCCGATACTTTCTGAAGCATAGTGTTGTAAAGAAAATAATAGTCAAACTAATTTCTCTTCAGTTATCAAAGGATCATGTTGGCTCTCTTGTATTCTAGAACAACCAGCGATTGAAATAAGTCAGATTGGATTACGTCCGGCTTCCAAGCTTTAGGTAAAATATCAATCAACCTAACTGCTAAAATTACAGCACCATCCAAATACTGTATGTACGTATGTATGCAATGAAACGACTATAATATCCAATGTAGGTTAGGGTTTAAAAGCTCGTCTTATTATGTAAATTGTACCTGACATTTACATTAGAGGACGATACCACTTTCTGTTTCAATGCTAACGAGTGCAATATCAATAGAAGAATAATATATCATTATCGTTTACTGTACCAATTAATTGTAGTATTCTGACATGAAACTATGGTTTAAGCAATCACCTTTGAATCCAAGCAGTAAATTCCAAATTACCCATTTTTGTTTACTTTGAGCTCGAAATTTAGTATGAGTCAATACGGGTTGATGAACTAATTAAACGCTACAAATCACAGATAACTAGTACGGGAAACAGTTTGGAACGAAATTACAGATCAATGTCATACAGTGAAATTCCTTTGAAAGAGTTAATTTGAACTGGGGGATGTCAGTCTAGTAATAGATGACTGGTGACAAATAACAGAGGAGAACATAAGCGGATTTATTAAAACTATTTACAGCACATTTTATGACATACTATATTCTGTTGCCAACTGTGAATGTTCCCAATACTTGTTAGAAAGTGTACATTTTTCTACACTTTTAAACCAACAGTTTAACCTCATGAATAGATGCTATATCTTAGTCTGACCACCTACAGGACTTTTTCAGTTAACATTGCACATTAACAATGGTGATAGATAGGTGAATATACATAGTACGTTGATTAATGAAGATCTACATAGTTTTTTGTCGTATTGCTAGAACTGAACATTTCACCCCACAACTAATATATAAATCTGCATCCATATGTGTTCATAGTGAGTATACACACACACAGTGATTATGAAAGAGGTACGATAATCTCGAACACAGAACAAATTCTTGTACTTGGCTTCAAGTCATATTGCGTGTGACAGCTATTAACTCTGATCAGTTGTTTAAATTGCTGTAGGTGGAGTGTAACTGGGATCTGCGACCTAGCTTACGGCGGTGGTCTAATCCTTAAGGTGCCCGACTTTCAGCTACTAAGTCTCTTTGGAACCTCTACTGCCTAATTTGATTTGAGTAACATGGTAGTAGTATCACTAGCTCTAGCATTTAAAGTGTAGCTTGAAACCGAGTTAGTAAACTTGTACCTGGAAACTGAGACAGAAAATAGAAACACTATTCGTTTAAAACAAACCTAAGCGTTTACGATGAACTATACGATCACAACAACTTTTCTTTATAGCCGATTGTTCAGGTGAAATGACAGTTGGATTTGATGCACAGAAAAATTGTGGTGGTTTATTACAATTTTGAACATTTGGTGATTGTAATAGAGGAGATGGTGACAAATAATTAAGTTGGCGAAGTTGATGTTGTTGTTTCTGTTGTTCATAGGTAGGCAAATTCTCATTATTAATACTGTGAATATCATATGAATCATTATGTAGCATGAATGCTGAAGGCACAACATCACTGGACATTAATAATGATGGTGGTGACACGGCGGTTGTTGAAGGTGGTGATACAGAGGAATACTGTGAATTAATCATGAACTTGTCACTATTATTCAGTGGTGAATTAATTGATGGAGGTGATGAGAGTGAAGATGATGATGCTGACGACAATGAAGATGAGTGGAAATGAATTAAGGAAGAATTCTTTTGCTGTCTTCATAGACATTTTTTCTTTTTCATTTGAACCATATAATGACTGTGATGGTTGATTGATAGGTTTACCCGTAAAATGAAATACTTGATCAACTGGTATATAATTACTGGAATTACTTTGTGGAGACGTTTTACACTGAAAATAATATTGATCAGTCAGTACTTTCTGATTAGTTAGAGACACTGGAGGTGTCTCAATTGACTGCGATTCAGTTTCAGACGTACTATCTGTAAGATATATTCAAAATATAAATACATATCGATTTAACACAAACAACACTCCTTAACTACAAACTTCTAAACAAAATCCCATACATTACTTATTGTACAATTAAGACCTTGACAGAATATCAATAAAGAGATGTTTTTATAGGTGTTGAGTTCTCTGATCTTGATTTAAATATAGAGCTTATATTGTCTTTCTATACATCAATAGCACATACTTCAAAGGATCTTTTTTGTCGAACTGTAATTTATTTGATTAATGTTTAAAACAGTACCACTGTTGACTAGGTGCTTAATTTGTCTAACTTCTAGCATTATCTCTGACCTTGCACTTCTATGCCTTTTCTTATTGGTTTAGTGGGTTGGGTTAAATTGTATGGAAATGAGTAGGGTCACGCAAATTGACTAAGGTAGGAAACATCAACCACTGAATTAGCAGTTTGAAGATTAAGTGTTCACTAGGAAACCTTAAGGTTATGGATTCGACCTCCTGGTGGGGTCTTGGGTCCCATACCAGGACGAAATAGCTTCCTAGTTCTTGCTCGTCTCTAGTGTCTATCCATTTTCGGTCAATTAGCGATACAGAATTAAATTCGATATGTCTATTGATGTATGACTAAAAATGCCAAGCTTCGAAAAATTCTCTGATTCGTTTTATATTTTTCTCTGGCCGATAATTCGACGTCGAGTTGTTTGCAAGCATTGATACGAATGAAGCTGTGTTGTGGCATTTAACAACTAACTGACACTAAAGTAGAACGGTACAGCCAGTGGTTCGATATAGTCCTTCCCACAGTCGTTGCAATTGTCTTATTTTGTCATTTTGTTCTAGCAACATGGAAATCAGATTAATGTAGTGCTTAAAAAATTAGCCTTTATAATCATTTGACGTCTTTCCGAAACTATAGAACGACAACCAGCATGGAAAAAATAGCGAATCGGCGAATGACGTTGTGAATCATCATCAACTGAAATGGTTGGGACATGTGTCGCATATGCCCGATCACTACCAACAGCGGTGCACGATGCCGGCAGGAGTAAAGGTGGGGGTGATCGGACCAATAGTATGTCACCAATCCCTGAAATTTCTGCTGCTATGTTGGTAGATGCAGATTACATGGTCGGGGTACGAGCAACAATCGCGACCAGTAGCTGGAGACTCTGAGTGATAAGGTTGAAAATTGATCACAGTGTACAAGTGTATTCACTACTTATCTTTTTCCTTCGAGCATACCATTGTTTCACTCCTTATTGAATTATACTGTGGTATTAATCTTGAAGATTTGATGTTGTCGTGTTATTGTGGCATGGAAACTTGGGTTTACGAGCATGTGCCAGGTCCTACATTGTCATGACTGGCTGACATTGTCTTATGGTGTGCATAATATTGATTTCTAGCATTACACGGGCTATATATATTCCCAGTGGTCTTAATAATCTTGTTTCTGATCTCGGAAAATTCGATTGTGTTGTTCATAAAATCAATGTAGGCTCTACGATTAAATCCCCCAACTCAGAGGACACAACATATACAAAATTCTCCTCAGTTACAAATCCCCATCATGTGTCAAACAAGCTAGTAAACTTTCACTTCCTCTCAAATGTTCGTATGAGGAAGCGGTAAATCCTCTGAATCGGGATTGCTTTATAATTAACGACGTATTCTATAAATTACAGAAACATTAGTTACCAAATAAATTTAATTCAGAGCGAAGTGAATTTTTTTGTGTAAAGTAAAAACATAGCCACTATTGTTGTAAACTCAGCTTGTCTCGATAGATTTCAAGCATTACGTGTATTTAATTCAGTAAAGAACTTACTGACTGTTCGTAACTAATAAGTAGTTAACGAAAGCTACATTTATATACTACAAAAGCAACTTCAATTATTAGAGGAATTCTCATCAAGTACATCTGTTTTATACTAACAGAAAGGAATAATAGTACTAAGCCCTTTAATACACAGAATGTCGTATTAAAAGAAAACGAGGCAGTCCATCTATATTTGAAGACACATATCTCAAATTGATAGGTCATAAAACTAAAGTGAACTCGTACATATAACTAAATATCTTTTATAAATGAGATGATAAGCTCAAATCTATTCGAGAATAAAGGAAGCTATGTTTTGTAAGTTGCACCAGCAATCTTAATAGTGAAATAAAATGAATATAACATGTTTGGATATTACTAAAGTCATATACTACTTACTATTAGAACCAACAAAAGATAAACTCGAAATATTGCATGAACGGAAAGCCATTAACTCTGTGTTTAACTGTGCATTTATTTCTTCAAGCTCACGAATACGATCGATAGCGCGACGAAGAACGGCTGACTTATTCATCTACAAGAAAATCCAAATAAAATAATATATTTCAAACCTATTAAAGCAAAGAAAATTTGTTTTTGTAAAAGGGAACTATGTATGGAGACCAATGATAGTAATCAGTTATTCAAACCTAAGTAAGTGGAGTAGATCTGAATTTATTACTTAATGTAAGAAAGTTGAATGCTTTTACTTTGAGGCTACTGCTCTATGAGGACTTTTCGATAACTAATTATGGATGAAGCAATGGTATATCCAAAACCTGTTGTTTCTAACAAGATATGCTCGAAAATCAACGAACGAAAGCAACCTCCATACAAACAAACGCCGTAGAAGATTGACAAAATCAATGTGAGGCCGTGATTAATAAATATTTAGTTTAAAAGTATTATCACCAAAGTCACAGAAACGGATAACACATCGGTAGTGTGATTGTACATCACTTGTCTAAACACTTAGTCCATAAGCACCAACTAAAATATTTAAATGCAGACGAGTGGAAAGATTAGTTCCAGCATAAAAGGTTTAAAATTAAACATTGTTAATGAACCTCATTTGATTTCTATATAGTTTCATTATTCAGTTGGCAACTTAAAAACACATTTGGATGGATTTTTAAGAACTTAAGACTTACCTTAACATCACTAGAGGGGATAGGCATCAGAAGCTTGCGCAGTTCGTCTATTTTTCCATTAATACTAGCACGATAACGTTTTTCGATGGCATTATGAGGTGCCCGCTTAAAAGTCCCATTTTTTTGTTCACAATGATCTATATCTACCTTCACATCTGAAAATGAACCGTTAAATAAAAGCATTGACCGGTCAATAAATAATACAGAAGTTATCTAAAGTTTCGAATACAGTACAATCAAATTCAATCAGCGTTATTAAAATACAATTAACGGAAGTCTTGAGACGCTTTTACAACCCAATGGACCGCTAAAAAAATACGTAGAGTCAAAACAAAGTGACAGCTCTAAATAGCTTCAGATCTTTACAGTTACAATTTACGATCATAGGTATGGAGATAACACTTTTACTGAGTGCGGACACAAATCAAACAACACTTAACCAGTCGTCAATAAGCGTCTATAAATATCCCTTACAGATTACAGCTTCAACTGCAGACCACTTCTGTAAGACCAGGAAGAGACTGCGTAAGTATGCATGCTTTGTTATGAACTGTAGGAAATAGATGAGTTTGTATTTGGGTAGGCGTGTTAGTAGTGACGTAGAAGAATCGATCTATGTACGTGAAATGCAAACGAGTGACATGCTAATCTCGGCTATTTTTTAGAGATGATGTGATTTTAGTCTGGATGTTAAAGGTCAATAATACAAGGTTCAAACTACAGCTTTCTAATTCACATGGAATCCCAAGCGATAGTAAGGGGCTGTATTGTCTCAGCCTAAAAATGTAAGGTCAAAATTTTATTAAAATCTCTAAAATAAACACCTGTGAATACTATAGTGGATAACAGCAGAAACACAACAAACTAACATTATGGAAAATAATATAATGAAATAGGCCACGAGAGAAAGCCTGCTGTACTTAAAAAGACTGATTAAAATAGGTATCTTCAGAACCTTCGCTATAAGTTGGCATGAAACATCAAATAACATAATTTCCGACAACACAAAAATACCTACCAATTTCTTCATCATTATGAATAGTAAATTGTGACTTATGAGTACTCGAGTTCGTTGCAGGGTTCTCGACAGGACATGAGTCAACTTTGTTTCTATTATGTGCACTTTGAATTTCAGAATCACACAGTAGCTTCGATACATGTGGCATATCAAAAGTACGCTGAAGTCCACAAACCTGACCGTGCAACTTTGCTTGGGGATATACAGAACGGTCAGCGGTCCCAACTTCCCAAAAGGACCTCTGTTTATCCTGAACTTCTTTTACATTGACTGGGCCCCAAGATTGTAGCCCTAGAAGAATCAAGTAATGAATTGAAGTGGTTTTACCTGTATTTGTTGCGAAAATGTCTGAAGCTGGTTTAGAATGCAACAGTGATTCTAGTGTCGTTTTCCCAGATGACTGATTAGCTGTTATGTCATCTTCATTTTTCACATCGGGACTGTTCATGAACGTAGATAAATCAAATAAATCTTTTACATCGATATCATCTAAGAAACTTTCTGAAATGTCATTAAACAACGGATCGTCGAAAATCTGGGATAAGGTTACTATATGTAAGGACGTAATCAGCCTTTAATATGTAGTTACCTGGCTCCATGATCACTGATGAGTAATCCCCATCCAAATTAGCAAGAAACTATGTTCACTTGGTTATTAGTGAGTATAATTTGGACTTGGTAACTAAAAAATTGAACTAATTACTAAGGGAAATCACTTGCCTAACTCACTAAAAGAGTATCAAAATTAACGCAGGAACCTGGTTAATATGCGCTTAAATGAGGGATCTATAAGGAAAAGGGCAGTAGTTAGTGAATTTAAAAAAACACCTAAGTTCAGGTTAGCATGTGACCGTTCCATTGGTTATTTCTAAGCTTAACCGCAGTAGAAATTTACTACGAACCCAAGCACTTGAAAGCTGTGATCATTATGGCAATCCCCATGTAATTATCCGGAGACTTTCGGTCAATACATTGTGGCAGACATAAATTCATGTTTCCACTATGTAACTGACTTGTCGCGTTATAAAAACAAGCTCAATTAATTGAGTAACCAAAATAAAAGAATCATTGAAATTTAAACACGTGCTCCAAAATAAAACAGTAGCATTGATGTTCTTTAAACCTCAGATTATTAATCTACTGGGTAGCCAAATATGTGTAGACCTGTCCCTGAATCATAATTATGATCCTAAAATCTAATTGAATGTTGAGTGCGTGATATAGCCTAACTTGATAGTAGGTGGATTTGATTGCAACTCACCTTAGAATGTCTGAACTAAAGCATGAAGCTCACCATCGAGAACTACTGATTTCGGTTGCGCATATATACACCACCTATATGTGGGAAACTTAGAAAACGATTTAATCAGAACACCAAGTCATAGGACTAAAAGAATAGGACCAAACCAAAACAATAATAATTATTTGGACACATTTGACGTTGACTCAGTGTCCAGGTACTTACGTTAACATTTGAGTACCTAATTTCTAGTTCGCCGCTTCAGTAGTCTGTAGTGATCCAATGTCCAATATCTTTATGACGAGCTAGTTTAAGCCAGTAGATTTATCCTCGCTCGCATCTTTATTTTAACCTGCGGTTCCGGTTATTTGGTAACATCCAGTATGGAAGTTCTAGCTACTTGATAGAGCAATACCCCTCGATTGTAACAGTTGGTCTGCGGGCTGAAGTCGCTTGAAAAGTGGATAAGTATGTGTCACAGAACGGTGAATTTGTAGCTGTCACGTTGATAAGCAGTCGATTAAATAATAGAGTAATAATAAAATAAAATAAGAAATGGAAAAAGAAGAAGAGAAAAGGCATTAAAAAGGTAAGGCTAGAAACAGAGATATAAATAATTGTAAAAAGGCGGATATGCAGGTTGGGTGAGTTGACGGTAGCATTGTATGCCGCACTAATAAACAACAGGTGCATTAGTTAAGAAATGGCCAAGACGTAGTTTGCCTTTGCTCCAGGATGTGGATGAATTTCACTGTTACATAAATATTCGTTCAACAGCTTCTTAACAGTGTTAAACCAGTCGTCAGCAGTCACGGTAGTTGGGAGATCATTCCAGATTGGGTAGACACTTAGCGAGAGGAAATAACGCCGAATCTGAATGATAACTCTTTTTTAAACGATTTTGTGAGGATTGTATAGTATAGGGCTGCACGTGTAGTTGGGGAGGCGCTCCAAGTTAAATTCCGGTAAGCTTGGTTCAGTCGCTTTGTGAAATGAAGTGAAAATCTCTGTCACCTTTTCGTTAGTGAAGTCTACTCCTCCAGATCTTTTGATAACAAAAGCTTTCTGACTCATCGGTTTGTGTCGTCAGAAGTTGGTATAAGCACTTCAGGTTTCTCTTTACTCTTTTCACCTAGGTGGCTTTGTAAGACCTCTTATCATCCCGAACCACAGTTTTACACCTGATACGCAGAGCTAAGTAGGTGGCTCGTTACGATTATTTGACAGACCTCCCATTTGCGCCAGCCTCCTTTTCCCTCCTGAAGTAGATGTATTGCGATTTCTCAATCAAGTGATTTTGTTGACCTGTCTACTTGTATTGGCGTTGAAAGTGTCTTTTACGTGGTCGCATTTCCCTAGATGAGCTTGTACGTTAAAGTTTTCAACTAAAAGTCAGTCGTTCATTATTAAATGGTTAAACCAATTATGGTATCGCGCCACGATTGTATCCCGTATCGCTTCCCATGTCTTCGAAAAGGCCTTCATTGTTTATGCTATCGTGAGCTGTTTTCTGAAGCCATCTTTTTGATGTCGTCCACAGTGATAGTCTGTTAAAATAGCCTACGATGATTTTCTGGCGATACTGAAAGTATGAAAATGTCGACAATATATAGATGATCTGCTTTTTGTTGTTGGGGAAGCTCGCATGGGGCTGACATATTCTTTCTTACTAAGTATTTTGTGTCTTTAAACCTGATGTAGCATTAAATGGACTTTGAGAGGTCGACGGCAATCGGATGTAAGGGAATGGTGGTATTAAGTCGATTATCGATATATAACGCTCTCCTCCCTCCTATGGCATACTCCCTACCCAAACTGGATAGTGACATGATCTCGATGTAGACTTTCGTGTCTACAAGGTCTGGCTACAGCCAGGTTTCTGTCATAATCATGGTCTGAAGTTCAAGGTAGCCACACAATTGACGGAGTTTAGTTATCTCACTTTTCAGCCTCCTTTCGTTGCCACAGTGCTTTGAGATGTGTTCACAGACAGGCTTGGTTGCAACGGAGTAATCTCAGGTCGAACACTTGAAAATGGTCGAAAGATATGGTGACCAGTTCCATGGAAGCAGGGAGAAGTCTTGGTCTCCCTATGGTCTAAGTTTTTCAGGTTCTAGGTGAAAGGCTGTTGATTAAGGACAACAAGCACGGGCGTCACAACCACACTTCCTACATGATTGTGACGCATCTGTCTCCGCCTGCTTTCGCGGAATAGGATGTAGCCGTTCAGTTCATGTCTCACATTATGCCGTTTGTAAAGGGCTGTGATCAGGTCCACTCAGCTCCTGAAATTCAAGACTATTAACCGAAGTGATCTGATATTTATGATGTTTGGTGAAAGAAGTAGCCTACTTCTATGGATGCTGTTCGTGGTACGGCGTTTAATCGTGATCGCAATGTGGCTGTTAGTGTAATGCCGGTCCACTAAAAAAATGTAACGAATTCTCAGTACTGTGTTGTACAACACTATTCCAATTATTCTAGCTGTGGGTATTGTAAACATTTTGTTTCTATGATTGTTACATTCCTCTTACACTATCCTCCCGATTATATTTTTTCTTAGTATATTGTCTCTTACTATGAACTGCAATTAATTGGTTGTGTACAAGTTATCTCTATTCGCTGCCAATATTTCTTTAGTTCTGTATTAATGTTAACTTCCCAATCGGTCTTCTGTGTAGTCTGGTTTGATATATATATAAACGAATGTATGAAATATAATTCGGTTCTGTCTAGTTGGTCTGTCGTCTTGCATGCTTCTTATTTCGGCTTGGGACTCAGTGGACATAGGACAGACGCGTCATTGTCGACTAGGCACACCTAATTTGGCATCCGTTCACCCTCACACAAATTTCTCGCATCATAACACTTAGGTCTCCACTTAAGTCAACGAAACCTTTAAGTGATATCTACGCCAGTAGGACACTGTTTGGTAGGGTATCGATTGTTTTGGTAAATTCGAGAAAATTGGCACGAGTAAAAATTTGTGGACCATCAGTTCATCCAGTTATCACACATCTGTGGTACAGAAAATGTCTTCTCTGAACCTACGTTGTCCTTTTGTAAGAAGCGTTGTTTATTGATGAATTCCCGCATTTAGCCAGCCATTAAGCTTTTCAACATTTTTTATCGTATCAAAAATAAAACAACAGACCTTTTGTAGCTTGGTTCCTGTCTATTGGTGTGTATGGCTTTCGCAATTCATAAGACAATGTTTTTCCAGCCAAAGGAAGTTTGAAGAAGGCTTTTTGCCAGAAAATATATCGTTTTTGTGCCCCCTGCGTTACAAAAGAGCTAATTCTATCAGCCTGGGAACCCACTAGGGCGGAGTGTTTTCAGTTCTTAAAAAATCATCCCCTGTGTAAAGCGGATGTAGTTTAAGGTTGTATTTGTGGCTTGGAAGGCGTTTTACGGTACGTGACGGTAAGCTATTTTTAGTTGATTCGTTAAGTCTAGGGTAAGAATCTCTGTCGTTACTTCCCTACCACATCTCTTATCATATGTTCGAACATGCCCCCTCAATTATAATGGCAGTCGCTGTCTATTAATCTACTCCCCATGGTGACGCACTAAGTGACGGAGTGTTGAAGTCGCCTACAATGATCAAATGACTGTGCAGAACATGTAGAGGCGTCAACAGTCCCCGAATGACTTGTTATTTGGTTTTGGAATCGTTCGTTGGAAGATGGTCTATTTCTCCTAACCAGGAATCTTATTGCGGCTACTCTAAAGTAAACTCTTGTAGGTTTTTGGCGTTTAGGTACGTTCCATTCTATTTAACAGAAGAAACAATAATCTTCTGTGATAGGTCTTTATTTTGTATCTTGGGCAGGAGACAGTTGGAGCGGGATGCTAGTCATTCAAACACACAATGTCTCTCAACATTCAACATGAGATAATAAGAAATATAATCCCTATAAAGAATAAGGAAGTAAATGAATACTTAAGCTTTCTTATTTTCGTGTATACATAAGTTATTAAGTCAACTCTTAACTAGTCAACTAAAGTCGCTATAAATTAATGGGGATGGGATATGAGGGATTTATGGAACCAAATCGATGACTACTAACTGTGACTACTCTTCCTGATCATTCGAAAAATGATATGACCCCCCTACGTAGTAACTATTTAGCCTGCAACGTCTGGTGATAACCATGTTTCCTTTAAAATCAGGATTCGAGGTCCTGGGTGAGTGCGCATGTAGCTGAGCTCCACAATCATACTGCCCCATCACCTTAAGTTTATGTGGAGACAATTTGATGCTCGTCGTCAGTCATCAAAGATAGATCGTGATTGCAACTGAGTAGTTATATGTTGTGTAATTTGAAGTTATATGAACCAGCCAAGTAGGTTTTTTATTCCAAGCATAGTGGTTTTGTTATATTGCAATATAACGACTACTGCTATACACGAACTAACTGCAACTCTAATCTGAAACTTGTCTGCGCCAACTGATAATCGCAACCGTGACCAACAACTCCATAACTGATTACTCACCCCCAAGACAAAATCAAGAAGACACGAACGCAGCACTGGAAAGATTTGACTCTATTATATCCCAACTCTGTATATATAGTTACAAAAGCGACCTTGGAGAGAATAGAGTAATTAGCATACTAAAATGGCACTGCAACCAATCACAATTAACAAGGTACGAGTGGAGGAAATGAAGAGTACTACCGGTTACCGCTTACTTTACAATTAAATAAAAAATAGCATAATTGAGAATAATTACATGAACAGTAACTAGTTTCTTCTCTTCTTAGCAGGTTTTCAGTTGCTGTTAATTTAGGCTTACGAGATACAAATGGGTCATCAGTTAAGTAGTACATATATCGGCTTTATGACAATACTTCCCGTTTGCTTCTGGCATATCCGTCTTGATTTGCTTTTGTACACTTGATGTGACTGTTCACGTGGTGTTTCGCCCTAAGCATTCTTTGCAGAGCTAAGGCCAGATGTTTCTAGCTACTATAGGAGACAGCTACTAATCAGCAGGAGGTTGATATCTACGAGAAGTCAATGATGCGCTCGTCAATATATAACAGTAGTGGTTACGCTATGCTTCACTAGTTGGCGAGACAGCCACTGTCACTACTGTATATCAATGGTGTTACAAGATTAGAAACAAGGTTATCTTAGGTCCAAAAGTCTTTCGATTGAAAGTAGCCTTTCTTGTAAAAACATCATAACGAGTAGATTTCTTCATGTTAGGATAATTTTGTATTTTTGAAACGTAAGTACTTTACTGGGAATCCATGATGAAAAGTGGTTTCCTCGGGGAAAAATCTTGAGAAAATTTGTTTCTCACTCAGTGAGCCTAGTTTACTGGCTTCCCAAAATTCTGCCCAAATTTAGACTATACTTATGTTCACTTATTCATATATCAGTGTATGTAGTGATATTCATAGGTATTTGCTGTGAAGCGCGAATATGGATAAAATCCTAAGTAAATCTACGTAATTTGCTTATGTAAAAGAACTGTTAATTTCAAATAGAAGTTGTGTTGGGTTTAGTTAGGTAAATATCTTTAGTGAGCATAATTCTCGTATACCAACTGAGATCACACACATATAAGTTTGATTAGATGCACACAAAGTGGGAAGTCAACAGGACGAATTAGATAAGATTGTATAAAATCGATGAAGTCTAACATCCGACTAAATTTCATGGAGCCCCGAAGGGAGGAAGCAATCCAACCATAACTTGAATAGATAAGTATACAATGCACAGTATCTAAGCTCAAACAGTAATCAAGGCCTCTAAACTTTTACTCTACTTTTATTTGTGTACTTGTTTTGTAAATATTTGTTTTTAGCTGTGTAAGTGTCACTTCTTCGATATCATTACGACAAAGCCTGTAAACTGGTGAGAATTCCGTAATAAGTTTTAAAGTATATATTACTGTCATTATGTGGGGATGATGGTCAAAATTCCCTGATCTCAGTTAGGTAATATGCGATGAATATCTCAGTATAATGGCTTCCTTTGGAATTTAGGTTATTAGTGAAACCACTGATAATGATCTGTACTTCGATGGCCTCCAGCCTCTTTCTATTCCTAACTTGTTAGTTGTCTATTTCGTATTCATACACAATAATCTTAACTTGTTGGGTTTAGATTGGTTTGCTGGTCTGAAACTAGGTGATGTTCTACTGAGTACCGTGTACCACCGCATAGTAAATATGAAAGACGAAAAAGATTTCACAAAAATTCTCAAAGAATTTGACAAAGATTTTACAAAAGGTTTAGGATGCTGTAACACAATGAATGTCTCTCTTCGCTTGGTATCCGATGCTTCCCAGTCTTTCGTCCTAAAAAACCAGTCCCATATGCTTCGCTACCAGAAGTCAACGTGGAACTTCAACTCTTAGAACAACAAGATGTTCGTATGACGGTATCGTTTTCAAGCTGGGCAATCCCAATAGTCGTTGTAAAAAAGACTAACGGTCCACCACACATCCATGCGGATTTTTCAACCAGTCTGACTGATGCCATAGAACAGCGTCACTATCCTCTATCGATTCCGGACGACTTATTTACCATTCTAAACGGCCGTAGTTGTTTTGCCAAACTAGACCTGGCAGATGCTTATCTGCAAGTTGAGGTTGAACTAGCGTGCCGTGAATCACTCACAAAAAACACGCATTGGTGACTTTTTCAGTACACAAGACTACCGTTTGGAGTCAAAACCGCACCAGCAGTTTTCCAATAACCAATGGATACGATTTTAACTGGTATCAGATAAGTGGCCGTGTATTTGGACGATATACTCGTCGTCGCGGCATCACCATACAAAGCGTATGATCGACTTGCAACTGTACTGAAATGAATCCAAGACCGTGGATTTGCTTACACCCTTACATCTGTGAAGTACTTGGAATTTATATTCGATAAGTCAAGTCGTCGTCCAGATCCAGATAACATTGAAGCCATTCGAAGAGTGCCTGCATTCTACGACAAACCTACTCTGTGATCCTTTCTTGGACACATTAGTTACTAATCAACATTCTTACCATCCTTGAATGAGAAGCGGGCATCACTGAACCATTTTCTGGGGAAAAATGTTACGTGGAATCGGACACAGCAGTGCCAAACAGCTTTCGATGGTTTGAAAAAGCTCTTTACATCCGACCTTCTATTAACACATTATGATCCTAAGATCCCGATTATTGTTGCCGCGGATGCGTTAGCATATGGTATAAGTGCATTTTGTCGCACAAATTTCTGAACGGGAAGGAAAAATCCATAATTCATGATTCTAGGACTCTGACACCTACTGAAAATGGTTATGGCCAAATAGAGAAGGAAGCTTTGGCTATCGTTTATGTAGTTCGGCGATTCCATAAGATGGTGTATGTACGACACTTCACAATACTAACTGATCAAAAACCACTGCTGGCAGTTTTTGGGTCAATATCTAGAATACCAGCGCATTATGTAATTCGATTACGAAGTTGAGCATTAATTCTGTTTGAATATGACTTCGATATACAGTACAAGAAAAGTGAGGGTTTTGATCAGGCAGATATAGACTTTCGACTCATAAGCACCTATCATATGACGAATGAACAGTCGGTGATCGTCGCTATCTATACAAGAGAATATGCTTAAAAAGTTCGCCTATTCTGTAAAAGCACTCCTTATTACCGCCTAGCAAGTTGCTAAATTCATAAAAAAAACAAGATAATTCAACAAGCGATCTATTATAAACAACATAAATGGCCATTTTCCTTACATGAAGAACTGGGACAGTGTTATGACGCGAAAGAGAATTGGGAGGTAAGTGGGGTTGGCCAAGTGCAAACCACTTGTGACAAGTTGGTTATTTCGCATCTGCCCTGTGCCAACTTAGTCCCAAGCCGAAATAAGAAGAATGCGAGCCAATAGGTCAGCCAGACAGAATCGAATCTATATTTCAAGCATTCTTTGATATATACATAAAATCAGACCACACAGCAAACCAACTAGAAAATTAACATGAATACAGAACGAGGGAAATAGTGGTAGTGAATAGGAACAACTTGTACACAACTAATTGACTGTAGTCCATAACAAGAGACAATATAATAACAGTAATTATGCTAAACGGGAGGATAGGGCAAGCGGAGCGTAACAATAATAGAAACAAAATGTTTACATTACAGACAGTTCGAATGAATGAAGTAATGTTTGCAAACACAGTTCTGAAAGTTTGTTACGCTTCTTTGTGTTCCGACCTAACAGACAGCTATACCAGCATTGACAAGCTATGTACCTATTGGAAGGATGCCTTATGTTTGGGAAACGAGTGGTGATACCATGTGAGTTACGCCTAGCAGCGCCCAAAGTATTTTGCACTGAGCACTATTGAACAGCTCGATTGAAATTAGTGGCACGGAGCTACGCATACTGGCAAAAAGATAGACGCTCAAATCGAAGACGTTGTGAGGAAGTGTGACCGCTGTAAGTGAGCATCGAGAAACCCACTGAAGTTTGAACCAATAAGCTGGCCAGACCCGATAAGACCATGGAGCAAAGTTCACATATATTTTGCCTGAATCATGTCAGGATTCTACTACTTCGTGCTAGTAGATGCATATTTAAAATGGCCGGAGATCCATCCAATGGTTCCTTCGACCACGCAGAAGACTATGGAAACTTTGGCGAAGATATTCGCGTGTCACGAGTTTCCAGAGACACTTGTCATCGATAATGGGTCTCATTTTGCATTACAATATTTCAGTGATTTCTGTCGACAAAACGCTATCACTCATACTTGCTTCCCACCGTACCGTCCACAATCGAATGGACAAGTGGAGCGGTAAATGCATACCTTCAAAAGAGCTGCATTAAAGGCAAGGGGCAAGGTGATCTTAGCATAAGTCATCCAGCATTTCTTACTAGTATACAGGAGCACTTCTAACGGCAGTGTTCCCCAACGGAAATCACCAGCTGAAGCACTTATGGAGGGAAAACTAAGAACAATAAGTAAGGTGATGAGACCAACAAAGTAGGAAGCAATGAAAATGGTATCTAGAAGAACGGGACGGAGATATATGTGGGAACTACAGACTTAGAAAAAAGACATAAAGAAAACGGGGTAAGTAAAGAAAGAAGAGGAAAGGTTGTATATGAGGTGGCAGTGGAAGGACAAATATAAGTTCGACATCGCAATCAGTTACGTAGAAGGTTTAGTGAAGAAAAAGCAGATGAACCCACCATAGCCCTTGAATTTCTCCTTGATACTTTCAAGCTCCCACGAAGGAACCAACAATAACTGCAGCAAACAATAGAAAGCCAATGTCTGCAGAAGAACAGTCACTAAGACGCAGTGAGAGAAAACGAAGACCCACTGTAACGTTACAAGAAAATGAACTTCTTTCAAAAAGGGAAGGTGCTAGGAGGAGAAAGAACTAGTTATTTTCCGTGTAAATATCTTTATTTTGCTATTTTTATTAATTGTAAAGTAGGCAGTAACCAGTACTGCCGTTCATTTTCTCCTCACTGATCTTGCTGTTTGTGATTGGTTGTAGTGGTATTTTAATGTGCTAATCACTATAATTAAGGCAAGGTCGTTGTTATAACTATATATACAGAGTTAAGACAAAATAGAATCGAATCTTATTAGTGCCACGTTCGTGTCTTCTTGAGTTGGCTTTAGGCGGGTAACCAGTTGTCGAATTGTTGGTCACGGTTGTGAGTATCCGGTCGCGTAGATAATTCAGAAAACTAGAGTTGCATTTAGTTTTCCCGTGTATAACTTAGGCGTTTGCGTCATATCAGAATCTATGACCATTAGAGTTCATACTTATCAAGAATGAGACAGTTATCACCGATGACAATGGATGATCGTCACACCCTGTCATAAATTGATGGAAGTGAAAATCTTATCATTAAACCCCTATCCGGTGGTGAGGATGGTTAGATACTCTCCAACCTGAAGGCTCGTGACGGAGTCGATTGTACTGTGATAACTTGATTGGAAATTTATTATTGATTCATCTTTCTTTATACTAGCTTTTCTACCCTTACAGTTTTTGGCGTGAACTGTATGACACATCTAAACAATGCTATGCCCATTATGATTGAAAATCCACTTTATTCTAGTTATCGTTATTTAGTGTTCACATGCATTTATGAATGAGCAATATTTGGAATTCTACTTTAAAATCAATGACAGGTAATAGTATCACAATCTGTGACCACAAACAGATAATACGCATAGCACTTGCTTTCAAACAAAATATCATAACTTCACCTTGAGAGGATACATTATTAAAGAATCTTTTGTTGTTTTAAATATAAACATCGTGAAGTTAATTTATAAGCTAATCAGTTTAACACCTTTCTCCTATTTCTCAAAGTTGAAGAAGAATCAGATGCTCTGTTTAGTATCAGATTCAAATGTTGAAAAATTGTTTATGTAGCTTCGACTATGCAGTCTCAGGACAATTTGACTGACTAGTTTATTTCTGTCTGTAAATGAGTGACTAACTACCATGAAAAATACGACTTTTACTTATTTCACCTTCATGATAAAACCATATTTCGTTATCATTCAGAAACTATGTAAAATAAGTAATAATAGACCACAAGAAAAACACAAAACTTCTGATTGAATGTTTACTCATTTATACAAGATATTAAGACGAATGTTATTCACTTTAAAATGTTAATTAGTTAACAATATCTGTCATGTAACTTAATGTTATCAATACAAAAAAAAACAAAGGATCTAGTGATAACTTATTAACGCTTAACAATTACTTTATAACAATCAATATCATTAAACTGAATATGAAGAAGAATAAAAGTATTAAGTATTCAGGAAAATTAAAGACAAGAAATTAGCACTTGAACATCAAAATCTGAATTTTCACTAGGTTAATGAATCTTTTACTGCTAACTGGCGCTTTGATCAAAACAAAATTGAAATGAAAAGATTTTGTAAAAAAGGAAACAAGTAATATACATAAAAATACTCATATTTATTTGACGATAAATGAAACAGAATTATTGTTGTTTTGTTTGCATAGGGTAACTATGTATTGAAACTGAACAATTAACCGGACCGTTTTACATAAACCAAAGTAAAGAAAAACAAAAGTAATGTTGAACATTAATGGATTGGTATAATCACTTCTATGGCATTGTAATCCAATGATATTCACATGAAACTAGTTAAAATTCTATAGAGATTTCAATTTTAATTCACCATACTTTCATTTAAAACAGAAACAAACAATTCTCAGATTTTGTTATCGAAAGTGAAACAAAAATATGAAATTTAGTAAACAAATTTGTAATTAATTAACTTAATGAATAACCAGAAAATATACTTTTCCTCCATTATTACTTTATGCTATAATCATTGTTATTGTACAACTTTTTAATTTTGAATTATCTGTGTTATTATCACTGTTGGATGTTATCTGAGAATGAGTGTTTCTGTCAAGTGACAAGTAACAATAACTAATTATTATTATTATCATTAAAATGTATGTCTTTTATTAATTTTTCCTCTCCCATAAAATCATGTAGATGTTAAAATGAAGAGAGAAAAAAATTTTGCAAGTTAATATACTTATATAACCGGTTATATAAGTCGAGAGATAAACCAAAATGCTGAAAAAACAAGACAAATATCAAATTGAACGTTGAACAGTTAATTATGCACATTACGTCCTGTTCAATTTTTATAGGTCTGTTTTTAATAAATCCTTTTTTTGAAAAAAAGGCGCTTTTAGTCTCCTTTCTACAAATAACGTATAAATGTGAAGGTTTGCAAGTTATATCGGCTTCAATATTAATGAATATACAATGATTATGGAGGAAAATTTGACTGCTTTTACTGCTTTACTATACTAATGAAGAAATGTGAAACGAAAAATGAAAATGCTACAAACTATAATGACTAGTTTGCATAACGAAAGTTCACCATGAATAAATAAATCAAATACTACATAGTTTACGTTAAAGACAGAAAAAAAAATAAGTAGGAAAACAAACAAAGGGAATCATTTGATTTTTCACCAGTATTCATCAGTAGATTAATAATGGCTATAACTATGATTAATATACTGTATTATCACACATCTATTTAAATAAAACTATACAATATATTTAATTGCATGAATTAAATGGTATACAATCTGTATCCATATTTGTCATACTACAGACAACAAGATTATTACTTATAGGATCAGCATTTACAAATAATTGATTGAAATGACCAAGATGTATCGATGATGATGATGATAATAATAAAGATGGAGATGGCGATGATGATGATGTTGATGATGACGATGACGATGCCAATGTTGGTTCTTCATAAACTGACTGTGAGAAATTACTGTACAATGAATTAGCTGAATAAAATGGATTAATATGAGTATGAAGTGAATTAGATACGGGAATATTATGTACTGTTCTGCCTTGTAGAACCGGATAACTATTAGTTGTAGATACTATTGTTGTTACTGCTGCTGTTGTGGATAAAGGATTAAGTGAATGTAAATTATTCATTATTTTCATTCGTTCAGCATTCCTTTGATCTATATGATGAGATATATTCGAAGTAGATGTCAAATGATAAGATGAATAAGGGATTTGTGAAGATGTTGTAGTGAATGAATTTATCAAAAAGGACTGAGATGACGTTGACGAAACAAAAGATGTATTTATGTGATTTATATTTTCTGGTTGTGTATTATTAGCCTGAAAGTTTGTATAACAACAATTCAATTCGGTGTTACAACGATCCCTCTGAGAAGTTATTTGATTTATGTGATTCATATCCATTAAATTACCATTACCACTTGAATTATCCGTGTCAGCTAGTCGATTTGATGGAGTATATGAATTATTTGAACGATTTAAATCGACATGATTTGAATGACTATCTGTTATCCAAGATACTGTAGTCTGTACTTTTGTGGAAGTTGTTGAAGACTTTGATGAAGACAATGAAGCTTGATTTAACATAAATGAATTTGTGGTTGGTTGATAATAATTTGTATAATCTTGATAATAATTTATTGAATCGTTAAATCTCGACTGATCACATATACTACTCGATGAAGTTTGTGCTTTCACTCCACCTGCTGATGAAGATGACATCGATATTGATGAGGGAGATGTTGTTAAGGATTTATTTAGCCATTTAAAGTTTTGATTTTCTCCAGATAATTGAGTAGTATAATATGGCTGTGGCCAACAATGATACTTATCATTATTGCCATTATTTGTACTTGAAAACCATGCTTCATTTAAATTTACTTCATCAACACCAGAATGCCTTTGTATAATCATATTATTATCAATCATGTCACATCGATTATCATTATTGTTCACAGTGGAAAGACATAAATTGTACGCATTTTTCGAATCATTGTGATGTATATGATTACTATTATTCCTAGTAGAATATGGAGTACTGTACATATCGTCTAGGATCAGATAGGTTGTCATTTGTCAAATTATTATGCGAAAATGTTTCCACAGAACGTGGACGATTTGAATGTAGTGATGATGAATTAGACGAACGTGAATGAAGATAATTGTTTGAAGGAAAATGTATTTCATTAGTATGATTTGAATTAAGGATAACTACGTCAAGATTATTTTGTGACTGATATTCCTGCTGATGCTGCTGATAGAGATGAGGAACCAAATGGTATTGATGTGTTGAGTTAGTACGTGGAACAGAAGGAGTTGCAGGTGGAGGACCATTTATTACAGTTGCTGGTGTATTTGAATAGCACTCCATATCGGAATTGATAGTTTCAGGGTAAAATGTTGCGCAATTATTGTTGCTGTATGGTGAACAGTAACCGTAAGATTTATAATATTTTCTCCACATTTTTGATATGTTATCTTCATTTAGTACATGAGAATTATTTACATAACTGTTGGTTAGTTTCGATAAACTATCATTTGGAGCAGATCTTGGAAATGTATTAACACAGATATTGCTGTTGACATTCGTATTAGAATTATTAGAAAGATTCGTATGTGTATTGTTTGACCCTGTGCCTGTATAATTGCACCCACTACCAGCGTTTGATGAAGTCATTGAACCAACACCACTGCTTACTTGAGAACTTGTCGCACTAAGCTGCTCTAAATCAAGTTGAGATGATATATTCACATCTGGTAATGGATCAATATAACTTCGATGGTAACAACAAGTAGGTTGTGAATTATCTCTCTGTTGTTGCAAACAAGTACACATAGGATGTATGGAAGTGTCATTTTTATGATTCATTTGTGTGGTGAATGATCTTTCATACAGACAGCTAGTGGAATTTGAATCTGTTCTTGGTGTGCCGAATAAGGAGGACTGATCAAATGAACAATTATCACTTTTAATGCTTTCATTATTGGCGATAAGTGCTTCATCGTTATCCGTACTAATGGCATTATCTTGGTTTGAATAGCTTTTGTTTGAATTTGTTGGCTTTATGTGGCTTACACTATGAGGTTGTCGTTGTTGTTGTTGTTGACGTATATGATTGCTGTTATCGGATGCCGTGGTAATTGTCACACCAGATCCAATACCAGATGAAGCAGCGGCACTTTCTGAATCCCAAAGCTCTACAATACAGGGAAGTACGACACAATATAGTATAGAATTTCATTGGTAGGACTCATTACGTGTGGAATAAAATAATTGTCTAGGCGACGTTATACACTACTTTTAAATGTTCGTGAAGAGTAATAGAGCTAACACTGCAGGTTATTTTGCTCTCCATTTACATGCTAAAGGCTAGATATTACTGTGTAATCTTTATTAGGGACTTTATTCCAAGTGGCTTGAATTAACTGCAATTGTTTTCTATTGACCTGCCTAATGAATCATAGCGCAACATGCCAGAAGATAAAAATGAATATATTTGAGTTGAAGCATTGAATGATATCTTTAATAAAAATTGCACTCTAATATGAGCTAAATAATCACTGACAGTGTTGAGAACGGTACACTTTGTAAACATTCAAAAGTAACTGATAACTTCAACCTAGTACCTATCAACTGAGGTGTGTCTAGCAACCAGGTTTTATTTCAATGAAACTTACTTAATCTGGTTAGGTAATTAGCAGGATTACTTTGTCTCTATGTTTTAAAACCATTCGTATTCACGATAACATTAATACAGGACTATTAATTAGGAATAATGAACCACTCGACAGTCATTACTACCTTGACGCTGTGGCTGTGCTTGTCTATCGTGACGACCCAATCGGAAAATAATGGGCTGAACATTCGTTCCTGAAGGTCCTGACATATCAATTAGATCATATGAAAATATGTAAAACAAACAGTATCAAACCTAAGGTCCGAGGGCCAAGCCGTACAAATAACTGTATAGAGGTGTGAAGGTAGTAAGATATTTCCCTCCGACAACCAGTATAACAGTAATGCTGCCTTCTAACAATGGAAGAGAGAAGTTAGAAAAGATCGACTCTAAAAATGCACACTTCACGTTATCCCACGGATTTCCGTCTCCACTAGTAGGGCTTCAACAAGTGCAGAGCTAATACAACAAAAACCTCTTTTGAAAAAGGCGTATGTAAGCGGATTCACGCAGTTCTCCTTAGGGCAATGTGGTCACGCTCCCAGATCCCTAAAAGTAACCCTAACGCAACTTACTTTTACAGTACTATATGAAGACGAACCTCTACATAGCTTGGGTAATCGGTAAGTAAAAACTGCCCTGATACAACTAAATGCACTTGAGATCATCTGTTTACAATCACATCCCTCTCCTTGTTATATTTTCCCTACTTCCAATCCGAAACCTTATCTTTTTGCCACTTCTTCCACATGCACGCTAGAGATTCGATCCCAGGACCCGTCATCCTAGGTTTCTTTAAGCTACGCTCTAAACTCCATGTCGGAACTTAAATATACATACTCTTGGTCCAATCGACCAACAGGTCTCACTAGCTAAAACGCTCGATTTTCTCGCTATTGATATATTTAGTGTCAAAGAAACACACAAGCACAACTGTAGAAAGGTCATTCAATTAACATCGTCTATTCAGTACAGAAAACTAGTGAGATACATCCGTCGTTTATCAACTTCAAATTGTTGTGGTATTGCTGATGTAGGTATAGCACTAAGTTTGAAAGCAGAATAGGTACTCCTTGAATGAATTCCAGTTGACGGTCGCCTATGTGCTGTTCATCTAAATGGCCCAGTAATTCGGTAAGATAAGTATATATGCCCATTTATTATTTGTTGTATCTGTCTATGTACCCCCTCTACTGACCGCAACTCTGACAGATTAAAAGATGAGTTCGACAAGAAGTTCATTAACGATGACTGGAACGTATACCAACAAATGTCTACGCAGGAATCGTGGGCAGTGGTTGGTGACAAAAGCAAAAGTGATGGTAACTGCTTTGGTAATAGATAGTACTAGACAACTAATCCGACCTATCTAAGATGGCCAATTCTCAGAAATCATTTGTTACTGAGACTATTCCCTAAATAGGTGGTTCTACGAACCACTCTAAGTTTAGAAGGCTAGACAATGGGGAGAACACTTTCAGGAACGGCCCAATTGGTTCCCAGTTACTCACTACTTACCAATTATCCCCTAACTATCTGATAATATGTCCGCCCCCAACTATTAATGAGGTTGAAAAGGTTACAAGTAATTTAAAGCAAGGTAAAGCGGCAAAATCTAATAGGCTGAGTTAAAATATCTTTAAGAACGGCAGTCCTGTTTTAGCAGGTAGGTTGACTTGGACTGGGAACTGGATGTTATCCCGTCTGACTGGCTTTAGTCGCTGATTGTCCCAGTTTATAAGCAAGGACAGGAATCCTCTTGTGACAACCACAGAGTAATCAGTTTGACAGTCAGTGTCTAGAACATTAGCCGCTGTAATCATCTGATGCTTATCTGTGGATAGAAAAGTAGAAAACTTGAGAAAATCGGGCTTGGGGAGGATGCATTGATCAAATGCTTACTCAAAATCATATCCTAGGACATAAGCATACCTTCAATCGTCAGACAATAGCTGTAGTCCTCAATTCGAAAGCGATTTTGACTCCTTAGAATTAGAGGTTCTGTGGCAATGTTTGTCATTAAAAGACATATTTCAAAAGTACATACACCTTGAAAGCTGTTTATTCGTACACTACCGGTCGAATTAGAGCTATGGTGAACGGTCACGAGAATTACCAACCCCAAGTGGTGTTCGTCAGAGTTATCACTTGTTACCCTTATTACGTAATTTCGTCATATATGTTCTCCTAGAAGCTACACTTTCTTCGTCTGGATCTTCATTCAGAAAGCCCATTTGTTGAATATATGGAATATATAATCCTATTCGGTGGAGATGCTGTGATTCTGCAGAGTCAGCTGAACACCTTCGGTAACAACAGAGGCATATTTGAAGTGCATTTCGCCCTATCTAAATACAAGGTGTTACTTGAGAACTGGTCTCTGTTATTGCCTAGATTGATCGTAGGGAGTGAAATAGTTGAGCATGCTGAACACTTTAATTACCTAGGATACTTAAATGGTCAGTGATAGTGACGCGTTGTCTGAGATATCCGTCTCTCAACAAAAGCTCAAGTGTACTGAGTAGCAGTTCATCCTGTTTTAATTTATGGACGTGAAACATAATCTATGAGAACAAAAAACATGCGCAGACTGCAGGTCTTTGATCATAAGAATCTTCGAAGTATCACGCGCATTTCATGGAGTGAATAAAATGAACAGTATTGATGTTAGATACAGAGTATTTGGGAAACATAGGAAATCAGTTGAAGAGGTCATAAACTTCCATCGACTGAAATGGTTGGGACATGTGTTATGAATACCCAACTACCACCTGCCTCTATGCGCGCTGGTGGCTAGAGTAGGATGAAAGAAGGGTAGAGGCGGCCAAACTAAAACATGATATTAGTCCATGAAGTCTTTAACTGTTAGTCTAAGCCATGTTGGTAGACGTAGACTACCTAATTGGAGTCCGCATGATAATCATGATCATTGACTGGAGACAATGGATGACATGACTTAGAATCGGTCACAGTGGTGTGTATGTATTCATTATTTATGATCTCTTAGATCGAAGGTTCCATTATTCTTTCACTTTTCGTTTTTTTTCACTCCCTCCAGTTGAATCATATTGTGGTGTTAATTATGTAAATTTTATTTCCTAGTGCTAATATGGTATGGCAATTTTGACATATGCATACATGTGTCAGGTTCTGCGTTGTTCATAACTGACGAATATCTACTCGACACCGCAATCTGTTGTAATCTGTTCAATGAATTTACAAGCTGAGTATTTTAATCACAGCACCTTTAAAATACTCTCCATTTTTGCCAATACACTTGTTTTATATCCACCCTAAATGTTCTTAAAAGTTCTTAGTAGTTAGACTGTTTAACTGCTTCGTCAGTTTGTGCTCAATTACACTGACACTAAATGCTTCGCTAAAATCGTATAGTCAGTCAATTTTTGTTATCAAGTGCTCAAACTTCTAAACAGCAAACTACATTAACTGTAATAAAGTTAAAATCATAGTCTTTATAACATTTTATGTCAATAAACATGTAGCTGGAGTGGCTAGTGTGATCAATAACTTTTTATATTTAAAATATTTACTAGGTACTAATAGTGTTTTTATCTCTACGGTTATACACGATGACAGGATTGGAAACAATCATGCGAGCCCCGATAGCTTTAAGGAATATAACCTTGAAGGAACCTTAACCTCACTGTGGAGACATCCTATATATTGAAAGACATTCAAGCAACCGCTGAACAATCCTACCCCAAACTACCAAATTGCAAAAACTAATCAATATATAACTGAATCGATCACCCTCAACATTTCAAATATTTGTCGCCATAGAAAACGAACCAATGCTTACGCTATGTATGAGAAATCAGCTAATCATTCATTGACAAAATTACATCAACTATAGGTACAACTAATTAAATAATAAAGAAAATGGTTCACTCTTGAATAGAAACTTAAATATCTAAGTGAGTTATGCTTAGTAAATAGAAAGAACTTTCGAAATCAAAATTAATTACCATTGGGTGAACATATTTCCTGCATTACTCCCAAATGAGTTGGACATTCCATCATACAAATTTGTGATTTTTGTTCTACAGTATCTTCAATATAATGATTATTTAATAATGGGGCACCTGAAACACACTTATTTTGATTTGACTCAAAGGGAGGATTGTTTTCATCTAATTCGATGGCATCTTTTGCCAACTGTTTTTCTTCAACTTTCCATTTTAAAGGGAAATTTGGCTGCAAGTTACTTTCATAATGTGTTTCATTCGAAGAAATTGGCACATTCGATATTTCATTTAAACAATCATTGTTAATTGATCTATTTGGTTGGTTCACTGTTTCTTCAATTGTGTTTAGAGAGAATTGATGCTTCGATTGGCATTCTAGTGATGCTGACAAACATTCAGGTAACGGCTTGGATAGCAAGAAAATACAACCAAAAATTGAGAAAAACTTATGTATAAAACATCAGACGCTTTATAATCGTAAAAGCAAGTTTTTAATGTTATTTAATACCAATCAGTGACACTAGATCAAACCAGCCGGGAAGCAATAGTTCCATTCAAGGTTTCAGGTACGTACATATCTTTCTGTCAACTAGCTCCAAAATCACCTTCATTATTACTTATTAGTACGCAGAGTATAGTTGAATAACTCTTTTGCGTTTATATAAGGTAGAAACTTTGGTGAAAATTTGTTTTTATCAGTTCGACACATCAAGATGTGAGTTCAGTCCTATTCTTCATGGATTTCAGATTCTAGATATCTGTAATATGTGTTATCTCCAACGTATCTCAATATTTATGAATTTTCTAAACTGAAAAAGATTATTTTCGTCACCTAGCTAATTAAAACCTATAAAAATAGGCACTTGCAGTTTGAATAGCTATTTTAAATTTTCTAACACTGATATGAATTCATATGGTTACACCAAACATCAGTCTAGTCCTACTGATGACAAGCACATACCACTTAACTTGATCATCGAGACCGCTTCGTCGTTTCATTCGAGGGTAACTAGTATAATAACTTAGCAAGTGTCAACAAAAGTAAATTGCACCATCTGTTGCTCAGTATTTAATAGATTCACGATATTCATCTTCGGATTTATCATTTGATATTATTTGCAAAATTCATTCGAAGATGTTAAGAAATGCGTGCTTGAGCTTATTTCACATACATATAATTATACTTAGTTTATTTGGACTTGCATGATTCATTCTATAACAATACCTTGTCTGTTCTGTTTAATATTGACCCTACTCTTTCTACTCGCGTTGTTGTAATGTTATAATATAATAAGCACATATGTGAATTGATCCGATTTGCAACATCTCGCTAGCACAGAAGGATAAACACAAAATTATTACATGTAAGTATTACGTCAAAAGTAGTTAGAATATGATACAGCATGAAAATATCAGTTTGTGGAAACAAAGGCATAATATTATTTTAAGTTTACGATTCAACGGAAGGCAAGAAGTAAGTGCACGGATTACACTGTAACCGAATATTAGCTATATCACTCACACTCTCCAACGATTGGTCGTAACAATCGTGTGTACCCAAACTAAGTGGTCTGAATCTACTAACATGACTCAAGCCAACAGTCAGTGACTTTTCTATTAGTGGCTTGTTTTGGTTTGGCCAACCCTACCTTTCATCCCCCCTACGTCAACAACAGTCAACAGTCCGCGTCGATATAGGTGGTAATTGCATGTATGTAATACAAGTCCCAACTACCTCAATCGATGAAGATTCACAATCGTATCAACTGATTTGCCGTCATTTCACAATATACTGCGTCCAAACTCCTTATTATTAACTCAGTTGTTCCAGCAAACGCTAGTGTTTTGAAAATATCTATGTTTAAATACCAATAATCTACGAATGTCATCTACTCTTAATGGTCACGTTTAAAATTCACGCAATAAGAGAGAACATAGAGACTATGTTGATTTTGAACCCAGGGTATTTATAAATAGTTGGCAGCCGTAAAGTTTAGGCCCTTTAAAATTTTCCCATATCGTCTTAAACCAGATAAAGGTTTTGTCTTTTCCAGGGACCATATCACTAACACTTGCAGATTTAATCTGGTTTTTACTGAATAGTCTGAAAAGCCTACCTGACACCACTGCCTCTGATATCTCTCGCTTTTGCCCAGCCGTGTTACATACGTACGTTTCACAGACATTTTATTGGTCTAGATCCTCATCGTATTCGGAGCCCTCCGGGATATGTTTATGGGTCCACTAACTAAATAAACATTGGTAAAGCCCACTGACTTTTCTCAAACTGTTAGTTTAAGTCACTGATAAATGTCACTGTTATCTTTGCAGCTATTTATATATTTTGGCAAGCTACATTAGAGTAAGCCTCGTTTTCATAACGATTAAATTGTGTTTTCAGTTGTTATTGAAATTTCCTTTAGGTCTTTTTTATCGCTAAACTCACTATCTATTAGTATTCAGCAGCTTGTGTTCTTGACATTCATTTAGGAATACGTGTTTGATTGAATTGAAGCAGATTTTGCGGAAATAGGTGTTAAATTTAGTTGTTTGCTTTCTTCACAGATTGGTGTTAGCTGAGTGCCAATCAAAGCTATGGAGCACTAGATAGCTATTTTATTTTAGCATGGGACTTTTCAGTAGAGCGCACTATCGATTCTGCCAGGGAATTGAACCCAGAGCCTTCAGGTTGTAGAACCTTCGGACGTCTACACCATTAGGGTTGTATATTATGCTTCTTTATTGCAACGCGTCTCTATTCCCAAGTATTTATATGTAACCTTGACGTTTAATGTAATTTATTAGCGTAATTTCACTCCCCTATCACTAAAAGTGTTCCGTTCTCAGTTAATTGAAAATGTATTTATCTGTAGCATCTATGTTCTGTATTGTATATATGACTCTTAAATTCGACGACTTACTCCACCGATTCGATGTAATTCTGTGATATTACTTAATTTAATATATGTTTTGTAGAGTATATGCTATTTAATCGCTCAGAAAAAGCTTCTTACAGTTAATCTTCCCTTGATGTGATGTTAACATCATAGATATCGAGCATTTCTAGGTTCGTAAACCCTACTATTTATATTGTCCCTACATTAATAGCACAAGATTTTTATACATTAATCAATCATTTGATTTTGAGATTTTACGATTAACTCAATTGCTAGATCGGAATCCTCAGACAGATTCAATAATGATTATATTAGGATATTAGAGTCGTATACTTTCTTCATATAATGCAGTATATAAATAGAATGGATGGTGAATTGTAGATAGTTGAAAATATATTCTGGACCTTGGTTTTGTACTATCTGGCACTTATCATTAGGCAATCTATGGAGTCATGGGTACGGGGGGGGGGGAAGGAAACGGATATTCGCTGGTAATTTTAACCAAAGGTCACCCAGTTTTCAAGTTTACGATGATTTTCGTTGAGATATTGACGTTGCAGTCCGAACAGACCGACTTGTACAGGTTTAGTTCGTCGCCGGAATGAACCATTATTGATTAAGCTAAGCATATTCATATATTAATGCTATTAATATGTCTTTAAAACAAGCTTACCTTTTTGATATCTTGTTCGTTAAAATGTAAAGTGGAATGTTTCTTATTCTGATGATAATCATTATTCATTTCATCAAGTGACTGTGAATATCTCCAATTCGTTATTGAATTACTATTTGCTTCAGTTTTCAATGATATTTTTGATTGTTTGCTTAAATGATCTAATGTTCTGTAAGTGGATAACGGTGTTAACTGAATCACATTTGTTTTGTTTTTTAATTGTTGCATAATTCTCATTTCTTATCATAGTTAATGCATCGTTAGTAGATGAAAAAAGATTTTTCTGCCTTGTATTGACTGAATGGTATGAACTATCAGTAGTTAACGACAAAGACTGTACAGGATTCGATGTAATCACTGTAGAATGTAATGTTGTGATGGATGGATCAAGTTTGGAATTTAAATATGCATTATCAAATGATGATTGTGTTGTTGGTGGTGTCCAAGATAAAACTAAATTACTACTGTTATTGTTGTGGTTTATATCTTCTGACTGAATTATATTTCGCGCAAAATCAAAATAATTTGGATAAATGGAATGTTCACATTTGAAATTAGTTACATAATCACTTCTTGTATTATATACTGCCGGTGGTGATGTCATCATTAAAACATTAGAGTGCATATCATGATTACATGTTTCAGGCAAATTCCAAGTCATATGATGCGGTGTATTTCTACCAGATTCTTGAGTACCGAATCTTTTCAAGTTCGACATATCTTGACTATGATACTCAGTGATACTGTGTTCATTATTTGTATCTAGAGGATGCACTAAAGTCGTATGTACTGGATTAGAAAGACAGGCTAAACATTCATTCCTTCCATTTGATGATGAAGAAGGACGCTGCTCACGATTCACATAAGCCCCACGATGAAACACATCATTATTATCACTCATACCACGTGGACCAAATCGTCCACGTATACCAGAAACTGAACCATTGGATCGTTTATCATGAGATGGATTATTGCTGTTATTATTACCGTTGCCAAACATATGGCCACCACTATATCCAGATCCACCACATGGTCGATCACTCCAACTTTCACCTTTATGCTTTTTGTTTGCATAAACCTATAAATATAAACGTCAATATGGAGATTGAAACGTGATTTCGATAAGTAAATATTAAAACAGTTTATTGTATTAATTGAATTGAATTTTCATGAAAGTACTTCATTATCATATTGTCACAGTTAAACTGTGGTTGTTGACTGAAAATTACACTTTCAAAATTTACTCTCAATATTATTCTGTTTATCTTATTTGAGTGAGGCAGCTAATGAAATATCGAAAGTATAACCGAAGCTTTCATACTATTTGTTCGCTTCAATAAATTCGAATAAATCAAGAACGACAATATTTGTAGAATACATTGAGTTCAATATATTTTGTTACATTGTCATCAGCTACCACAAGCTAATAATTTTAGATAGTTCAAAATATACATGTACAATATGGATTGAAGTGTCCATCAATTAACACTGGAGTAGTCATAACGAAATACGAAGGAATTTCACGCAGAGACCATAGAACTTATCATAAATTTATTTGCTAAAATGTTACATAGAATGAACAATATCTCAAATGACACAGATTTTGTCCAATGAATTATAAAAGTAGCTTAATCAAATCACTCTACTATAAAGGTAAAAGTCTATACACTACTGATTTGATTTGTTTCCCTGCATTACCTACAAAAAGACGCAAACGAAAGTGAAACTCAAGATATATGGCATTACATAAAGAATTGAAAACAACACTTCCTAGACTTTTATTGAAATCTTTCATTTATGTGTAAAAATATGAAAAAAACACGATAACACCTAAAAGGGCTTTCAGAATTCCCTTTAATTATGTTAAATTTGATAAAATAACTTACCTCGGCACCATGAACAGTTTTCACATGTTTTCTCAAAGAACTAGGATCTGTATATCGCTTTGAGCAACCATCAACTTTACACGTATAAGGCTTCTCGTTGCTATGTGTTCTATTTTGATGTTTTGCTCTGTCTGATGCATTACTAAATGCTTTATTACAACCAGGAATTTCACACTGATAAGGTTTTTCACCAGTATGCGATCGAAGATGGGTCTTTAGATTCTCCAAACGAGAATAACGTTTTGTACAGCCTTCAAACTGGAATTGGGACAAAGTTGATCAATTTAAATAAGAATTAATTAACTTAATTATAGATACAAATTGTGTTAGCTTTATATCCTGGATAGAATGAAATGAGAACACGTGATTGGTACATATGTAGAGAGTGATTGTCATTTTAGGCTAATTGAACACATGATTCAGTATGCTGACAGCTTATCCTAGCCTTACTTCAGTAGTCCTACTCAGAAGCGTGATCAACCGACCAAGTGTTTAGAAACCCAACAACACAGACAACACATATATTCCATACTTATAAAATCATAAGCAATCTCGAGTAGAAAATCATATATACAAAGGGAAAAAGTATAATACACAGGTTACAGTTCTCAATTTTCTCAACTGTGATACACCACCTGTCTGTCTACTCTGTCATTAACCAATCAATCCTCACGTAGGCCGAATATATGATCTAGTAGCATAACGTCTGTGCTTGATTGATAATGTATCGAAGATAAATCAAAATGACGCTAGTTGTATCACAATATATAGTTTAGTGTATAAATAACTGGATAGTCCCAGTCCAGACTAATGAAAACATTGACCTTTTACTTAGGTTTCTCCTTAAACGATGCCTTCATAATCTCTGCCTAAAATTCATCGGGACTGTCAGTATTATCATTTCTTGTCAGATATGCAATAACTGAGTCCGTATATAACAGACTTGTTCACCGAAGCCAGCTAACATATACATGAATAAACCATGCTGATAAATGCTGACAAATATGAACCCTAAATTTGATGCTTTCTCTTACCACTACTATTTGTGATTATCAGGGATATATTTGAATACAATGTGACATAGAACTGACTAATTTGGTTAATGGTATTTAATCCGTAATAAAGATTAACTAGCATAAAAATAGGTAATTTCCAACATTTACATCAACGATTAAGCAAAAATATGACCGTTTCGTGACATTTCTAATCATTTATACTTGTTCATATATACTTGTTCAATAATTTCACCAATTAAAAGAGTATTTTTTACTTCATCCGTGAGAATATATATGGATAAAAATTTTTCTTATACTTACTATACACTTATGTGGTTTTTCGCCTGTATGTCTACGCATATGTACAACAAGCATGTATTGAGCTTTAAATGGTCTAGTTCCACGAACGCATTCTCGCCACAAACAAATAAAACTTTTTTTATTTCCGGCAATATGTTCCGTACTAAGATGCTGAAATAAAATGTAGACAAAAGTAAGCGTATCATTGATGGTAATTTAAAAGAATGTAGTTTTTACCTACTTATAAGTAGTAAAATTTACTATGAAAAAATATATCAAGGTGACGGTAATGATAATATTCCATTGGTGAAAAAATACCAGGCATTGAAACAATATTCTAGACCATCATTTGAACTCAACTATTTGACGGACGGACATCAACACATGTAAATTTCAAATGAATTACCAAAGATACATAAGCTAAATATCCCGATGAGACTAATACTATCTACGATCACCTCATCCTTCAACATACTTGCTCACTGTTTGGCAAGATATTTAGAATCTATTTGAAATAAACTGAAATCCTATAGTTTGAAGGATAGCTCTGAAATCGTAGAGACATCTTCTCATACTGCTTAGCTTTTTTCAAAGGTATCACTTAAAATACAATTGATGTTATTTGTCATTATCCTGACCTTCTTTCTTTACCAGTTAATGAATTCAATTAGCTTTTACTCATTTGTACTAAATGTATGCAGTTTAATAACATGGTTTAGAACTAAATTGATGGAATCACTATGGGTAGCCCTTTGGTCTTAATTCTGGCTGATGCATTTATTGAGAACCTTGAACAATCGAAACTAAAGTATACAATAGATGAAACAGTATTCTATTGTTGATATGTGGATGATGTACTTGCTGTTAGAATAATCTCTATACTTACTTAATTAATTCAGTTAAACACATTAAGAAACTGTATTTGAGACAGATAATGAAAATAATCAACACTCTACTTCTTGGACCTTGGATTTTATTGAATGTGAGATAGGAAGTTGCTGAAACATATACATCGAAAAAACACGTAAGCATAGGATGCACCTAAACTGTTACAGTTCCTGTCCAACAAATTGTAGAAGAGGAACTGCACAAACTCCTCGCTCATATAAGAGCCCAGCATGAGAACTTGTTGTCATTAAACTATGTCTAAACGAAAAGTTACCCGAAGAGATTTGTAATTAAGCATATGAAATCATAGAATGAATCTATCACGTACGGTTATAGATGAAAAGAAAGCTTGTTTCATACTCCTTGGTTTCAAAGGGCAATGAAAATATGGGACTTCTTAACCATCCGTGATTTTTATCCACCCTAATTTTTCGAAATTTATATAAAATTTCTATGTTTTAGTTGTTTAAAAACACTCCATCATATAAATTATTGAAATTCAGGTATTCACATTCTCATCATGTTTAACTTCATCATGGTATTATGTGATGGTGAAGGAACATTTTGAAGTAACTTCTAGAAACACAAACCGATGGGTACTTACTAAATAGTCCGAATGTAGAGTACCTGCTGGCGGCATTGAACAGCCTGTATTCGGTCACTAGTTGAGTCATGGGTAAAAAATTGTGAAAAGTTTTATAATAAAGAGAACTGCCCGCATAGTTCTCACCTGGTGTCTAACTAAAGTCATTTTATGATGTAAAACTGCAAAAAGCATAATAAAATATCTTCGCAGCTAGTTCACTGTCCAGGTAACAGAGTAACGACAGAAATGCTTTCACGATATGGCACGACATTAACAATATGTAATTAGACCACATGACATAAATTTTTAAGTCAGTAATCAACATCCATTAAATAATCGCCCGAATTCCGATTGAAGATGTCTTTACTTTTATATAATTATTTACAATTAGTCGCTACTTTTTGCACTCAGTATTTTTGTTAACTGACAAACTGATGTCACCCAGATGTGAAGGCCCGATTTAACTATCTTTATGGTTACAGAATTTGTTTTTCAATTCATTGAGACTGGTGTAGCGGATGCAAGACTGAAACCAGCTACCATTCTGGCATCAATATTCTTAATAAAGGCATTTTCTTGCCAACTAGATTGAGATCCAATGATCAAAATGTTTCTGACTTTCTGTCTGTAGCGATTTGCAGACTTTTGTTTACGGTTCCTGTGAAATAATGTTAGGTACCACTGTATTTTATTTTGTTCTACCAGTAATAGTCATTAAATATCCGTGTTTGACAGTCTACATTCAGGTTTCACGAAAGCTGAATAACCATATAGCAAACAAAATTTGAACCTGATATCTTTAGAAAAAACAATGATATAAAAATTAAAACTAATCGAGTGACTATTTGAATTCAGCAACTCGGTAAAAAACACATCATTCCTTTGAAGCGAAAGGTAGATATTAAATTTGGAATCTAGGTACGAGTACTGAATAGGACAAAACGAGCTTTTGTGATGCCACTGCTAGCTTTAATCCAACTTTTCGTCAATATATTGTATATATTTTGAGACTACTGTTTCTCACAAATTAAAAAAAATTATTTAAAAATTAAATTATGGAAAAATCAAAAAGATAATTTACTTTAACTAATTCATCTTGATCATCAAACTGCTGTGTGCAATCACCCCATCGACAAGTTGTTTCAACAAAATCTGGATCACCTTCTTGTGGCACACGTCCATCATCATCTACTTCTTCATCTTCATCGCCATCTGGTTCATCAACTGAACAACGTCCGACACCACTAATATTGTTACTGCTATTACATAAGTCATGTGTTGAATTCCTTCGATTAACAGATAAGTGTCGACCGTGCCATTTAGGCGAATGTTCATTTGTTTCTTGCTTTAACATACTAGTTGTAGTTGACGTTGACGATGTTGGTACTACTGTTACCACTGTCGTTACTGTCTCTACTCCTTGTGTTGTACGACATGTTCGACCAAGACTTTTAATACTACGCATTTGATACGACGAACTATCACTTTGTTTTCTCTGAGAATGGTGGTGTTGTAAATTATTGTTCACGTTAATATTTTGATTAGAGTTATTTAGTGCACAGTGTTGTTTTAATAAATCTTTAGTTAAGGTTGGACATAACGAATTATTTCCTCTGCCACCTAAATAGCTATTATTACTGTCATTAAGTAATAATTTGGACATTTCAATTTGTCCAAACTTTACTCGTCCATTTCTTCGAATAGTTTCGTTTAGATTTGGCTGACATCTTGTATTATTACTACTGTGGTTGTTAAGCCACGTTTGCGACCAGTCTGGTGTTGTTGTTGATTCAAATGGCCAATGTAAAGGATTTGTATTGTTAGTAGCGGCGATGGCATTATTTGTATCGTTATGAGTTAGTTGATTGTAGATAGTAGAAGAAAGATGCGAAGACAATGGAAGGTTTGAAGAAATAGAAGGAAATGTTCTTCTTATCATTCCTTGTTCAATATTTTCATTGTTAACCATGTCCATGTAAACATCATCATCCCTATCAACACTACTACAACAAAACAATTTATTGGAAGATGTATTTGTATTATCCATTGACAAATGATCTGAAAGAATAGTAGTACTACTGTTATTAATGTCGGTAGTAGTAGCAATGTTAGTGTTAGCAGAAAAAGGTGATTTCAAAAAGCATGAAGGCACTATATTACTACACATGGAATTAATTGATTCATACAACTTATTTCTGTCTTCATTATTATTATTGAAAGTAAGTGTTGATGAGCAGGAGTCACATTCACCGGTTGGATGTTGATAAGTATGATGATTTCTACATTCACGATGTAAAGTATTCTCTAATAAGTGTTTATTAAATAAGGATGAATTTTCTTTCTGTGCATAAGCTGACGATGTGGATGAGGCTACTGCAGCTGCAGCTGCAACAGCGGCGAAGGCCATTGCCGACTGTAATACATTATTGGTACAATTCGTTGTTATGGATGAAGATATTGTAGAATTGATAGTAGATAACGACGCTGTTCTACATGATGGCACAAAACAATTAGAAGAATTTGTCATGAACCTTTTAGATGGATCCATCGGATAGTTGAACAAGGGATTAGAATCCGTCTGTTGCTGTTGTTGAAGTTGTTTATTTAATGAATTTGATGAAGATAAAACTGCCAGATGTCCGAATGGTGCACGCCCTAAGCTACTTACTGAACGATTACTACCACCACTTGTTGATGTATAACCTGAATGTTGTTGTTGTTGATTTGTTTGTAGAACTGAGGGTAATAATAACGATTTGTGTGAACCTGTTTGATAATTATCAAAGTTAATTGCACCATTTCCGCTACCTACTGAATGTGGTGAATTAGGAGACCAAAATGGTGATCTATCACTAAATGAGGCTGGTGGAGCTGTATATAAAGAATTTCCGTTACTACTAAGTGTTCGAGGAATATCACATGAAGTTCCAGGACTTGCACCAAGTGAAGCTAAACAACAAACGTAAAATTAAGAAAAGCGTACGAGGGTTACTTTAAGTTAATATATCAAAAGTGTAAGATGTGGCTAAAGGCATTTAGAGTAAGATAAAATATAAAACTAGCTAAATAAAGTAAAGAAGTACATTTAAAACATTTATATACACAAAGACTATTCAGCTAGTCATAACGAATGTACAGTCTAATACAAATTTGCTTTGAATCAGATTAAATTATTATATTATCACGGCGTGTTGAATAGCAAAGTAGTGGTAATTACAATGAGAATAGTTAAACTTTAAGAATATGAGAGAATGAAAAGGTAGGCATGAAGTATGCTGAATCTTGTTGCCTAATGGAAGATAAATAATGTATGCGTTTGATTCACTGTGATAGATTCTTAGTTGTGTCATTAGATTGTAACAGAAATGCTTCATTAGACTATTATGAGTAGATATTTACACAAACACCTGCTGATAAGTGTTTATGATTCGTAAATCCAAAGATTCTTGATGTTTATTTCTAAAAAGTTAACATCGAATGTTAGACAGGGAAATTTGCCATCTTATTTGGTGTGTTCTCACAAAATCATTTTGTTTAAAGTATTTCTAGTAGGTATGTAAAAATATCTGTACTACTTTGGCTTACTGTTTTAGTAATTATCATATTATAATCTTTAATTAGGAAATTATAAATATTCTGGTTACTGAAAACTATTAGTATCTATTTTTTATTCTTGTCTAATTGACTCTCAATTTATGAATCACTCAGTATTAAATACATTTTGTCTAATCCGGTTATTTCACATTACTATATTGCATAACATTATTATATGGACCTACCAGCAGACAAATGACCATATGAACCTTCAGCACTTGGTCCCATACTGTGTGAACCACGCATAGATTGCATAATATTCAATGAGCCTTGTGAACTTCTTGTTAAACTTGATATATCAAATAATTCATTTACAGAGGATTGAGAATGTGAACGTTTCTTGCCACCACGTAACATTGGTGCTGAATGATTTGGTACATATCCACTGCTATGATGCCCACGATGCATAAACATTCCATAGTTATTATTAACATTATTATATGTTGAACTTTGAATGGATGTATTGCCGACAGCTGAATTAACAACTAACGGAGGTGGCAATGGAAGTGGCTGCTGTAAACGAGGATTTAGTGATGAATAAATTGGTGGATTGGTTAAACCACTAGAACTTACAGCAGAATTTCCTGTTCTCACATTTTCATTCCACGTTGATTTCATTTTGTTGTCTGAACTGGTTAACGTTGATGGATTTGTAAACCACCGACGGACTGCATTGAATGCAACAGCTGCAACTATATTAGCGTCTGCAGAAGAACATTCCACTTTGTTACTAACATTATTAGTGTTGCTATGATTAATATTTTTAGATCGTACAGAATCCAACAACTTATCATTTGAAAACAGTGACCTAAAGTATGAAAATTTATTTCCAAAAATGGTTAATATTGAATAATGAATGTTTAACTACTGAGATTTTAATTAAAATTTAAAGTAATTAAGAAGATATGTTATTGGGTAGTGATACATTTAATAAAATGGATGATTTAGTTGTAACTAAAAGTTTTGAAATAAAAACAAACATTTAAAATTTGAAAATTTCTCTTCCTTGTAAAATCATCTTCAAATAATGTATACATTCCAAAGATTGCAAACTTCATTCTGTGAGTTCAACATTGTTAGGTGACTAGAAGTAGTCATAAGAAAAACCTTGGTCTACGTAAAGGACTAACTGACATTCTTCAACAAGGTATATCTAAAATCTTTGATAGTGATATTTTCTTACAGGTTCAAATGCTTCAGTCAAAGATGTTATGGAATTATAATTTTTTAAAGAATGTAGATTTATTATTATCTATTTCTAGAAACCTTTAAAGGTGAATAATAAATTTCTTCAAGAATTTTAAATATTATTTCTCTCTCTAATGAACGACTGATAATATTATTGCTTTGTATTAATGCTGATGCTTGATGAATTCACAGTATGAAACCAAAAATCTAGTTTTTTTTGCTGTAACTTGCACCATCATAGTCTAGACAAGATGACTCTCTACCAAACTTATAGATAAGTGCACTCAGAAGTACTCAACTTTGAATTACTGTGTAGTTGTGAAATACTCTCCATAAAAACAGAGGTCATTCGTCAGCTTCATTTACTAGTATATATATATATATATATATATATATATATGTGCGGTTCTACGTTTGTTATGAGTGACTGACAAATTTCTGCATGAAACAAGTATTAATTAACGTTATCTAGTTCTGACTACCTCCTGAAGGCAACTAAATGAAGTTGTGGTTAAATGTTTTGCATGAAAGTTAAAAGGCATATAATAGGTTATCTGTATGTCATATTTACAATAGTGGTACTACTACTTTAAATTGTATTATTAATTAACAGTTTTTATGCGCAAACTTCTTAAACAACATTATGACTATAAGCTTTTGAAATCAAAACACGCTTTATTTCAAAAAGCAATTGAAACAAATAGAAAGCAATGTAAAATAAGATGAGAAACAGAGAGTGAAACTTAATAAGAAGGAGAACATAACGATAGCATAAAACTAAATTTAGCAATTTAATAAAATAGTAACATTGTCTTCCTGACCACCCACATATCATTGTATCAACAACTAATATAAATGAATGTAGTGATAGTACTATTGTCTTCAATCAATGTGTTCAAATGACACATGGTAGCTGTGTAGATATACACTCAACACTAGCTACCGTTATACTTATAGAGATGCAATATATAACAAAAGATGGGATCATATGGAATTGTATGTACATATATTTTTCCTTCACACTAAAATATTTCTATTTCTATTATGCTACAAATAAAAAATCAACAACCAAATAAAAAACTTAGACAAAAATATAATAAATTTAATTCATTCTGTCAGCACTTTGTTCCTGGTAAGAGTTTTATGATCTGCAAGTGATGTTTTTTAAGTTGGATTGTGACTGGCAGGCAGAATCTAGGACTTGCGTTTCGTCCTATTTGGGACTCATCGGTTAGATGTACCCGTGTACCACTGTTGATATTCACACTGGGATTTGAACTCAGTCCGCTACGTGCCAAACTCCACCACGTTCACCACTAGGCTACTGTGTCTAGACAGTCACATTTGTACAACGGGTATATATGTAATTAGGATGAGCTGATCTTAATTTTATGAACTACATCAAACTTTGGGCGATCTAAGAGTGTCTTTTACATCGTTGGTTGTGTATTCATCAATTTTATATGATATTTACATCAGCTTCGCTTAAGCATCTAATATTCTTCAATTTATGGAAACTTTTCTACTTTTTTTAAATTTTTCTACTTATTTCTTTATTAGTAGTAAACTAGAAAACGAACTCAAAAACTCTGATGGATTCGATGCTTAAATGATGGACAAATTTCTAATGAATTACTCAACTATCATACCACTTTTTATTGCTGATTAGCTCATCATAACGCTACTGATAATCATACCTGTGTATTAGTCAATTTGTTAAAAAAGATATTTCGTCAATAATTGAACTAGATTTCAAGATTTAAATATATCTACATTCTGGTACTGATGTTCAAAATTAGGCTCAAATCCAGTATGAAATGTAAAAGGACATGTCTTCTAGAATTTGATTGCTAGCGATAGGTCGAATGTATTAAAAAACTTTGCTGATGAAAGCTATAACGGAGTGACCTACTCGAAGTGCCCATGGAGCAACACAGATGGATAAACTATAACCTTCAATATCGCTAACTCTGTTCCAATTCTGTACACCAGTGGATGCAGTGTAACTTAGTAAAACGAGTCGGCATTGTGAATTCACTTATAATCTCAAAGATCTTTAACATATCCAGATATGCGTGAAGAGTTTTGCAATTATCAGCTACTACCGTGATAGTTATGTTATTGACTTATTATTTAATGTTTTGGGACATTAATTGTTAGAGAGCAGTACCATAAAGTCATAACATACAATATTTCTTTTGATCCTAAACAATCATACATAACGATCATTAGTGAGAATCGACTTCGAATCACTGTATTGGATTTTCAGCTAAACTGACTAAGCCTACCGGGCAAATGTTTATTCGTAGTAGTACCCAATGTTTTGATAATAGGGACATTAGTGATAACTGAGTCCTATCAATCAAGTTGTAGCGTAACACCAATCTACGCGACTTTACATTTCATCCCTGGATGTAATTTGGACTGGAGATACTTAATGATTTCGACAGCCTGTTTAAATTTTCGTGTACCATTTTTCCAAACGTGCATTTATTTATATAATTTTTTCTATGATTAGCTCATTTTTCTACTTATCTGTCATTTTCAAGAGAAATTAGAAGTATTTACCACAAAACTAATCCATCGAATGTGTTTAGCGATAAAAATATATAAAATCATTGAAACAAGACTGATTTTATACGTGGATAGGAATGCAGTTGGTCATTGTGTAAAACCTTTTTACGCATATTTGTTGCATATTTATAAGGTAAATGCTTAGAAAACTGTAATTTTGATGCAATTTCGCATATTTTTATGTAAATATATATTATTGAAGGGGGCGAGTGTTACTAAAATTAAGAATCAGATAGATATACATTTAGTTACTAATGAGTGATGAATCATTATGTACATCACATTCTTATAGGAGGTTAGTTACGCCCGGGTTAACTCAGTGGTAACGCCTTTAACTGTAAAGTTAGATAATACAAATTCGAACTACACCTTGTTGATAAATCATACTTTAACATGAAACCTACATCTAGAATGTTCTACTGACTGCTAACTAGTAAACACCAAATATTTATCACATATTTGTCTGAGTTATCATTATGAAATATACAACAGACCTACTTGTCACTTATTGCTTTTCACATCATACAACTTAAACACAAATAGAGATATGGTGAAAAACTAATCATTTAGATAAACAAGGATGTAGTATACCGTTAAAATTTATTTAGAAGCTTGTAAAATATTCGCACTTTAAGTTATTTTCTCTAGAACTGAATAGTTACTAATTCCTCAATTTGTGATAACTATTTCTCTCACTTTCTTTGTCCTTCAACTTAACTCATATAAATTAAAATAAAAAAGTTTTCCGAAGCGTGGACATCATTTATGAATACAAAAACAATTAATTTGAGTGAAATAAACCCGCCAATCAAGTTAATACTGACAGCATCTGTTTATTATAATCAACTAGTGTATGTTTAAACGTGTTAATACATTAAAACAAAAACCTGTCACTTTCTCTTCTACAAACAATTTTGTTTAAACTTTGATTAGAAAAATTACTTGTAAATAGTGTAAGATGTACCGCAGATTATTAATGAATCAAGTTACTATTACATTTTTCATACATTGAACTATTAAACAAAATATACACTATCAATATTCAATTATGACTCATTGTTAAGTAGAATTCATTCTGTTTCAATTCATTCGTACATTATCTTAGCATAATATATTTTAAATAATATGAATTGTCTAGAATTTATTCTAAAATTCTAATTATACTTTAATAGTTTAGTGATAAATTGAGGTCGAGATTAACCACAACACATTCAATTCCCAATTATTGTGATAAATTGAATGCTTTCAATTGTTTTCCTGTTTATATATTGGGTGAATGTGATGTTTATTCTAAACTTTTCATTTCAAGCCCTTTCTTCATATTTATACAGTTCAACAATTATATTTAGCTTAGCTATACTATGCTCACAGTAAATGGTTGCGAATAAACACAATTACATGACAAAATATCAAATGAAAAAGTACTCCGATATACATCGTCCATCCATGAATAGAAAACTGACAGAAGGTAATGAAAACGCTAAACATTTTGAAAATTCAAAAGTAAAATAGTTACCAATAACTTAATCATCATGCTTTCTTTGTTATAAATCTATAAAAAGTGAATTACAATTGCCAAACTAGACAATGAATAAGTTAAAATAGTCAACCTTTACATGGATTGCTGCTTAAACACATCCAAAATGTGTCGATTGTGAAAGTTGAAAAACCATTAAATATGAGTCAATAAAAATGTATTGAATGGTGTTAAGGCATAGCAGAAAACACAGAACGTCAACTAACTACGACTTTTATGTCATTATAACAATAATAACAGCATATCTTGAAAGCTATTTGTAATTTGACCAAACTGTCTGATACCCACACTCTTCAGCTCTGATGATTTTAAATCTCGTCTGATTTCCAATTTGTATTACTAGATTGTTATTAATTTAAGTTTAGGTCATTCCATATTTTAGTCGATTGCTTATATTAATTAATGTAAATGAACCCGATATGCTTGCTGAATTGTCGACTTATCCTTTTCTCATTTACTTCTCTTACCTCCAGGTTTTTATACACACATGACTATGAACTTCCAGAATTAATTAAATAGCCTCTAATTAAACACCGAATGTTATAGAGATTACGTAATGATTTCAGCATTCTTACAGAATTAACATTTGACAATCTTACCAATTGGCACTGATCCTTAATATTATACTTATTTAAGTTAGTGTGAATCATATATAATTGAATAAATATTGTTGAATTTTGAAAATAACTGATTAAGAACAGTTCACATTTTTTGTTCTTAAAAATAAATAGATAACATCTGTATCTGACTATGCATGTAAACATGAATGAACAAATAATTAATGCATACTACATCTTATAGTCATTAAATTTCTACATCTTATGAACAAAAGAGAAATTCACACTTGAACATTCATTGCTTTTGTTTGAATAAATTAAATTCATTAAAGCAAAACATATGTTTCAATGCATTCAAATAACACATGTCCTGTTTAATTATAAAATAACAATAAAAGCATCTGATGTTCATTTATATATCTTGAGGATGAAATGTAATTTAGACAGAATACCATCATCGTAACAGCATATAATTGAATAAATCAATAATAATCAGAAAATCTATTTAATATTTGGCACTTTGAAAAAATAATGGTAAACGTAAAATGTGGTGGGCAGTTTCAAGTAGTCCATAGGAACCTACTGATCTAGGTTGTTTGTCACCTAGTTTCAAAGTCAGAAATATTACCACTGAATAATTTAAGAAGAATGATCGAGTCAATAGTGATGAGAATCATGTTCGTCTACTCTTTGATGCTGATTCAAATTCTATCGATTAAGTTTCATTTTGGTTATCACTCGAAAAAACTGGACATCGTAGTAGCACAGTTAACTCTTAGTGATCGACATCTTTACATCTCTTGTCTTTAAGAGGGGGAGGGGTTGAAAATGGAAAGTATACTTTGAATCATGAAAACATGAATATAGTTCAACAAAAACGACACCTTTACGGTGATTTCATTCTTACTGCAGTATAATATTTGTTGGTGTTTCCTTTTTTAAATCAAAGATCCAAACAAAAATCAATTTGAAAACATTTATATTCTTTCGTTAATATAGTCAACGACTGGAATTAATCACTTTCTGTTGCTATATATGCATTCTGAGAGGAATGTCTTGATGTAGAGTTAATTAAAATGTGTAGCTAAAGTTGGATCGCAACTGGAAAAGTTTATTTGAAATCAGCAGCTGGGTGCACCCAACTAATGAGTGTAAGAAAGAACTAAACGTTCATTCCAAATACCACATATCAATCATAATCCAACTTTAAAAGTAATTTATGTTTGTCATCAAAACTACATAGATAATAATAACCATTGAGATTGAGTTATTTAACTTTATAAGTTAAATAATGAAATTATATTCGAGTCGATGAAAACTTTAGAGTAAATCTACTTGCAGCTATGTTGTGGAGACTGTTGAATTTGAAATTAATATCATGAATATATTTGGATTAGATAACCCTTAAAAACCAGAAAACAATGGACAACTTATTTATCATAGTTTAGGATACTCCTGGAGATCACTTAGTTACTTTTGGAGGTAATTCCAGAGTCCTACTGAAAATCAGTAACCCTAGAGTTCAACTATGACAAGTGTGAAGTAGTTACTCATCAATAACAATCATTAATCCTGCACTATAATTCGTGGCTTGGCTGAATTTAGAAATATTGTCTGTTCGATGACAACTCAGAGGTCAAAATGTTAGGCGATCGACACTATGACTGAGGTCCATTGTTACACACTACTAAGAAGTCGTTTTTGATTTATAATGGTTGTCTAACCTAGGTCTATTTATGAAATTAAATTTTAATCCACTTGAGTAATAATTCAACGGTGCAAATGAGAATAGGCGATATATGTACATATATTGTTTATTTTGTTAATTTTAACGTTTTACAATCTATTCTACTTTATAGATCCGATAATGAAATCAACGCGAAATAAGATCATTTATTTGAATCACATTTTACTGATCAACCTTCCTAAAAAAAAGCTAACCAGTAAAATGTAATTCAAATAAATGATCTTATTTCGTGATTTCATTATCGGATCTATACATTAGAATAAATTGTAAAACGTTAAAATTAACTATATATATATATATATATATATATATATATATATATATATATATATATATATATATATATATATATATAAGCTTTAACATGGAATCCTGAAGGTCAAAGGAAAAGTGGAAGACCCAAGAACATAATGCGTCGAGAATTGGAGACAGACATGAAGAGAATGAAAAGCCCTTGAGAAGGTCTGAAAAGAAAAGCTCAGGACATAGTTGGTTGGGGGAACGGTGGTCGGCAGCCTAGGCTCCACATAGGGTAACAGGCACTGACTGATTGATTGACTTGAATCACATTCTTGCTTTTTTTTTGTAAATTTTATGGTTTGAGTTATCTAGTATGTCGTTAATGTATTCTAATATATTGAGTCAAGAATGTCTAAATACTAATTCAAATGAATTCGCATTATGTTCAAATAAATTGATTGCATACTGAATAACTAGAACCATTTTTATAAAATGAAACGTTTTAAAAATAGTTCATAATTGTACATACAAACAGACAGTACAATCTATTCATTATAATATTCAAATAAAAGTACAAAATCTTGGCTATACATAATTTTCTTTGTCATTAGTTTTAATTTCTGATATTTGTACTCAATAATGGATTCAAATGACTGCTGATTCAATTTACAACATTGAACATTAACCAAACTAATAAGTGAGTTTGCCTACAGGAATGAGAATGTAGATACATGTGAAGAAAATGTTTGCACATACATAAATAACAAAACAACAATAACAACAGTCTTAAGAACTATTTTCAATTCTGATATACAGATTTGTTAATCTAAACAAACATATCAAACGATTGTACACTTGTAATTCAATATCTGTAATGCATACTTCATGTTTGTGTATAGAAACAAGGTGAAAAGTGAAAAGAAGTAATTCAATAGATCTTCACATTTGTTTAAATGAATCATTTAATTCCTAGAATTTATGTTAATTAATGTAATTGCATTAACGAAATATAATCAGACATACGGATTGATATGTTAATAAACATTTGAAAGGCGTAATAGGCTTTAAATAATTATTTGAATAGGTAAATAGAGATGATACAGTCAACTGAGGTTGTCAGTAGCATCAAACTGTGATCAATCTCTGACGAATACAAACAACAAATTAAATATCATTCTCTATAAAATCATTTCAACTAAAATAAATGAATTAAAGTGGTTTGTGGACAAGTCTACCCTCCATGGGTGACGATTTCTCACTAGAGTTTTAGAAACATATTGAGTGAGATATTTATCACCGATTACAATATATGATCGTTGAGTTATATCACAAATTGGTAGAAGTGGGAATTTTACCAATGAATGCTGGCCCAGTGATGCACAGGGTTAGGTGTTCGCCAACCTAAAGCCACTGTGGCAGAATCCAGGCTGCATACTGCTGAGGAGTCCCATACTCGAACGAGACAGATATATAGTGCTCTCTGATTCTCAATCGTACCACACCAATATCAATGTGTGACGATTTCAATCAACTGAAGTTAATGTGAACCCTCACAAATCATCTCATTTCAACCAAAATAAATGCAATAATATTATTAACTGCATGCAAATTTGCAGCCGAGAATATAAGTAGTATTTTATTCGTTCAATAACTTTTAGTCACCTTTTCACTCAACTAGTAAGTTGGAAGTGAATAGTTTCATTTCATGCTACAACTTTTACTACAGTTTTGGCTTTCTTTTGGTATATCAAGTTACCTTACGTTGATTAGTTTATATCATATTCTAAATATTTTAAATTCTACGATTAATCTTAGAGTTTAGCACTAATTGATAGTTACTTTTTTAAATGCTTCAAATTAAGCAACGCTAATAAATCGTAAATAAAGCAGAATATTCTTAGTAGAAGATTTTTGTTTCAAGCAATCATTCGATTGATTTTATATAATCTAAAAGTAGTTCTCTATGTTGCTTCTATGAACGTGCATTCCTGATAGAAACTAGTTAGTCGAAAAAAATTGCACTTTTACAATTGCTGATTATCAAAGCATTAACATTCACCTATGGACGAAGTGACTGAAGAAATACCACAAACTGAGAGATACTAGACCACGGTAATAATTGGTACTTATAATCAAGGCCTGTTTGCGCTCAGGAACAAAATGATGACATATGAATAGAATTTACATGACGATTGTCACCACACAGTGAGCAATTATTGTAGATATCTCAATTCTGATGCCGTACGAACACCTCAATGAAAATGCTTCAGGCAGTGATATGGATTTGGTTTCCACAGGAAGTATCGATTTCCTCAAAATTGCAAATATCTCTTAACGAATGATGACTAACGTGAAACATAGGTTACGTTAGATTTCTAACAGATTAATTTCAACCCCTAAAATCTAAAATATTTTTGGTGATGCTAATATATGCATATTACTGAAAATGTAATGAGTATACTACTACTCACTACATAAGGTAATGATGTAAAATGTATAGTTAGATAGATCGACCGGTAGGTCATCTGTAAATTAATTTTGGAGCTTCATATGAATATAACATCACTTAAATGAATCCAGACTACTTAATGAACTGATGATTTAACAATGAGTTAAATGTTTTAATGAAAATAGATAAGTGACTATAGAATTCTTATATACAAATGCTTGTAGATATTTTATTTACATTTTAGCCTGGAATGATTACTAAGAACTTTAAGTGTCACATTTTTGTGTACTGAATTTTAAAAATTTCACAGTTTTAAAGAAGTTATCTACAAGTCAGTTGATTGAATTCTTCTAGCTTCAACAATCAATGACATATCTAGAAATGAGTTTAAACACACAGAATATTATAAATAATCTATATGCTTCTCGATTGATCACTTACTTCTTATTATGAATAATAAGATCTAATTTGCTGAATGGCTAAAAATTCTAGTTGGGATTATCCACAACGTGTTAAATATTCACTTTTTGTTGTTTAAGTTGATGAATGAATGAGTATTCTAGATTAAAGTGTAATCTTCAATAAAGTATTCATTATAAGCATGTTGAGTATACTGAATAAGAGAGATTAATAGCTAGAAATGAAATCTTATGTGAAGTCTTATATGTAGTACATTGAGAATAGTAAAAAGTCAAAATTACTGCTTAAGTAAGAGACAAATCTATAGTTTTCACTTACACAGTAGATAAATCATAATTATGTCATTCATAACATTTTAATGGAATTTGGATACTACCTAACATAAAACATGTAATCTGCATATGTCTTTATTTTTTTTTTATTGATGTCCAAATTTCGGTTTTTAAGTATCATTGTGTGCAGCTGAATGTTATATATATATATATATATATATATATATATATATATATATATATATATATTAGAAGACCGACAATACAAACACCTGTGGCGCATTTTTTTTAAAAAAGTACCTTGAATCCATATTTTTATTGATTAATTTATCTAAAATAGATAAAGATAAATTTTGTGTACAAACCTAAATATGTGTACACGTTTCAAAAAAAAATTTACACCAGAAAGATAAAACAACATAAAAATAAACTAGATCCTGTTAATAACCAATAATCATTGGTGAATTATTTTATTATTCAATGTAAAATCAAATAAATTTTCTTTGTTTTATGTTCAATTAGCTAATTAAAACAAGCAAATTGAAAATGATGCATTTATGATATTTGAAGTTTCCATGTAAAATGATAATTAATGTTAAAATGATTTAATAAATGACAGAAGGAAATTTTCAACTATGTAACAATAAAGTATATTGTATACATTTTTGAATCATTTAGATCAATCACTACTGATTACATAACATCATAATTAATAAAATCTGATCAACACTAATGAATAGAGATGAATACAATACTGGTTACATTGAATAAATACTAAAATTAAAAACTGATAATTTTACTTAAATTATCACTTACAAATGGTAAGATTATAAAAAGTCGTTACACATTATCTTTAGATACTTTTATACTAAGTGTTAGTAGAATTTCGTCAAGTTCTGTGTTATGATCAGGTTTGGTAACTTAGTGTATTGAAGTGCCTTCTTTAAAACAGGATAGTTGAGAGCAATAAACAAAAATGGCCGAATTAACGTCTAGTGTTTTTCAGCCTAAACTACTAAACTGTTATTCAATTGTCTCAAAGATTCAGAAAATTCACGTTATGTGACTAACCTTCTGTATGACTACATATCAAGCACCATTAGTTCCAGTATTATGTGAATAATAGCAACAATAGTCAACAATTTTTACCGGTCAAACATAGTAAGCAATTCATCTTGACAGTTATAATCGACCACTATATTTGGCTACACTGTAGATCATTCACTTCATTGAACTTTGGTCAATAGAAAAGTCCAGACAATAAGATGTGAAATATACATAAATGACTGGTTAATTAGAGCAAAATGTTTCTTTACAAAACGCTTTACTTGTTACAAACTCCTCAATCTCGTAAGACGCAGTATATCTTCATTCGTTGACAGTATCGACTCAAATAGCTTTTTTCTAACAACTGCCCCATACTCATCCTGGTTATCAGAAAACTAAGTTCTGAGTAGATAGCTAGTTCAGTAGTTAGACTGTTTGACTTTCAATCATTGATTTGTAGGTCGAAACACCACTCCACCTACTCCGATGGAGCTAGCATTTACGCTTAGAGTGTGGGTAAAAGCCAGGTATATGAATCTGTGCCTGATAATTGAGTAGTCTAACATTATATGCAGTAAATGTACAAGAGAAAATCAGGCAACTAACTGTGTGTATGACTTTGACTAGTTATTTGTACATGAATAGGTTAAATGTTATCTCTTCTATTTTTTGTCAAATCTACTAGATGTTGAATAATGTTAAGAGTGTTGTGGAGTTACACACTTACTGTTTATTCATATTCTTCAACATAACTTAGCACGATAATATTACTCGCTGTCTTTTAAAGAATAAATATTTAAAAAAAACTTACAAATTTCTACGGTTCATTGGATTAATTTCATCATTGGTAATATTAATATCAGTAGAAGGCATAAATTTAAAATCATAGTTATTATTATAAGTTATAACTTGATCTCTCAAATCATCCTGTCTACCATTATTATCTGTATTCATTCCTTGAATAAATCGATCCAGTATTTGTTGTAGATTGAAGTGGATTGAAATGACATGTTGAAGAAGTCAAATGCCTTGTTGACGGTGGCCATTCATATCGACCATCATGTGTAGCAGAAATTGGTAGAAATGGAACTGTATTTTCAGGTAATGTTTGGAAACTTCGACTACTCCCACCTATGGTTGATGACAGACCTTCTAAACTTGCAGTCGTCAGAGAAATAGATCTTCTAGGACCTATTTAAGAGTTATATTGAAGAAAATAAAGTGAATTTTATATTTGGAATAATGGAGAAGACACAAACAATAAAGGAGACGTAGTAGTTTGTTAATAGAACTGACCCCTAAATCCAGAATAAGTGAATTACACATCTCGGAACCAGTGACCTACTGACTAAATACATTATTGGTTAGATGGACCAATATAAAGTTTCTATTTCTCGTTCAAAAAGCATGCAATACTACTCAGTTGACTAAATCGGAAGTGTGGAACTGAATCCCAAGCCTAAAATTCTTTAGTTAAATAGTCCCATGAATCTAAACATAAAACATTAAGAAAAGTTATAAAAGTTACCAGGATTACTATCCAAATAGTCCAGTAGCAGATCATACTCATTATGATTAGAGATGTGGCTGTGAGGTTAGGACACTAAACTTTTTGTTACTAAGTCACAGACTAGAATGCCGCTTCACTTGGTTCGATTTCAAAAAGCAGACAGTAACGCTAGTCCTTATACTTGTATTGTGATTCAATGTCAAGCACATACATTTGCACTTGCTAAATGATTCAAAGTTGTAACAGTTTTAACTCATTATAAGTAGTTTAAAATTATCATAATTTATACATTTAATAGTAGAAAACAAAGTTTGCATATGTTAAGTAAATAAAGGTATTTACCTGCATACTGAATGTATAACTATAGAGAATCTTTAATATTATCATCTACCAATTAGTGCTTGAATAAATAATTTGAATATGGAAATAACCTTCTAATTTCAAAAAATGCTATAAGCTACTAACGAGTAGCTAAAATTTCCAAGCAAAATTGTCCATATGTCTCTCAGTTTTGACATACCTGTGTCTGCTAGCATCAGTAAAATCCTCTTATACTTACACTTACAATATCAGCCCTATTGTCCTGAAATTCTTAGTATGATAATGTAAATTTAATGTTGTACGACTTCAACATTTAGGAAAATAGCTTGCTAAGTAATGCGTTTTCACATACACATACATGAAGTTGATTATCCACAAAGTGGAATAATGTATTATAATCGACATTAATATTGACTTTGATGCTGGTCAGTTTGATCAAGGAAAACTTCTAAATTTTGGATCACGGAAATTTTATAAATACTAGGCAATTCTCGGAAGCATCACATTCAGACACATTAGCATATGATGTGGATTCAAACTTTCAACTCATACGACAAAAACCATTCAATCATATGGTTGGAAGCTAAACTACAGTCAACAGAGATGCAGGAAACGTAGGAAGGTTCATTACAATGAAATGATTTATCACTTGTGAAATAACCGTAAAAATCATTTCTAAGTAAAAGGAACACTGATGATGTTTTTCAAAACGAAAATGAACGGTTTATAATTAAACTATCCAGATTAGAGAATACAACATTACTGAGGGTACAGCAAATTTTTTCTATTATCAATAATATTTCTGATTATATTCCATCAGCATCATGAGATACATAGAATTTAGATATCTTTTGTAATCATTTCATATCAATATAATGTGTGCACTGTTAGCCGGAAAATATTGTCCAAATATTCATTAATCGATAGACGTCGTTGACATTTCCTAATTACATAATTATTAATTTTTAGTGATTTTTTTGCCATCATTTATTAAAAGAGTCAGTTTTATACCTGGTGGCCGTAATAAATTACTGAATAGTGTAATTGTTGTTTTCCTACTGACTATTATTACTTACCTTACTAATGAATAGATTAATTAGCATTTACCTTGGATGATTAATTTTCACACAATAATAAGGATATATATATATATATATATATATATATATATATATATTATTTTGCTATGTATTATCCCACTTTTATCGCTACCGTTTAATAGTTGACTTCCTTCTTCCTGGTGCCGTTCGACTTGCACCTACCTGTTTGACTTTTCTGTTTTTCTCTAACAACCAATTACATATCCATTATTATTATTGCTTTTATTGATGACGATAAATAAACAAATTACCATTTCCTCTAACTAGAAGGAGTAAACATATCTGCAGTTATCGACTAGCTCATTATTTCTGTTAACACCACTAATAATATCGTCAAATATTGCTAGTAATAAACTTTAGGAAGATATTAGTAATTGTCTAACATTCCTATAATAAGTTCATATATTCTTGTTAGTTAATTAGTAATAATACAGTAAAGCTATTTGTGTAAGCATTATCTTGAATGGAATTATGTTGTCTGTCTAGTAAATTTACAAACTTAGATCAAAAGAGTACTATTTTAAAAGATGTAGAATTTATTAATCTTTTATCATACGCTCCTTATTAGTGACAATACACATCAGATAATTGTTTCTGTCTCTGGAAGTCCTCTGAAGTCGCTTTTTGGTTTATCGCCCTTACATTCTGTTCATCAGTAATTATCGACAAATAAAAGAGATAAAGTATATTAAATATCATCTTGGAATTGCATAATGTTTGTAATTCTTGTATCCCTAGCTGAAACTTATGATCAATCAAGAATGAACTACGTTTCAGCAATATTTCTCTGCATAAAGAGTCTTCAACGTTTTACGGATCTGTAAAAATACTTTAGAATATTTACTTAGAAAGTTTACTGTAATTAATGTCCAGAACTAACACACAACTTTTATGTATAACTGTACTTTACCAGATAGCTGGATTCAATAGAAAATGATCTCACAAACCTTTATTCATTTACAAGCTAACGAGGATCCCGTTTATCTAAACCAACAATTCACTGTTAAAAGCCAAAAACTACTAATATGAGAAGTTTGTTTTCTGTGTTGGTGAAGTCGTTATGTAGACAGTGATGATCCACCTACTACTGAGAATCCTCTTAATCTCACCAAATACACTTACTGTGTATCAATTGCTGCAATTGGTATCAAGAGAAAGCATTTCTCGTAAATTGACTTTCACATAATGTCATATTCATTGTATGGTTTCATGACAGACAACGATGTTCACTTTTAAATGTTGTAAGAATAAAACATAGGTAAGATTTACTTAGCTCTTATTAGTGTATAAACTAGTTGTATAAAAGTACTCCTAGGAAAGTTTCCTGATTTTTTACTTAAGTGAATAAATACTGCATATTGGCAACACAATATCAGTTGAAATTCCTAACAGACACTTTTAAATTATTTGCATGAACTTCATTTTCTAAAAATATGATACAATAAAGAATCAAGAAGCTTTAAACTGAAAACTATTGTGATAATTTGAAAATATGACGAAATACTACAGATTAAACGGAGAACATGAGTCGAGCTATTGTACTTCAAGTTGTAATTGGTCAACATTTCATCATTGTAAATAATGTGTGAAGCAAACATAAAATAGACTTCAGTATGCCCTCCTGTTTTATTGATCAATTTCCGTTTCTTTAAGTAAGTCTCTTTTTTCTTCGATTTTATCTTTCATATTAGTCTATCAATGTAGAAATTATGAAGAAGCTTTGGGGCCAACAATGTTTATCTCTTAACAATAAATCACTATGCCATAATTTTAGAGCATAGCATCAACAATTTGAATTTTACTGATGAAAGCTAGAAAATCAATGTACACAAAATACAGCTAACACAACCATAACCAAATTTAGTATACATAAAGTTCTAGTATGTAGAGATGGCTTTTGTAATCACTTATGTTGAAAATAAATCGATGTATGTAACGAATAAAAATGTGAACTAGTATATTTCGCTAAATTTGTTCAAAAAGAGTTTGCTTGGACTTGATTCTGTTCTGTACCCCATACATTTTTAATGGTGTCAATTTACACTGAACAAAATCTCTGAAAGTCAGAAAATAAATAACAATGAGTAATTTAGATGGAACAACTTTATTTATTTCCCTTGGAGGTATTAATAAAACTATGTATAGTTATAGCTATTATCTCTATCAAGTCATATTTCTAAAATGTGAAGCATGTCAAGTTTACATAAGCGCAGATATATAAATTTATGCCCATTTGAAATCACCGTATCATACTCTCAGTATACTAATGTGTGATAGTTACATGTCATATTTATGGACGATTTATATCACCCAATTATTAAAATGAATGCTTAGGTATACCAATGGCACTGATAAAATCTTGATATTGTAATTATTCTAATAACTCTAAATCAGTAGACCTTCTATGTTTGAAAATTATACTATATTTACTAGACAAAGAAGATTTTCTAAACGCTACTAAGAGGATAGAAACTGGCTGATGAGCAAATGTGAATTTTCTGCACTGTAATCATAAAATTTCAAACGTTACACAAAGTAAACAAACAATCTTAAAATATCTCAGTCTCTTGTGCCTTTAGAAGTTTTAGTGATTCACAAAACTTTTACATAATAAGATGCCAAAAAGGACAATTAAATGACGAGCTCAGTCTATACAAGTTAGTTTGCTTATCAGACAAGTAACTGATGTTCAAGTTTTCCTGTGATCTGCATTTTAAAATATCAAGTTGGTTTTAAAACATTAGAAAGAACATCTTTAAAAATAAAAAAACAGATAGTTCTATACTCTCTTACTTTCATGTTCCATTTGTTTGTTCGCCTCTCTGTCACTGACAACAGGACCAGAATCCTGTAACACTTGGAGTATCAACAACAATATCTACATCACTATTTATGCAATTGTCATTCATATCATTACTGTTATTACTTCTGTCATTCATAGGATCATTTTGATGTTGACAATTATTGATTATACTACTAGTAGTAGTATTATGGCGAAATAATTGGTTTACTTGACATTCATGTGAATGACTTGTCAATGATGTCTTGACTTCAAGATCACACATTGATGTGTCACTTCCAGCCATTTGTCTAAATTCAGTAGTATATAAAAATCTAAATCAATCTACATGAATAGTATTATTAAATAAATTAATGTTTCAATAATTATTGGCGTTATTTTAAATTATTCCAAGAAGTGAATTTTTTCATATGTCGCTGGGTATAAACCGCTTATTGGACAGTGCAACTCCATCATTTAAATAAATATTCAAATCGAACATTGAAATCAGCTTCATGGCATTTCCAATTTACTCCGAAATATATTGCATAAGCTACATACAAATGTGCAAAAACAAACAAGAAAAGTGCTCAGAAAATACCGAACTCATAATAGTTAATAAAAAGAATAATGTAACATTAGTTATAAATTTAGTTCTACGAAATTGAATTCTATCAATTAAGTGTAATGTAACCACTAGTCTAGTGTGATTTAACAATGCGTGCATTGTATCTATATGTCAAAAGATTGAAGGTATCTGGTAAGAAACCATGCTGTTTTAGATTTCACGCTAGTAGGTATCCGTCAGTAGTATATGCCTAATAACTGTAGAAAGTTGGTCCTCAGCTTAGATTTGAAATGACGCACCCTAAATCTAAATTAACGTGACTTCGGACACTACTCAGTGATCAATCAGTCTAAATATATAAATCCAGTTGTAGTTTGACGCGGTCTGAACATTTTAGCAGTAGCTTCTCAGATTGTTGAAATCAGTTACATGAGTTTGAATATCACAGTAAGCATCAATTTATTTAAGATTTCAGGTATGCCTTACTGAAGGAGTTTACTATGAAATTTAGGTTGAAGATATTACCTAGTTTATGACTACAAAGGACTAATATTTTTTTAAAGTAATACAATTATTTACATGCATTTTCACTGACCTAAACTTACAAAAGGAATATGACTGAGTGATTTGTTCTAGTTAATCTAATAAGTGAACACACCATCCGGTAAGTAAATTCAAACCATAATTCAGAATAGATCAATAAGAAGTGAAATAGGGAAACTTTAATTTCCTATGTCAACAACCTAAAATGTTAACATTATATTAAGTCACTTTGCACGATAATGACATTAAGTAGTTTTTGTAGTAATCAACTTAATAAATAAATAAAAAGGATAACAAAATAATACAGTTGTGGGATGTTAGTTACTATCAACTAATGTGTTTCGAGTTGTAAACATTTGCAAAATTTTAATCTTTCTAAAATTAAATGAATTAAAGAATCGAATTCTGATTACAAATATAAATTGTAGTATAAGTTTATATAGTAGACGAAATTACGGTGGAGATATAGAGGCAATCGATAAGAAGTAATTCATCTACATATCGCATTGATCGTCATACAGTGACAAACCGTAAGTCAGATTTTATATTAAGTATAACAGTATAATATGCTAGTATTTCTCTGTTATTACCGCTACGAATAAATATTATGATGGTAAGTTTCAATGCATTTAATAATGGACTCCAGAAACAGTATTTGAAACCTGTGTGGGACACATAAAGTCCCAGTGTAGATATCAACACTGGGAGGAAAATCTTTTTAGCTGACGTGTCATAAAACTCGAGAAATCCCTCCTATATCCCACTGCTGGTTATGCCGCATATTTGTTAGGAAGTAGTACAGAGACAACCCACTTATAAACCACATATATCAGTGAAGAATAACCAGTTACATCCGTAAAATATTAGTAGTTAAAAGACTCAAACCCTATTATATATATAATTTTGATGATAGCTACGTATATCCATTCTACATAATATTGGGTCGAGTTTAAAAAAAATTTCGAACTTTTCTACAACGAAGAAACTGAATGTCTGAGAAATGCCCTCATTAGTATACTAAGAAAAAATTTAGGATTATTTTGCCCTTATTTACGTGATATGTGTGGGTCATGATATGAAATTCTTTTGGCTTTCGTTTTAGTAAAGTATAAATTTGCCTATTTGTGTATTTAAACGAAAGCTGCTGATATCCTAAACTGGCACAATTTGATCTGACTTTGATTGGCCTGAGTATCATCGCACAGTAAGACAGTATCATCTACATGCTCAACGCCTAAAAGGCTTTCACGGGTAGTAAATCAACACCACACCCCTATTTCAGAATGTTGGCGACAGGTAGGTTGAAGGAGAATAGTGCCTAACCCAACTTTTGGATTGGAACAGTGAGGACAGTTGGTTATATGTCCTCTCTTTAATTGACGTTTTTGTGTTCACAGACGTTAACATGTTAGGGAAATCCCTAAATCCTCCCAAACAATCCAGTCAAATCTCTGATCATAAGTTTGTAACCTTTCTTAAAGTCCTGAGGGTAGGCCAATAAGGTCTGGTGACTTGTCACACTCTAAAAACTGAAGCTCTTTAAGGATCTTATCTTATATGTGTCCTCTTCCTTACGGATAACAAGGAAATTATGGTAACCAGTAATGATGCATTTGATTATTATAATAGAGTCAAACTGTAATCTTAATCATCAATTTCCAGAAAAAAGGTATTAATAAAAGATTATAAAATATCTTCTTAAAATCTTCGTCTAATATAATAAAGTTCATTTTAAATGTTAACCGATATCTTAGCTCAAATGCAATGGTATTTACTTGTCTATTGACTATTACAATTTATGTATACTGTATTACCACACAAAAACTCATTTCCTGTTCAAACTGGCAACATTCAGAATATATATAAATGTTCATTCAATATTCAGTATTGTCGGAGATAATAATTCTTAGTTAAACTGACGAGGATATCAAAGAATAATGTTTATAGTCGGATAGTGAGAGACAGATAGTATAAAGAGACATACATATATTCTTTTAAAAAATAAAAAACCTAATTATTCCCTGACAAAAGAAAAATTCAATTTCCTAGAAAATTTCCGACAATAACCATAGTACCAATGTGATGGTAAAATGCATGAGATTATACTACTACCGCTACTATTACTACTACTGCAACTAGTAAGTAGAATGTGACGAATCAATTTTTCTTTTCAAAATCTTGTTTATTACTAATTTTCGCAACAATACTTCTATGTTAATGTTGTCAATGTTTGTTTTTATACATGCTATTAATCTTGTTTTTTCGCTTAAAAATGTACTGTTGATACGGTAGAATTGTCAAATGCCTGTATTTCATTTCCATTGCTAATACTGTTATTTTTATAAGTAATAGTTGTTGTGGTTTTTGTAATGATAGAAAATGAATGATACAACTGATACAAGCTGTAGCAAAATCATACATAATGTTCCTTGATATGCACACTTTACAAAGGATGTTACTTTTTTCTGAAATATTCAACAGAAGGAATTATAATACACTATCGGATAACAGAAAACTGTCCCGATTCACAACAGTTAATCGTTACCCAAAATATTCGTACATGTAACCACTATATTATGCATTTATTTGTATTTATCCGTTACATCCCCATTTTCATTTACTTCTCGCACTCAGTACAGACAAACTAAAAATCTCGCATTATTGTGTATCAATGTATTTATAACAATGTTTTAAGTGAACAATTCTACCTGTTTAACAAATTTTATTGATCCACATTCCCTTTTTATTTTTCACATTGCACACACCCACGCAAAAGAATCACTGTAGAATACCGTTTTGACTTGATAAGATATTTAAAAGAAAATGTCTGTTGTTATCACCGCTTCTGTCTCCTGTAACCAAGACGAAAATGATATATTTTTTAAAGACGAACTTGAAAACGATTTGAATAATGACAAGTGGATGACAGTTGGAACATTTATCCTGTCATTGCTAATAGTAAAGTTTATAAAATAAAGTGTGCGTGTTAAGGTAATAAGTATGCAGAAGAAGATAATAGTTAAAGAATCCCAGGTAATCAGAGTTTCATTACTCTGACCAAATGACTGTTTGTTAGACAACATATCACATGACTTACAAAGTGATTATGTCTCAGATACAAAAAATTGCATATTATTATTCATATAAAGTCAAATATGTTTAATACACATACACATTCTCAACAAGGCATAGATAAAAAATATACATTTGAAGATATTATTAGATAAGCTGTGTTTACAGTGGAAAGTTTCATTACAAACTGGCATACATTTGGAGTGGGGAAGAAGGAGGGGGTCGAATTTTGACGACTAGACAATAATGAACAATTGTTTCTTCGCAGTTTTTGATTACTAAGTAATGAACACATTCATGACAAGAACAATTTGCGCGAATGTTACTAGTTTAAATGGTTGTCTCACTGTTAACATGACTAACTCTATGGGTATTGATGTTCACAATTGGGTTCGAACACGATACCAAAGACTGATGGAATTTTGTCTTTAATATTAACAATAGGATAATTCAAGCTCTTACAAGTAATTTATAATCATGTATTTATGATTAAGAATTTCAAAATATTTTACTGCCTTAAACTTAATTATTCTTCTCTGGATTATTACTTTGAATTGTGAACTGTAGTGTTTGATTTAAATTAATGGAAGATAAATAATCAAGATTTATGTAATCAATTCATTTTAAACTTTTTCTGATTTAATTGAACTGAACAACTGAATGCTATGGAATAAATAATTTTGCAGACTTTTAGAAGTAAACACTATTACCAATTATTGAATGATCAATAAGAACAAATGCTTTTACCCATCACATTTCTAGTTTATTCTATAAGCATACTATTTATTGGAATATCTATTGTAATTAGGATATATACATTGGATTTCACTGTTCATTATTAAATACATTAATAAACGTAGACTAACAGACTAACAAATAGACAAGCGGATGACGATCTAAATATTAATCGATTTGGCACAAATGCGTATCAATTGAAAATGTCATAGTTCCCAATAGAACAATGAGAAGAAATGGTTAAATGGAAGAAATTATTAGTATGAATAACAGTTGTGATAAATGAAAAGAAGTGGGAGAATTCAACTAGAAAATCGATGACTTCTGAACAGGTGTTTGAAGTTAATTCAATGCTGCTTTACAATGTATAACAGGACATATATTCAACATTGTCCACTGTCAGTTCTTTACAACATAATGGGATTTTAATACTAGATAAGTGAACATCGTCTTAGTGGTCTTGGTGATATGGGAGCTTAAGTGAAAAGCCGGAGGCATCTGCTAAAGCTCAGTTACGTATCATCTTTCTTGTGTTTGATTTTGAACATGCTAGCTCTCCATATTTAAAGGCATTACTGCCGGTTATGGAATAGATTTGTAAACGTTTACAACACCTTCCTTCTATTTTGGGAAGGGTGAGTGGCCGTAAATGTTAGGAGGAAAGAATATACTGACATCACTTTCCAATACAGCGATTAGTATGATTACAACTTCGGACCTTAAACTGATCAGAAACTCAGAAATTTGTGCAGATAATGAAGTCCGAAATGACAACATAGACTTAGTAGTAATATTTGAATATGGCCAAGATATTTCAGAAAATGATGACAGTTTAAATTATGTGGCCAATGAAAGGTAATCCTTGTACATTACAAAATATTTCAGGAAGATGAATTCATGCTTCATCATAATTTCAAGTCTACAATAAAGGAAAATATCCTGATTCTAATCAGACATTAGTCAATAACAACACAACAGCTAAATTTTCGAACAAGCTAATTATCAAACATTAGGAACTAATTAAGTATAAGTCTGTTAGGAGAAGTACAGAAATTCACACTTGAATATTAATCGCATTTGTTTAAATGATTCAAATTCCTTAAACTAAAACATATGTTTCAATACATTCGAATAACAAATGCTCTGTTCATTTATAAATAACAATTAAGGCATCCAATTTATTTAAATCTTAACGGTGAAACATAATTTAGGTAGAGTACCAGACTTTTAAAACTAATTTGTAATACAAAAGATTAATAATCCAAAAGTTCATTGAATACTTATTGGCAGACATCATGATAAACATACATGGTCACATAACAATAATATTAATAATAATAATAATCTAACACGAGGTTTCACTCAATGGCTAGAACAATTGCGTTTAGGTATCGTAGTTATCAGTACTTCTTATCAGAAAGTGTCTAAAAGTTCAAAGGAACTACGACTGATTATAAGTCAGAGATGATAACGCTAAGAAAGTAACAATCTAAAAGACAGACTATGCAGAAAACCCTACCAAGACAAATCTGTATTCATAAGGGAACACATGTATTTGAGAAACTTAGATTAGGATTATCTAGCATTACACAGAGATGAGACAAAAGAAGACATCCACACTAATATATACACGATACCATATTTAGGTTGTCTTTAGCTCGTTAATAACATTTATTGACTACGATGATGAGCGGCGTGAATTCGTATATACCAGGGAGCAGCATCATCTGCCTCAAGATTTCAGATGTAACTTACTGATGAGCACTAAAACTGTCGACTTTTGCCTACAGCCATCAAATGACAATCGAACAGTCTTCATTTTTTAAAACATAAAACTTGACTTTAAATTTGTGACGTTTCGCGGCTTAGTGTAAATCACTTCTTCAGAGAAAAATGAATAACACAATACAATTAATACAATAATAGTATTAACATCTTACTATTTAATAATTTTCCAATGAATTTTACTAACAATATACAAAAACGTAACAGTCTATTATTAATTAGTAATAAATCAACTGAAATATCATGGATTGGTACAGCTATTCTACCATATCGCTATGACCCAAGAAAAGAATTGCAAATGATTCCAAAACAACATATAATTTAAGCATTCTACAAAACTACCAACACTCCTCGAGGCGTATTTCTTAATATAAAGTACAATATCCCCTTCATTTCCACACAAAACTGTGTCTACAGGCTAGGTTGTGTTGACTGTGATGCTTTTATATTGGAGAGTCTTCTGGAAAAAACAAACTCATGTCAAAGTACATGAAAGCTACACTAAACGATCTCCTAACAAACCTATTGAACTAGAAAAATTACAAATCGAATCAGCGATAGCAGTACGAGTTATTTATCACAACCATAAAATCGATATTAAAAATATCCAAATTATTCAAAAAGGCTTTTCCAAATTATAAAGAAAGACAAATAGATGAAGCGTTACGCATCTTGTCAAATTCAACTGTACTTAACAAAAATAAAAGGCCTTATTATTCATCCAACAAAGACCTTTTATCCAACCGACCATAATTAAAGTACATCAAATTTCTTTTATGTGAACATACAATTTTATCCTCATTTCACATATATTTTCACAATCTTTCACTTCATACTAACGTATACATGTCTCACTTTAAATCACCTTGACCCAAATGATTTGACACGATCAGACTTGTATTTTGGTAGTACGAACTTATTTTGATTTGTTCCAGTGTATTATTTAATCTTGTCTTAATTCATTCGGTTAAACATTTTTCTCTGGAGAAGTAATTTGCACTAAGCTGCAAAACATCAGGAAATTTAATTTTTACTCACTGGAATATTACAGATATACATCACTCAGTTTTTATAAATAACCTATCCAAAATTCAATGTACTTTAAATTATCAAATCCAACCTTAGTAATAATATATAAAAATTGACGTTTCACTTACTGAAATTCATTAGAAAATCTAATGAATAGCATTTATTTACTTTTTTTTAAAGTCAATAAAGTCGCTTTTAATCCGTAAGTTACACTCAACTAACCGATAACCTCCTTCATATTATTTCTGGAGAATGTAGAAATGTCTATAAACTACACTATTTTCCATGTCAGCAGAAGTTTTTCGAGAAAAAAAAACCAAAGGAAGTTAGTGAAATAACCACAACAACAAATGCGTTTGATTTTACCGCCGGATTTAATTTTCCGCTATCTATTTGCATGTTTCCTTTGAACTGTATGCAAACTCCTCCTCCTCCTCTTACTACTACTATGAGAGAAAACAAAGTCATAAATAAAGGAATAAATGTAACAAATGAGCATTTCCCTTCACCATATATATATATATATATATATATATGCGTGACAGTAGATGTTTATCACTACAACCACTAATGTTAACTTTTGTTCTTGTTTATTGACATCAGCCTCAACAACTATTAACCAGAATCTTAATGACAATAGTCTACGGTAAGAAACACATTACAAAGGGACACTAATAAATATTGTACTGTTAACAGTAATCATAACAAGAATAGTAGCAATAAAGACTGTAAAATTGTTATGCTCACTAGAAGTTGAGTCCGGTAAAATTGCAAACTATCTATCAAAACTACAACCTTTTTCCTGCATTTTTTTTCAAATCTATGTTTATTATTCATTTATTTATTTAGTTGTTTACTTAAAACACTCGTACACAAAGTGAACGACAACAAATGATTGTTTGTAAGAGAGAGGCAGTTATGGGATAGTGAATTTGTCAGTCAGTGAAAACTAAATATACAAGAAAAAATATGCAGCTTTTGCTATAAGATTTGCATTTTAACTCGAGAAATATAGGACTAACAAGCAGATAGTTCTTGTTTTCTGAAAGTTTTCTTTCAATTTATCGTTATACGATTTCGTGTAAAACAAATATGAACATTTATTAGCTATAACAATAATCATCTTGACCATAATAATGGGAAAACAAGAATTTCAGTGGTTTTTCATTTCAAGTAAATAAAAACCTATCGGTATGTATGAGTGATATATGTGAAATTGAATACTGAACATCTTATATGTGTGTGGAAAGTAGGTTTCACAAGAAATACTACATATATCTAGTTGTTTAACGATAAAGATAGTATTTCATATTCTTTAAATACGTATCCCAAGTTAGTTATTATTTTGACTACCTGATCGAGTAAATTTGTTAAGGATGTTTGCTTTTTAACATTCCACCATCCCAGTAAAATATATGATAGTGAGATGAACAGTAGTAAACAGTTCATGGCGAACAACATTTATCTCGAATGATGTTACTTCTTCATCGACATAAGAAAGGTTTAAAAGCAGTTAATAATGTCGCATTTATTTGCACTTAGAGATGAAGAAAATACATATACGAACGAATATATAAAGCTATACACTGGTTGATGTTTGTCTAGTTCTTATTGCAGATGGAAATCTATCGACAAAGCCAATGGTAACGTTACATCGAGTGCACAATGTTGTTGATATAAGACAAACTGTGAAACTGGGTGACTTTTGGTTGAATATGCTGAAGCGTAACAGTTCCCTCAATACTGTATGCATACCTTGCAGACGAAACCTAGGTCAAGCAAGGTTTCGTTGCGACTACGACTGATAACACAATATCAATAATATACAGTTAAAACTTGAAAAAATTTAATATGAAATAGACCCTAAGATATTGTTACTTGAACTGTGCATACACCTTCCTAGAGGACAAAGGCAACAGAAATAATCGTCTTTCCTTACATATCTCTCAGGATGAAATATTCTTCTGCAAATTGATTAAGTTATCAATGATGAAAAATTACAGAAAACTCGACATTTTTTTATGTTTACTTCATCATATCTCATCAGTAAGAAACTTATAATAAAATGAAATTTAGTCAATACATACGACAAGTAGATATAAGTCACTAAAGTTGAGCACTTTATGATCCTAAATAAAATATGAAAAGAGGCTAACAGTTATTTCATGTTATTGATGAATTCCAATTGTCATCTTTCAGTATGCTAACTACTTAAATTAAAAGTTAATGTTATAGTTTTAACTCAAAGCGAGTATCTAAGATAATTTCCATCTTTGTCCGATACCAACCGAAAAAACTATCAAAATCAAGATAAATGAATGAGATTTGTAATCTTAAACAACTAGTCTGATACAAACAATATCAAATTATCCAATAAAATTTATAATTCCATTCTCAATCGACTACTGTTAATGTTAAGCTTAACTGACACTGTTGTAAAGTTGATGAGTTAAAGAGAAATGTTTCATTATAGTCAGTATATTGCACTAATCATATTACTATGGAAAGCGATAGAATTTGACGAATTACGATGTTATCAATGAAAATCATACACAAGTGGTCTGTAGTTCCTGTTTTGATAAACATAAATAGCAAGCCTATAGTTTATTTATACTTATATTAACATGATTTAAACGTTTATCGTGAAAGCAAATTGGCTAATCATTTTTCAGATAGACTGAATAAACTCATGTAAAACAGCTTAAAAGTCACTAATTAATGAATATAATATAGTGATATCAGAATTCGATAGAGTCATTATAAATAATTGCATATGACTCTTAATCAAAACCAAAAACAGTTGTCTAATAGTCAAGGTTCATTTCAATCAAGTAGTGACTGAGTGTTGGATTACTACACAGTGATCTTCATTAAAGACTTCTCATCCTACATTTTAAGTTGCGCTATATTAACCAGCCAGTCACAGATAACCCCAGACACTCTCCAGCATTCACATATAAAGTGAATCAAAAACGGACCCCCAAAGGTTGGTTAAATACATAACACCTAATGAATACTAAAAACGTTGCACATAACCCGTACCAAATTTTACAATTATCAAAAAACACCCAACAGCAGTCATTTCTGAAATATTAGCCATTTTTCTAGCACCCTACTGTTTTCCACAAACCACATCTAATGACATCTTATAAACAAACACACATAAAGAACAAATTCGCTTTTGTTTTATACAAGAAATTAACTTTTCTTACATTTTGTAAAGAAAAATAGCTAAAAACTGAAGAAAATTAGTCAAATGACAACTTTATAAATCATATTTTGTCGATGATACTTTTTTATTTTTTTTCTACGGGGCTTTTCATTGTCTTGTTTTTCTGTTTACCGGCCTACTTACCCACCTATCTACCTTAATTGTATACGTCCTTCACATGATACCCTAACAAAACTTTATGAAATTAAAACAAAATGGACAATTGTACTGATTAATCATAAATGAAGCAGAATGGAACCACATTCAAGAATGAGATTACAGTTAACTAAAATATAAATAAAGGTTTGAAGGCAAAGGAAGATATACAAACATATCAGTGTACGTAAATCATGCAGATATAAATTTCTATTGAAAAAGTCATACCGGTTTAGTTGCTATGGCATAAATTGGAAATATATATATGTTTATATAGTGATCAGTCTGACTAACATCCCTCTCTCCCTATGTGTATATTATTTAGTTTATCAATAAATTTAACTTTATAAACTTATAGACCAAGTTAGTATGCAACGTTTTCAGTATTCAATGTATCTATTGTGTAAAGAACCTTCCACCACTTTTCCATTCGTTTAGCAGTTGAGTACTACTTCAATAATGAATTAATTCTAAGCATCAGATGTAATTCACAACTGTCTACTAGGAGCATATCAGTGTACATTTAGATGCAAAATACAAGTATAATAAAAGCTAGGGCTTTAAATATGTAACAGCCGCTTACTAAATGAATGGTGAAATGCTCGAAAATGTTGGATACTTAGCAGTCAGTGAGCAATGAATAAGGTACGGTTAACTTCTGTCAACATATGGAACCCAACGTGGCTAGAATGTCCTCAACAGGAAACCATGCATGACCTAGACTTTATGCAACTTGACACTCGTCAACATGGCATATTTGAAGTCATGAGGGAACTGATACTTTGTTGACAGATCGAATTCAAATCACCAAGTTCCTAAGTTTGTGTTTGCTACCACTAGGCTATTCGGAGCACGGCTGAACTCCTACTGAATTTATTAATAACCAATATTCGATGAATAATAAGTAACAAGTTGGGATTTGTATGCATCTAATAGATAATAAAAGAATAATAAATATGAGGAAAAATGTTTTAAAGATTTCAAAACAAGACAGATGTTACTGGACATTGTAAAACTGTATTTCGATAGCTCCTTTTAATTTCGTCCAAACCATGGACTGATATGTTTAGTATACTGAATAATTGTAAAGCTGAATTTCCTTTTTGTTTACAAGTTCACGAGAATTACAACTCTTAAATGTTAAGCATAATCAGAAACTGAAATTATAATAAGAAGGTTTACTGCTAAGTTCCCCCCAGTTACAGGAATCAAAATACATTTATCAAATGAATAGTGATCGTGCATTTGTATCTTAGTCAACTGTTCAAAAGTCTTAAACAATTAGACAGTACTAATTAATTTATGACAGTTCAATTCTGAATGAAAATTACTTTTAACAGTTTATTCTATGTAATACTAATTAAAAAAGTAGTAGTTTTGCATAACTACATGATGAGTTATGCAATTGTAAAACAAATCGATACAATATGATGTTCACATTTTTTCATGTTCTCATTTACAGTTTATCCAACTGAACATATTAATGCTTAGATACCATTAAGTAAAATAATTACAATTTAAGGAATATACATACAAATACATATAATGCACATAGGTATCGTTTCATGAAGTCGTTTACATAAAGTCCTTAACTCATCATATCCTTTTTCATCATGTGTATGCTTATTTAGAACACAAAAAGAGTTTAGTAGAAGTATACAATGTAAATATACTTTTAAAATATTTTGTTATAATTATCAATTAAATAGCTTATCAGAATGATTTAAATATTGCTAACAATGAAGCGATTATGCAGTAATGTATCTTTAAGAGAAAAAAGATATATTAGATAATAAAAAATTGAACTTTGTCTATTCTCTAAGATTTTTTATATCATTTGAAAAGTTCTATGTACCTTTAAGTAAATACAATTATTTACAGAATCTAAATTGTCAAGGTTAACTTGCAAACATCATTAAAATGTCTAGATTGTGAGATAAACTTGAAAGAAAATGTGAGTAACGAGTAAATAGAAAGATCGAGACAATCCCAACATATTAGTGCATAGTAAAAGGGAAGATTCGAATGTTCATTGATGAAATATACTTGAGAACTCTCGAATAAGTTAGTTACTATTTGAACTCATCAGCTCAATGAATAATGATTTGAAGTGAATGTTACTGGGTTTCGAGTTCAAATGTAAAGATGAATACAAAGATGAATTCACGTACATCCTGAATTCTACTGTAATGCAAAATCACAATATTATTATAAATTATCTTTCGATGCTCTAGATCTTAATGTTTCTGTAATTATATGGAGTCTTATATGCTACCTTTGTATGAATGAGCATTCTCTAATTCTCTATCGTCTTAATTTCTTTCTAATATGAACTAAATTTTAATCTACTAACTAACAAATAATTTTAAAATAACATTAAGAGAACCTGGTCATTGAATATTTAGTGGTATACTTAAAATACGGCATACACTAAATGTATTAGGTACATCGAGAAACTGTTTCAATGTAAAGCTTTACATGTTTTACCAAATATAACTTGTGAAATTTTCTTTTATAAATAAATGTTGTTTATAATGTTACTAAGGTGAACAGTTTAGTTGAGAAAAAGCTGAATAGCGTGCCAAAAGTTCAATGAAATAACATTTCGCAGTTATTAAACTAGAATACCATTCTTTTATAATTTTTTTGTACTCCTCCTCCGTGCTATTCGCTTTTTTAGCATGTCTTTCAAATGAAAGCGACTCAAGTAGTATTACCGGATCTTGATGTAACGTCTAGATGCAACGTAATAGATCAAATAATATTCAGGCAATAAATATGAATGTATGTATAACATAAGACTTTTAGCATATGTGCATTGGTCCAAATGGTCAAACCTCAGCAGCACAGTATAATGAATACTAAATATGTAAAGCAGTAATTGTTTCAATGACAGTAAGAATAAGAAGTATGGGCATACAGAATATGGTACAAGGAAAAGAATTAGTTTGAGGTAAGGCATAAAATAATTCTCAGCTCATAATTTAAGGGGAGACAAATAGCGAATTTACCTGTGCCGCTGTGATCTTTTTCGAGTCATGTTACTGACAGTCTCCAACCATTGGTTATGGCATTTAAGCGGACCCCAAATGAGTTGTCCACATTCACAAACATTGCTCAGACCAGCAGTCGGTGACTTCATGAACTGATGCTTCTTCTTGGCTTATCAAAACCTCAGCGTAACATATGTCCCGACCACCTTAGTTGGTGAAGATTCACAACTACATCAAATGATTTACCATCTTCCCCGCCTTAATCTCCCGGTATCTAACTTCATTATATTCAGAATGTATGCGAAACACTATTGTCTACGTCACTAATTTATGACTATATGTTGAAATATTAATGTATATGGACGACTTCAAATGAAATCTATGATTTATTATTTCATTAATGTTTTGGTAGTACGTTATGAAGATACTTTACAAACAGGCTATTACAACACAATGATGATATTGCCTTTCTTTTAAAATGAAGGTTTCTGGCTCTATTCTACATAAGCTGAAGAGTGTCCACTGCTGACAAGTTTAAAATAAACACGACACGACTATCGAATTGTCTCCTGTTTATGCTCAGTTTTCCAATGGTACCTAGTTGATAATGAAGGCAACTTTATGTTGAGCAAATTATTCGAATCCTGTCCATGAATTATTTTATTTATGTGTAGTAGATATATATGTATGTACTTATAAAAAATTGAAAAGACATGTGAATATCTGAACAAATGTCCTTTAAAGAGTATTTATCACTTTCCAAGTGGATAATAACCTCTCGAATCAAACAAACTATCAACTATTAAGTAACAAATGCAGGAACTAGGATGCAGCGACCTGTGCACTACTCCCTCCTCCTTATTAATGATGCTGTACTCATAAAATCGGGGACTAGATGTTAAGCATCCACAAGGTTGTTGACAATCGGTTCGGAATCGACCAACTGACTTTCACTTTTTATTTCTATGACCTAATCGTGTGTTGAAGAAAAGACATATTTTAAGTAAGCTCTTCTGCTATCCGCAAATGACCTAAATTCACTACATATGAATAAATAATTGGATATTATGTAAATACAAGACAATATAAGTAGCAATATTATGTTGTAAGATGATTAAGATATCAGAGAAATACAAACCTATGAATGAATTCAGCATATTAAAGGTTACTTTATGTGATGTTCACTAGAAGTACAAATAATCAAATTAAGAAAACAACTGAACAGTTAACACTTATCACTAATAAAATACAAAAATTATATTAAGTATACCTGTAAAACCTAAAGTATAAAGAATGTGTGGAGCTCAGGTGAATGCTTGAGTACTGTTTCATTCCTTGAGTTGGACAGTTTAACTGTCAAGTTATTACTGTCATTCTGTACAACATTATCAGCGCATATTTTATGGGGAACTTGGCTATTTAAACGTTTTGTAAGCGTTAAATCATATCTCTTTGATTATCTTGAAAATCACCATTCGTTATTTAAAAACCAACACAGTTACTTTATTTAATGTTATGTAGACAGAACCACAACGAAAAAAGTTATAACTGCTGCGGGAAATATAATATTTGACAGGAGAGACGTCCTCTTCATTTACGAATACATCAACTTGCGTTATAAATGAAACGACACAGCCTGTTATTTTTATATTGTTGTATACTGCCAAACGTAGTTATAAATTCAACGGGAAAAATATCGAAATTCTGAATCGGGATAATTGTGTGATTGCAAGAGAATTTCTAGAAGCATGACAATCAACAAATAAATAACTGTCAATTTTAATTAAAGAGGTCGATCATTTACATGAGTATAGACTAACTGGAACGCAAGAATGAACAAAAACAACAAAACGTATGAAGTTAAATAGTCACAAACAAGACCAGTAAAACTAATTGTCTTAACAATTCTTGAATAACTGAAAAACCCACTTTTACATGAAATATACACTGATAATGATCAGAACTACATTAAGGGATTTTCTTTTAAACCATCAAGCTGAAAAAATAAAACACTAAAATGTTGTGAATTACTAGACCATTTTTTATAATATTTTACTCTATTCAATGTTATTCATCTGTTACTGTTGAGATGACACAGTCTATGGATGAATTGTATTAAAAGTTAATGTGTACTAGATAGACCATATGCATATATGAATGACAGTTTCATTTCAGTGGTGACATGAAATACCAATAAACAAATATTTTTTTATCATCATATACAAACAGGATTAGATATACGCATATATATATATATATATATATATATATATATATATATATATATATACTTATTAGTATGCAAATAAAGATATCAGTCAATGAAAGTCATCTAAAGAAACTGTCAGTAACGACATCAACAACATCTCACCTCAGTGTTAATATAATCGAAGCCGCTAATATTATCAATGATTTTATCAAACAAATATAAACAAGAATAAGTAAGTAGATAGAACGTGGATATAAAGACTAAGTAAAGACGACAATTCTTATATTGACAAGAAAATCGGATAATAAAGAAATATACTGATAAGTTCACTTTTGTCTATTCATATATATGAATATGTATATAATGTTTAGAAAGGCTTATACGATATGTAAAATCTATGCCTATTTTTCATTCATAACCTTTATTAGAATTTGTTTTGTGAAAAAAAAAAGGATCGTTTTCTTTTCTCTCTCTTGAAAATTCTCCTTTTCTGTTATTCATCAAATAATAATAATTTGATTAACATTGTGAAAGTAGCTACTTCAATACTTTAAAATCATAACTTAACAAAAGTAGTACCAAGCTAACAACATAAATGTATATATCAGTACAATCAAGTATACATCACTTTCATGTTAACTGATTCTTTACATTTTACTTATCATAAAAGCAATGAAAATAAACTATGCATGATAAATGTACATAGAAGTTGATATTTATGCATCTATGTATAACAAGTTAATATTATCATACATAAACATGAAACAGTCTTAAAGTTTACTTCATTCATCAAAAATAGATGAATAGATTAGGTACTTTGTATATCTATTTTTTTCTTGAAGTAAGAGAAAGATTTGTAATGTCAATCTCATTTCATCTTTACTGTACATTATTGAATAAATGAAAATAAAGTTGATGACGATCTTTATTTACTAAAATGGCTTTTATGATAATTTTATATAATTTAATAGAAGGATTTTCATCATTAAATGACGTCAACTAGGAGAATAGGTTGTAAAAATAATCATGTAAATGTTTAACAAGATGTTTCAATCATATTTTGAATTATCGAATGAGTGTACACCGAGTACATTTGAGTCTCGAATGTGATAAAACATCTCTTACATATAGTTCCCTATTCTAGTAAAAAAACGTTCTATCCTATGGAGTTGCAATGCTGGAGGTGGATAGAATAGACATTGAGGAAACCACTGAACTACATTCCAAGACGATCATTAACTTGGAATCCTTAAAAGCCGTTGGAAAAGAAGGCCAAAGAACACATTGTTTTGGGAATTAGAGGCAGACATGAGAAGAATGTGCAACATTTTGGAAGAGCTGGATAGGATAGTTCAATAGAGAGTTGGCTGAAGAATCCTGGTCGGCGGCTTATGCTCCATGAGGGATAACAGGCACTATCTTCAAGGAGACATAAACTTATATATCCAGGTATCCCTAATCGCAGATCTATAGAGACCCTTAACATCATATCGTCCAACCAATGAGTCATAATCTGGTTGTTAACTTTCTTCCAACTTTAAATTGATCTGTGCTATTATTCAGTTTTAATCCACTAACATTTATTGTTCAGTAGTTCACTCTAAAGAAAGTTGACTTAATAGGTAACGGGTTTCATCTATTAAAAATGTATGGAAATCAATCTTAAACCAGGAACTGTAAATTAAAATAAAGTAGTTGATTATTGTTTCTGGATCATTTAAATGATACCACTTTAAGGTCAAAAATACGTACATAGATCACCTACCTAACAGCAATAGGTATCAAATATCCTAGTTTTAAGTGTAGGATATGATTTAGCTTACAAATAACCTTTCAAACAGATTCGTCAATTCTGTCGATTCGGAATATGGGCTTAAATATAGTCATAACTGGATGGGCTTGATACATACTTTATCCTAAAAACCAAATCGATACAATTAGGCACAGAGATACGTACTCAATATAGTTCGTTAAAACAATAACATACCAAACGGCGGTAGAAGGGCACGTCAAAACGAATCATTATAAGAAGTCATCATGTCTATAAGACGACTACAGTTCTATGATTGGTCATTAATAGTTTACACAAAGATCAAGACGAGGTGAAATGTAAGCGTTTGTTTAGATAGCATTGGTCAAGTTAATTATGCGCATGATTGACATTAAGTACTGATCGGGTTCTTTCGTTCAGGTTTCATTGTGACTAGACATCATACGCATTATGCCGGAGGCAATATTCAGGTCACTCTATTTAGTCTAGATTTCGTGCAAGTTGATACTTAACGACAAAACGTATCATCAATCTTAAAGAGACTGAAGCTCCCATTCAAATCTAAATCTCTACCACACAACTAAAAGAGTCAGTAGCAATTTCAATCTTACCATTTATTTCTATTGTAGAATTTATTACTAGTGTCCATAGAAGGGATTTTCAATTTAACTAAATTATTATTAGAATATAAAAGACTACTTCTGACTGCCATCTACAACTTTCTAATCAGTAATTCACTTACTATAAGTATAATACGATGGGTGAATTTAAATACTATATCGCAGGTTGAAAGTTGTTATATTTTCTAGAGTGTGGATACGCAATACATGAAAGTGACAAAATCAATCAACAGATATCATCATCGTTATGATGTTTTTGTTAAAGGGGAGATATATTTTGCTCATGGATTATTTTAATCTCAAGGTAGTACCGACTGAAGCATTGTGTTTTCATTTGATTCTCTGTAGCTATACATGTAAACAGGCTATGTTTAGAGTATTGTAGTCATTCGTCGATTACATTAAATGAGCATTCAGCTACTCCTCAAATTGGTAAAAATGGGAAATGTTGACTATTGAATTCTAATTATTTAGCCAATAGTATTATTCATACTGCTAGAACTAGAAATTTTGATTTAGGTAGAGTAGGTAGCTGTGTGTGCATATTCCTGAAAAGCCTTGGGCTATGGCAAAAAACAATTATCTAGAGTTGTATGGATTTCAATGATTCTTCAACCAGTTAGCTATAAGCCACTTGAAACAGAACGAATGGACATCACTCAAACAATCAGCACATAGAGACAAACTTATCGAGTTGAATTCTAAAGCATTAGTAATAATAGTATCAGTGATAGTAATAAACGATCATCTACAAAGAATATGACTCGAGAAGGAAGAATTAGCAAAGCGAAACAAAGTAAATTCCGAACTGTGTGTTAGAGGTTAGAATAAGAGTGAATGTACTTGATCACTGCGATTCATTCACAGTCATATTTACTTGACATCACCAAACATCAGTGACGAAAATTTCTTCAGCCATAATAAAATCGTCTAAGCTAACTAAAATTGCTGCATACAATCATCATTAACTTCATATTATGTCTTAGTTTAGCCACTTTAAGATTGTTGACAATTTATTTTTAAGTCAGATTAGTTAAGCATACAAAATATATGTCTGAACTATCTAAGTACACTAAGATCTTTCAATTTTTTTATAAATACTTCTACAAAGTACATGTTGATTAATTGGTACTAATGCTACGTGTATTTTCTTTACTGTACTATTTCAACAAACTGTTAAGTTATTCATTTGTTTTTAATGATAATATTTTTTTGATTAATTTGAACCGGCGTAAAAACTATGTATATAACTTGTTTGTTGTTTTTCTACTATTTTCTGACAATGATTGATGACTACAAATTCTTCAAAGAAATAAAATAACACGTAATCAGTAAGCATAGAGAATTTAGTTGTATTGTTATCTATAACTAATGAATAACATCTAAAATGTACAAAAAAAGAAAACTATCAAAATATAGTCGTATTTGAAATTTGAACTCATGAACATGTTTGTAATTTCATTCTAAACTTATTAAACGATTGGATTTATAACTCAATGATTGATGTCATTCATGATATGAATCAGATCCTGAACGTTAACCATAGTAGTCTGAGATTAGTTTCACTGTTTTCAGTGTTGTATTCAACGTGTCAAGGTGTTTATTCTGTTCAGTCAATAAGTGAGTACTGTATATTCAAGTGTAATTTTTCACAATTATTTTAAACCAACCACATGTTTATTTTATCTGTATTTTTCATCTATCCTGTTAGACCACGTTACAGTTGTATGATCACAGAAGATAGTTGTTGATAAATTCAGATGCTTGAAATACAATCATTTATTAAAAATTGCGTTCAGTTATCAAGCACTCATCCGATAAATGTATGAAAAAGTTACTGGTAGTAATCAATACAATATACTTATTGAATAATAAAAATCTCATCTGAAAAGTCTTTAAACATGTAAAGCCATTCGAAATATTCTGTTAATCAAGAAAGTACTTAAAAAAAGTCAAGTGGTACTTATTACATCATACTATACAACAAGAAGTAATTACATTAACAATATCTAGGATATTATGCTTAATAGACGCTTACTCTGAGATATTCAATGATATCAGTTATGTTATATAATCATAAATCATAACTACCCAACTAACTAATAGATCTTTACCTTCTGAGACAAAAACGATAGCAAGTTTCAGTTGATACTATTTATTGATTCAACCAACCGTAACCTTCTTTCAGCCTATGGTAGTCACCATTTCACTGAGGTGCATTAAAAGATTGTGTATACACAACGCTTGTTCTAACTCACTGAAGTGATAAAGATTCACAACTTCGCTAACCAACTTACTAATTTCAACTAGAACCTTACAACCAACCATTCATTGTTACCCACAATTTAGTTCTATACCATAAGCAAGAGTAGTTTCAAAGACGGTTAATTAAATGTTACCAACCTACACATACCTTCCATGCTTTAGAAACATGGAATAATATGATGAATTGATAGATAGTACAAGCTTGTTCTGATTGGCAAATAGTAATGCAAGTTGACACAATTCAACAATCTATTCATAATGGGACAGATATACCATCAGTCACTAAAATGCGAGGTGTACCAGTGAATGTGATTCAGTAGATAAAAGAAAGTAATTAATAAAAGGCATTCTACTAAATTACTGTCATTAATACTAAGTATGACGACAGATATGCATAAATGAGTCATAACAATGTGATGATCAATGGGCCTATTTACTAAAAGATTTTGTTTCGACTTCCCACGATCAAGTAATGCTTATGTACGTATACATGCGCATATATTTATAATGCACAAACATGAATGACTCAGCAGCTAATTACACTTCCAATTGTAATGTGTGTTATTTAAATGTGCTTTTTCGCCAATGTTACCCATGCATACATGTACGATGAAGACTAGAAGATGGAAATATTCGCACCAGTTATTTATCATTGTTATTCTTATTGTTATGATTTTTTCCAGGAGATGATGATTAGAACAAAAAAAAACAAATGCAAATTAACACTACGATTATCATTGATGAGATTGTTTCCTATTAATTGTCACATTGGCCTAAACTCACCCTCCTGTATAAATAGAAGAAAAGGAAATACCTACATATGTAGATTATTTGTAGAGAGAAATATAAATCCATATTCGGATGTATTAGTAAGCAACTAACTGAATAGGTAGTTAGCTAAATGATTGAACATGAAGTATACTACAGATCGAATATTTTCGTTGGTAAGACAAGTTAGATTCAACAATGAACAGGAAAACAAGAACTTAATGAAGAAATTGACGATAAAAAAAAAGCAAAAAGGGAGGGTGAAGTCAGAAACAGCCTATAAAATTTTCAGTCTAAGAGATATTTTTAATGACTTTTAGCTAAATGTGTAATTCATATGTAAAACTCGATTTTGTGATTAGATGGTTTTGGTTAACATTAGTAACCATGACTCTCATTTTATCAGTCCTAAATATTATCAGTTATCAAAACGTGCGTCTTAGATTTTACTGCTGGCTACAAGCAAAATATTCAAGTTCTTCACAAAACCACCTTAATAGATGTATTAGTTACTGTGTGTTTTCTTTCATAAAATATCACTTTCAAACATGATGTAAAAAAGGTTTATTTTAGCCGTACTGTTCATTATTCAATCACAAATGATTGTCATATTTTCTTCCCTAAATGTTACTGCTCCTCTCTAACTAGATGAACAACAATAACCGAAAGGAGAATATTTTCTCTCTCCCCAATCACAGAGAAATTAATGAGCATATAAGGTATTTTAGAGTAAAAATAAGTTGAAGATGAATAAAATTTCAGAGAGGTAGACATAAATAGAGTTAGTGAATGAGAGGAAGGAATTTGTTGATTCGAAGTAATTGTCAATTTGTCAACATGATCTACTCCACCAACTCCAGTTGATGTTATTTGATATGTATTGTATGATTGTTAATTTTATTCAAAATACACTAAATGATAAACGTATTTAGGTGTACAAAAAGTCGCACTGAATAGAGAAGAGGAAACGAGTTCTCAAAATTATTCGAATACTACTACCAATACTACTAATATTATTTAAATATGTTATAATGATGGTATGCATAATGTGTCATTAGAAAGTTTTAACTAACCACTCTCTAAAATAGAATGAAAATCCAAAAAAGGGGAAGACAATATTGTCACCCTTTGTATAATAATCTTTTCATACATCTCAGTAATAAAAAAATAGAAGTCTATACACTAAATAGGCTTGGAATTATACTTGTTACATGAGAACTTGAGATGGTATTCGATTATTAACATAAATTCGATCACAGTACAGTTCGAATTTATGATTGATGAATGATAGTGGAATGATGAGTTTCGTATGTTTAGTAGATAAAAATAACCGACAAGTTATTAAAGTCAACTAGATAGAAAAATAAAGCTGATTGTACAAACGAAGTTGTGAACTTGGATGGGTTGATGAACAGAGGGAAGAATATAAGGATGTAATAGTACATTACCGATACAATACACAAAATAAAGTATTTTACAATGGAAAACTGCTTAAGAATTTGTAAGATTAATGGAGATGTTAGGTAATTGTCAAGAATTCAATAAATTTTGGTTTCATGCTGCTCAACACATATCAGCAATAAGCATTTTCAATTGTGAAAAAATTGATGCTTTTAATAATATTTAAACAAATGATACTCCGTGTCAATGTCTAGGATATTATTGTCACGAATGATATTCAGTAGATATGAGATAACCATACTGATAGGTCATTGTGTAGTAAATAATGTTATGTTGATTAATCCTTAAACCTGATCAAATTCTACTAATCAAGGTGCAATGTACAGAACTAAGCTAAGTGACTTATGATTGCAGTGCATCGTGTCTTCCACTTGATGATCATATGTGATATGAATATATAAACTCAGTGGACCAGCTGTATAAACAAAAATCTATGACACACATAAACTGCTAACATGTAATTGACTGTAACACATTTATCTCAATAGTAAGTCCTGAATGGAAACGTTAGCAAGTTTCGAGTTTGTGTAATTTTAGACTGAAACCTGCTCATTTAACATCTTAGTATTCATTGAAGTATCTCTACTATTGTCAAACAAATATACTGACGTAAATGTTCGTAACTGTAACATGTACACTAAGTCAGTGATGTAAATATCCTTATTAAATACCATATATTCATAAAACTGACATCACTTGGTGAACATTTATTAACCAATAAACAATAGACATTTAGTCCATCATAATTTGAGATACATTATCAGTATCCACTCATGATTCCCCACTTCAGGGAAACATGAATTCAAATTAAGTTAATAAACATCAAGACTTAAAAGACAAAATGATAAAGGAATGTATAAAACAACATAGAAGGTACCATCTCAAATATCTTAGGTACAGTAATTCATTAATCAATTACATAAATGTCATGATTCACAAACATCACTCAAAACATAGTATTGTGAGTAAACAATAGAAATTGGCATAGTTCCTGAATTATTTTTAAACATATTCCATAATAAGTCACATGTATCTACCAGATATCCAAATACAAATACTCGAGTTCAAGTTCACACTTCTACGTAGAAACAGAATCGCGTGTATGTATTCATGTTTACAGGTACGATATTATTACGAATAGGTAAATTTTACTGATCAGTTAATCCAATGATTCAATCAAAATGAAAAATTTTAATACAACAATAAATGCATCATTTTGAACTAAAAAAATCATCACTACGTCTACACGAAGAACTCATAGATGGATAGCAAGAAGGAGGGGAAGTCAAGAATATTTCATGTAATAGAAACAGATCACGTGTAAGTATATCAACGATTCCATTGTTATCTGGAATGATCTAATTGATTGGGAATAATGAATAATTTTTTTTAAAATATGTATTATGGTCTTGTAACATTTTAGTTAACGAATTCAACATTATTGTTATCACTGATAGTAATAATGGTAGTCGTTATTGTTGCGTACTGTTGATGACTGTGAAATGAACAATAATTCCTTTACTCATTGGACTGTTTGTGTCACAGTTAATGTTACTACTTCGAGTCTATTATAAATGAATTAATTGTAGTATATTTTGGTACTGTAACTTGTTTGTGGAATTCTAGTGAATTATTGCCTAATTTTGTTGTTTGTGTTTGACATAAAGTGGTCTCGATTGGGTGATATCAAACACCAAGAAACATAAAATGACTCTTGGTATTAGTATGGGACTCCCTACCAGTGCTCACGCTCAATTTTGTGAGGGAACTGAACCCAAGACCGTCAAGTCCTTCAGCAAATACCTAGCGATCAGCACAATAAAACCATAGCAACTAACCTTTAATACTTCAGTTAAACTGCTTTAAAGGTGACGGTAATGTTATTTATTATAATATTTGAAACCAGAGTTTAATCATGGAAAGAAATTCAATTATTGAGCTGTTAGTCATTGTGCTATTTTAAATTTATGTAATTGAACAATACATTTCTTGAATTTAATTCTCATCAAATTCTGTTGTTATTAGTGCTGTATGTATGAACCAAAGGAATATTTAACTTTAGAATAAGTGTACTTTTTAACACTATACTATACGCATTTAGAATTGTTAGTGATATATTATTATTATCATCAAAGTTATTAGTAATTAGTGTGTCAAAAATAGTGTTGTCATTCAAAACTCGTACTGATTATGACTGAGTGTTTTGAAGATTGTTAAGTTTGAATTCTATCTACAATAAATTTATTTTAGTTAGACAACCATTGGTAACTTGGAGGCACTAGAAAGCTTTTTTACTCCATTAAAGGATGCGTCAGGTGTGAGCGCTCATATCTTCCATGGGGATAAAATTTGGTAACTTGAGGCTTCGCGATGAACTCGATCTTTAAACATCTATTACAAATTAAATTTATTTGTATTCGGTTTATGAGGGATTCGAATCAACATAATTAACATTTCTAGTAATCATGATCATAGAATTTTGCGCAAAATTTATTTATCCTGTAGTTTATGATATTTGAAATATAAACAAGTGAATACTGGATCATTAGTATATATGCTAAGGGCTCTCAGTAAAGACTGAATGTCATACATTTGCTTCCCAGGTGGGGACGTGTATGAGCACTTTTAAGAAGCATGAGGAGCATCTATTCAATAAGTTTTAATTATCAATTGCTCACTTAAGTCAGTTTGCAACATAAAATTCATGTTTACATTCATATTCATCATAACAGATTTTGAAACCGCAATTTAATTGAGGTGATTTTATGGAAACTGGTTTTCAGTTCAAATGATTGGATTCGTCACAGATTGATGTTATTTTTCAATGGTACCCTACAAACATTAATCTGTGACGTATAAAACCAACTAAACTTTATACCAATTTCCAAAAGACCATCTCAATTCATTTACACTAATCTGTAGACATACAAAGTTTAGAACAACACAATATAAGCTAGCAATATCTTCGTGGATGCGCACTGTCAAAGAGTCTTATACTAGGATAAAATAGATATCACCTGATACCTGGTGATCAGTGAGTGTTTAACTCAGACCGATTCGCGATATCAAATTAAAAATTCAACAATCTTTACAACACCTAATTACAATCAATAACAGCTCATTAGTGACTACATTCTAAAGGTAATTTCTGGATCTCTAGTGAGATGTGGCCAATGGAGTTCAACTGTGTCGGGTGTGAGGTAGTTACCCTTAAACGGCAATGAATGAGGTCACGTAAACGTATTACGAATTGATTGAATATCAACTGTTGGAAACTGACTTGGTGGTTTAATGGTAAGGAATTTGCGGAAAAGCTGGAATGTTCTGTTCCTACCGCTGATGAGGTTGTGGATGCGCACTGCTAATGAGTTCGTCCCTGCAACGCAACGGCTGTCCAGTGTCTCTTGGTAATCAGGGGTGGTCTAATTCGGACCAGTTCATGATATCAGATTAAAAACATTCAAGGTAATCAAGGTAGTAAGTGGAAATTGATAGTAATGATAAGAATTTTAAAATAATTGAAACAAATACTTCAACTCATGAACTAGGTTAAAACTTTAGCAAATAAGCTGATTACAGCAAACTTATTAAAATAATGATAGTTGAATACAATGAAATTACGTAATAACAACCATTCGAATAAACGAAAGGGATGAGAAAAAAATTATTAAGATAAAACACAAAACAAAGATGTACCGAGTTCATAAATACATTTACTAAGTCATATTTAGTCAATGAAGTGATAGAGGTGTTACAAATTTACCCTGAACACATAAAGTTGTTGGTTCAAATTCTTATAGCTTCTGCTATGTGTCAGAAACGAATACGGAGCCCCTTAAAAAATTTTGGTAGTATACGGTACATTACTTCGTTTTCTTTATCACATGATCGCTATCTACCAAGTGAGATAAAACTGAGCTACGTATACTCTTCGTCTATCACTTATCTAATCATGCTAGGAAATGCTTATTTAGTCGTTGGCTAAGTTATCTGATTGTACGCCATATGAAGCAGCTGAATTTATGTACCCTTATGTAAGTGGTAAATTCAAGTAACCTATCCTTAGTTTGGGTGGACATCACTGTAAATGAAAAACTAGAAAATAACAAAAATGTTCTTGAGTAGTAAGTACTTTTGACTGCCGTTGATATTCTGTTGTTTAGAATCTCACCAGCCGCATCTCTGATGAATTGTAGTTTTAGTAAGAAGGAATTCTTGGGATCAATTAATGACTCTGATTTTTTATTAACTGGATTCACATTATTCTTCAAAAAATCTTTCGGATAACCCAATTCAGTCAGCATTTTGTTGACAAACTTAAGGCCCTGCTTAATGTTATCATCTAAACATATTCTTCCTTCTGACCACATCTAACCACTAATACACCTGTCTTCTTACACTTTCCACTGATTATGATTAACTATAATGTAATTCGTCTCCCTCATTGTCCCAATCGATTGACAATTTACCTCGGCTCGTCTAACAATTTTCATATTTGAATACAAATATTACTGTATATTTGAGCGAAGCCTGATGAAAATCTGACTGAAAGCAATAATGTTTGCTTTTGTCGTGTTGTTCCAAACTCTGTAAGTCTGCAGAATTCTTGAACAGTTATTACTATTATCTCTTCATGATAAACTATATTCTGTTACTTTATATTATATTGTAAAACAACCACGAAAGTAAACACTTTGACCATGTAAATTTATTGATATGAAAACCATCATAAAGATAATTTGTTTAGTTAAACAATTGGAATCAATATTCAGTGATTCACTTCACAAATCAGTCATTATCCAATGTATGTGATAAGGTCTACTTTCTATAAACAACTTATGTTTTATTGTTAATGTTGAACGAATGAACTTACTTTCAATAATCCTACAGGTAACAATAACTTAAAGTAAAACAAATGAATCTATAATGCAATCAAACCTGTAAAATATATATGAACTTTCAATTTCGATGCTGAATTCACAAAATGGGTATTCATCGCTTGTGTAACTTCAATACAACATAAAGACTGATTGAATATTACTAAAACAGTATTAAATTCATAACACTTACTAACTTTAGTTAGACAAGATTGTAGGCCAGTAAGCACTAAATAAATGTTTAGTTCGAGTATAGGACTACTTAACAGTTTATATCTACTACTTCGCCGAGGATCGAAACGAGAACTATTGTCAAATACAACGCTCAACGTTTGAACCACTGACTAGTATTCACCGTTTTATATTTTTTCTTGTTAACAGACTCATGGTTTATTTCACATATATTGTTATTGATGTATAAATGTATTACCCTTCAAATACCTAAACTCAACTGGTCGTTTCTCACTACAGCTCTGAAGTCATCTGACGATCAAATTCAGCTGAAACAGACAGATGATAGTAACACTAGATGTAACACAAACTATGTGACATGTAAGTATATGAACTTCTAGATCATTACTCTATTATCAACGCATCAAAATCACGATCACTACCAATATTACAATTGATTATAACAATAATACTTAAATCATCAACTAAAATGTCCTATTTCAAGGATCACACTGAATATTAAAATTAGTTTCCTTATCGTTCACAAGCAGTTATGGAATTTCAATTTATTATATAATCATTGACATGTATACACGTACTCTGTTTCTATCACATGAAATATTACCGAAGTAGATTTTTTTTTAACTTCTCCTACCTTTCAGTTTCCATCTTTGTTTTTATTTTGTTAAACAATCGCAAATGAATGTAGAAAACGGCATTGTTAAGCTTCCTCACATGTATTCCAGCATGGAGTCACAATTTTATGTAAAAAAAGTATTATTTTCTAATTTACTTAAGCGTGCTCAATGTTGTGTTGACAAATTCCATTTGATAAGTTTAAACACTTTAATTAAATGTTGACCATACTCATTATGTGATTACATAACATTCGTATGAATAAATCACACGATAATGTTTACATATCGAAGTATAAAATCATATTCAAGTATATATTTGCATATCTGGTAGGTATGCGTAATTTATCAGAGAAGATAACACTACAAATACCGCTTTCTGGAATCTGGACTGTAATTCTGTGGAATTCATTATACAATGTAGTAATTATACTAATTTGCTTAAGTCGATTATTGTACTTAAGTATTGAGTCAAATCACTTTGTTGACGGTATCTCTTATGTGGTCTTCCGACTTTGCAACAAAAAAATACACGGAAGTTTATATATTTAAAAAGGAACACTTTCTGTGAAAAATAAATTATTACATTTTACATTATGAATAACTGACTATCAAGTGATTACACTTGTATAAAGATATGAAGTTGCTAAGATGAAAAGCAGAGTAGTATATAAGGTTAAATAATACAAGAAACACAATTTAATATGCCAATAAGTATTAACGGCGTTTTAACAATAGTGGGGTATTCTGGAGTCCAGTACTATGTTCATTACTACCAACGGACTCTCAGGAATCATAGAATCTTCAATTCTAACTTTGCGAATTATGTTGAGAATAGTAACAAAAAATTAAATTGTACAGAGACCCCAGGACAGTTTCAACGTGCTGAGTATTCTAGGTTGTGGTAACTATCTATATAACTTAACTAAGATATAAAACAGAAAACTATGTACAGATTACCAGCCTTTGGTCTAAAGATGGTTCTGTCCTCTTGAAGAGAGTGCATAAGACTGGTACCACCTCAATGTTAGAGTTGTACAGCTTATCATACACTCACAGCTTGCGAAGTTAGACCACGTTTCTCTAACTTACTGAAAACTAAGAGGTGGTTCAGTTATGTTGCATAGAATACTCATAAACAGCTTTAGTCCTAATTTAAGTTCTCCTTATCTTCCAATGGGGTCGAATTAGCTCAGAGTATATAGCAAGTGAGTTCATGGTTTGGGTTTCCCTGTCTATTAATCAATCCCTAGAACTTGTTAATAAAAAAAGTGATGTTTTTGTTTTCCAATGACTAATTCAGGAAAAGTTCAAATGGTCACAGAACCTTAATAGAAATGACTAACACATGACCGTGGACTTCTGTGTCTTAAAATACGAATCTGAATTTAACAAGGATACCTAAGCGAATCATAAGACATGTTCATTAACTAGACTAGCCAATGGAAAAATACCGGTAAGGTAACTGTGTGTATAGCTTGTAATAAAATCAAAAATAATGCCTGACTAAATTACATACCGAGCAGTGCACTATCAATTGGTAGTAATTTATTCAACAAAATATGTATGGTTGTATATTGATCTTGATCATACAATAGGTATGTAATCCAATCACTTAGTAAGTGGTCAGATCTGGAGTTTTCTTCAATTGAACATCTACCCAACTATCATCTTATCTCGTAATCCTTGCTAAAGACTGTCCAACGTAATTCATGCATCATGAAATGACGGAAACTAGAAATATAAATAGCTGAATATTATTTAATTTGGATTGTGACTGGCAAGTGGGATCCAGGACGCACGTTTCGTCCTGTTTGGGACTCGTCGATCAATGGGAATATACAAATTCATCCTATTAGCTGAATATTAGTTTGTCAGTTTAAAAGCGGAGCCTAAATGTTCTGAATTCGATTCTTGAATAGATCTAAGACTGTTCAATACTCACCGGTTTTCAATATTTATCCAACAAAAGTTAATTTGTGATATGAAACTTTAAGATCCACTCAATTTTCTACTTAGTCTCGTATGTATTCAATGTCGAAAATTAAATCACTACATTGATTATAATAAACTTACGTATATACGTTTTACATATAGAATATGTAAGACAAGGGAAAATGAATTAGTTTTCTTATAAAATAAACTCAGAGAAGAGACAATACTACTATATTGTGTACAAAATAGATTTAAGCAAAAAAATGAAAGAACATTTTTTTAAACTAGTAAATATATACATAGAATCAAATGTAAATTAAATATATACATTTATGCTGCACAATGCACATATACTACTTTTATGATAACATAAGGTTATATTTGACGTCTTTAATTCAATGTCAGTCTAATACCATTTAGAAGGCGCAAAAAGAATCTGACAATTTACCCAGTTAACTACATATATATCTATATGTTTATGAAACAGTATCAGTAATATAGTTTACATAAAAGGAAAATGTCATTTCCATTTTTTTCAAGAATATGTCGTGTACTTGAAGTGCTTCTTTTCTTTGAAAGTATAGTTCATCTCATCATCATCAACATTATTATTATTATTAATATGATTAAGAATGTTATTACTATTAAAGGTACTAGTAGTAGTATGATAATTGTGATTTGTATGAACATTAATCTTTTATATATTTATACGTATTCTATTGTAAAATCACATAAAACCATAGAAATACACATTCATATGTACATGTGTACGTAAGTCTTATCTCATTTGTTACTAATTACTTTGTACTGTAATTAAATTATTAAATATATGTGTATAAATAAATAAAAGTACCTCGAATAAGGACAGAAAAGACATTTAATCGACTGTACATACAATTTTGGTAACTAGTTTCAAAATAGTAATTACTATTGTTCTGTTCATCTTTTAGAATAGTATGAATAATTGGTTTTCATCAATTTATGTAATGATTTCAAGCACCTGTATAGTCTGTAGGGAATTCAAGTTGATTTTGAGAGCAATTATCATTACTTAGTTATTTATATTATGAAACAATTCTACTTCTTGAAGTACCTGGAAACGTAACTCGATTATGGGTAGTTGTGTACTCGCAATCTACGGAACAATAGTAACATCTTACAATGCATTTTCGGATCAATTAGATGACATTAAGATTGTATAAAGTTAATGTTAGTACTAAATTAAGGGCTTGTTACCAACTATTAGTAGGCAAATAATCTTAGTAATGTTGAGTTCTATGAGATGGAAGTAAATACTGAAGATGTTATCCAGAACGATGGCAAGAGATTCATAATTATATCATACAGCTAAGATAATAAAACATCCAAAAAGACATAAAAGTTCCAAGTTAAAATCGATAAAAAGGGTTAAGTGTATTCATAATCGTAGTGCTCCAATTAAATGAGAAACAAAACGTTGATTTCTCCTAAACTTATATTTATCAGCAATATAAACTACCACCTTGAGTAGAAGCAGTTTAAAGTTCATTCATTTAAAATAGCATTTCAATGAATAACTCTGGATTCTCGCCTTTATTACAAGTAATAACTGCTTATTTCTAACACAAAAGTAATAATAGGCATTTTTCACTGCTTTTCACTTTACCATTAGAACAGAACTGAAGATAACTAGAACACTAATAATTATAATAATGATAATAATAATAATAATTATTATTATTATTATAAGGGTGGTCGTAAAAATTTGATTTCCTTTAGCATCTATATTTTCTTCCTTTGTTTTATGACTTTAACTGACTAGTGGGTAAGATGTAAATTTTAAATAAAGTTCCAAATCTCTATACGGTTACTACTTCTTCTACCACTCTTACTACTTTTTCTTTTGTTACCATCCTCATTTATTACTTACGAGTGTGACATAAAGAGAGAGAAGGGAGGAATAAAGATCTAAGCAGAAGCGAGTTCTCACTAACCATAACTATTGCTTCGTAAGAAGCGATAACAATATTTCTAAACACAGACATATCTACAAATGTATATCTACATTAATGTATATAAAGTTCAACATTATCTTGCCTAATTAACTGGTTTATATATGATCATTGTTATGGTCATTACGTGATTTTATGATTGGATGTGAAGTGATACGCATAGCCTAGAAATAGAGGTAATAATGTATTACAGTTTCATTTAATTAGCTTACAAAAGTATGCAAACATGTACACAGATAAGTGAACAAATTCCCATACGTTTAAAATTTGTAGCATCTTAAATAATCCTAGCCAAAAGACAGCAGATAAGCATACATCAAACAGGTCATTGACAATCTATCATAGATATAAACTTGTCTCCTACAACGTAGAGTTACTATAAATCATATTAACACTACAGATAGTGATGTTAACTGTGATGAAACATTTTTACACAAAATGTACTGGTAAATGTACGGATAAATGTATGAAGCTTCTGTAGGTAGGTAGTTCTCGAAATTAATAGTTTAATAACACGTTTATGGATGATAATAATAAGACTAGTTTGATAAGCAGTGAGTTAATGTTAATAGCTTCACTGTCATTCCTCACACATTCTTTGATCATAAAGAGAGAAGTCAATGCTCTGTATAAGTATGTTTTCATATGCTATCTATGTTTGAGGTTTACGATAACCTTTAACTAATAGTATAATTGTGCATTCTATCACAGAAACTCGACATAATTCAAGGATAATGTAGAAAAGTTTTTATTTGTAAATAAATTGAACACATTATTAAATAGTTTTCAAACCTTGGATATTATAAAATTTTATTAATTAGAAATGAAATTTTGATGTCTAGCCTAGTAACGATTCAAGTCTGAAACATTATATATCATTCAGTTATATTGAAATATTCATAAACAACCATAACTAGGTCACTAACATCTAGACAAGATCAGTAGTAGTGATCAGAGACTATGAATCTGAGTAGTATGCGTCTGAAGGAGCCTTTGTCTCCTCAAAATTTCGTGTATACCTTATTTCGGATTACCAACTGGTATGAAACATAGACCAAGCATGGCATTCTTCAATAAACTTTGACCACATTATAAATGGATGCGTAAATTTGACCTCCATGCCTATGGCAAATGACTGCTGACATTAATTTTGACAGAGAACGTGTAAAAAATTGACTTTTTAAACGGCTTCCTCGTTTAACTTTAGTCAGTAATTGTCCATTCGTTAAGTTAACTATAACACATGTTTAAACCGTAGTTACTAGGGTTAATACATGAAGGCTAGGCTACTGGTCGCACCATAACAAGTGTTACGTCGAGATTTATATGTTTTCATGTTTGTTTGTGGCTTTCCAAATGAATGCAGTAGACTATCGGAAACATGCTTTGATCAATATGAGTCGACGCGTATGTTAAAGTTATTTCTCTCGAGATCTCTACTTGTCAAGCCCTAAAAAAAGGATTTTGAGTCTAGACAATAAAAAAAGTACATTTTAATCAAGGAACATGTAGCTTCCATCGTATTAACCACTGTTATTCGTTAGATATAAATCTTAATTGTATACATTTATAATGTGGAAAAAATTGTTTTTCAGTCGACAGCATTTTGTAATAGTTGGTCAGAAATCATGTTCAACGTAGGTTTTATGTTAGTTAGTGTTTATCAGTAACGTGTGCTTGCAATCATGTAAAGGCTGATGCTCTTACTACGATTAAATCCCACTAACTACTGATTTGATGCAAGGTTTTCATACTAAATGAAAAAAATTTATTTTAGCAAAGGTGTTGCTCCACTGTAGAACTGCAGAGTCACAGTACTATATCAATAATTCTCAAAAGGCTCAATAGATTACATTATGATAAATAATACTCTAAAGTAACTAGTTTATATCTACGAAGTTCATCATAATTTACTGGTTGTTAATGACAGTCAGTAGGTTACAAAATTGGTACAAGTACAAAATGTTATATGAATAATTTTAATCAACTAATTAAAGAGTAACTGAACACATGAAATTTAAAACAAATAATTAGATGCCCGCATCAAAAAAAAAAAAAGAAAAACTGTAATCTTTAAATTATGACATTTTACGCTAAAACAATGATAAATTGAATATGAATAAAAATGTGGGTTGCTTAGTGTATCAAATTTCTATATCATTATGATTAGTGATCTATTATTTGTTGAAAATGGTTTCAACTATCAATGTTTTCTAGCCTCATATCGGCATGAAAATAAATAAAATTAGATGAAAAAAAAACAAAGTAATTCTTTGAACTATCAATTACTTTTTTAATTAAGAAAAAAATTTATTTCATGAAATATCTAATCCCATTTTTAAATGTATGAGATTTTGACTAAAGAATTCATAAAGTAACCGGCTAACTATGCAATCTACGTTTTAAAAAAAAAAGTTGACAAGCAAACCCACATACATACATGTTTATAGAATGAAGTTAACTAAATGAACAATTATTAATGAATCATTAATTATCTCGTTTGATGATTGTCATAGTAAAACTATTCACAATTTAACAACTCTCTTCAGTTTTTTTTTCTGATTCAAACTAACGGAACAAGTCTAAAACAAAAGTAGTTACAATAGAAGAATAAAGGTGGAAAAAAATTGTTAGTACACAATGTTATTTTTTTACTGTTTGAAGTATTCTTTTGATGATTTAGCTGTTTAACAACAAGAACAACAATAATTCTATTCCATCTAATCAACCGCCCGCCAGTCCGCTTGTTCAATATATAAGGAAACAATATACCCCCTCCTCACTTTCGAAGCTGAATAGTTTTGTCACTTCATAATACACTAGAGAATTAAATTCTGCCAAGTTATGCCGCTAAATTTTTATTTTGCAGCTTACACAAAATCATTTAACAAAATGTCAAGTTAGTTAGTTAGTTAGTTAAGGAAGGAACGTATTTTGTGTTTCTGTGATGGAGAGGAGCGGGGGGTTAGGCATTGTCAATGATATTGTACATTCAATCTTGGTCTTAGTTGAACGATTAAATAGTATTTGTGCTTCTAGGATATACTAATTATTTATTTAACTTGATTACTTACTTTATGCATAGATCTGAAAAAATGGTAATCAAAGATTTCTAATGTTCTATATCAGTGGACTGTTAAACTGTTTACTGATTGTTTACAATGAATTTGATTCACAATTTACTACAACTATCGTCTTATGTCATCGACAATTACTATCGCACTGCCGTCATGTTTGAACTATATCTGCCGCTAAATTGCAGATACATTTACACTTAATCAAACCGATAACATAATTTGGAAAATGCGTTAAAACACAAATTGCAATTAAAATTTTCGATTACTAAAATGTATGTAAATACCATTTACCTTTATCTTCATAATGGACGCCATCAATGTTTGTTTACAGCGATCAATAATAAGATTTTATTAATAATTTTATTAATATTATTATTTTTATAACGAGACATTTTTCAATAACACAAACTATGGTATTTTGCATAGTAATTATAATATTAATGCATATAATGAGCAAAGACTATGTATTTTGATAATGGATTACCAAATTACCAGTTAAAATGTTTGCACTGACGCCAAAATATATGTGTAGATATACCTATTTATGATTGACTCTAATAGATTCTTAAAATATACACATATATATTCTTAAGGTGTGATTCTGGCTGTCAACGTAAATCAGTAAGCGCGTTGTGTCACCTTTAAGATTAACCAGGTGAATATACTAGAGCATGAGTTTTGACGTTTAGTAATATGAATACGACCCTTTCCTGATACAGATCAATAGAGTCCGATAAAATTCAGACGTATACATTAAATATCGAGAAACTTAAACCCTAAAATAAATATAACGTTCGTTTAGTTTGTGCGCAGTTTTACCAATATTTTAAAAGGAGAGTAGATATACTATTCAATTTTTATGAGTATTAGCATATAATTCTTCAAGGACTGGAGTATATTTGATGTAATCGCTAAAGAAACTGGATATTGCATGCTTTGAAATATTATTTTTTTTTACTTTATACGACAATGAATACAAGGACAACATAAAGTTAATTCCAAACATTGTTTTATGATGTTGGACAAATCGCGTTCAATAAACTACTGTCATTTATTCAAAGAAAAACTTAAAAATCAAGATTTGATAAGCAGAAGCCAATAAATCAAAATTTTCTTAGAAATGAGTCTGAATGTAATAATGGTTATGCTGGTTAAAAGTAGTTTACCGAATAATTCCCCTTCCCCTTCGTCAAGTAAGAAATGCTACTATTTAGCAAATACGTAATATGACTGACCTCATAATCATATAACATTACTTATCGATTCATTGTTGAAATCATCCTGTCGGTGCAGTTTGTAAATAGATATCATAAATAATAGATAAATCTGTTTTGTGCAGAGGGCTATGAAAGTTGTTAAGTTTAGTTAATATGCATCAGACGCCTAGTGGTTCGACAACTAGACAGCTGTTCTCTCCTAGTACAGAATTACTCGATGCTTTCTGGTTCTTAATCATGCTCTAAGACCACTCTGTGAAATGAAGTTATTAAAGTAATACAGAAAGTCATCAAGAATAATTCAATCAAAATGCATTTTCCTCTAAAATAGTTATTGAAAAACCAAAACAAGACCATAGAAAAGTACAATCTTGAATAGACATTAAGTGATTAGTTCTGTATAAATTTTTTAAAATAAAAGGTAAAACAAGTAAAATAAGACAAAAACAGCAACTGATACAGATAAACTGGAAAGTTATGAAGTAGAAAACACAGTACAATATAATACAGCATTATTTAATTCACCACTGAACATATTACCGTATATTGAGTGCTAAGGATGCATATATATATATATATATATATATATATATATATTTATTTATTTATTTATTTATTTATATCATAGTATCTACTTTGTATTCAGTATAAACAATAGATGGGAGCAAAATAGGAAGGGTAAGTTAAGAAAGGATGAGTGAATTAATAGATTCCAACTAACCACAAACTAAACAACCATAAAATCTTCACATATGCAAAGTATCGAATATAGTACATGAAAATTGAACAATTCATCCATTTAAACCAACATTGGATACAACATATAAACGTTGTCAGATTGTGTTATAGATAAATAAATATTGAATATCTACTCCTGACTTAATACTTAACAAATTTTAATAAGATTCACATTAACCTAATACAAACACAACACATTAGTGGCTTTTTAAAGGTGGATACAAAATAGCAACAAAAGAAGAAGGAAAAAAAATTAACAAACACACACATCGAACACGAGATGAAGAAAATTTTCCATTTTTAAAGTAAACATGTGAAATGTTATCAATGTAGACAGAAGTATTGTCTACTTAATCAACCATTCTAATAACGACATTATTGATGCCGATGATGATGACGTTAAATGAAGAAATAGAAACAGTGATTGTATGAAAACTAGGGAAAAAGAAACTTCTGTTATTTAAACAAGTCGAAAAGGGATATTTGTAAATGAACAAAGGAGAATATTATTTAAACAGTTTGTTTTGGTCATGAACTTAGTCATAGCTGACGCACAAGAGAACATGACGTCAATTTAGTAGTTAGCTACCTAGTGATTAACTTAAAAATATGTTGATATTGTAAAGATCTGAGTTATTTGACCATAGAGCTTATGTAGAAATGTTGATGGATCATCTCTGTCTGAAGTTTACGTTAATGATGCTGTCTAGAAATCTTCAAGATTGCACTACGCAATAATACCCCCTCTATTTCACATACTGATTTATTTTAAAGAAACAGAGTAGTATTTTATGTTTTGAATGTCGAGTACTTGGTAATTGTACTTGGCAATTATGCTACGTTATTTCAATTATACAGTATGCAGTTTGATGTACCGTACACATATATGAAGTCTGTATAAACAGATCAAAAATCATTGTATTTATGTAGATTTTAAATGATTTTGTACATACTATGCAAATATACTTTACAACTAGAAGAGAGTCATGGAGGAATAAGTAAGTATTAGAAATTTGTTACGACCCACTGCAGCACATACCAATCACATTGATATACAGGTACGAATGCAGGTCTTTTGGTGCAGTGCTACGACCATGACTACATATTTAAAACCTTCTGATTATATTTTCAAGTTAAAACGATTTCCTTAAAAAATTACCGATGAATTAAGTGTAGCAGATTTAAGATCTCCACACACTTAAGATTTATACAACGCAGATAGGGTTCAGTTCAAAGCTCTGAATAACTGCATCTTCTTAGTATAGTACTCTAAAGTAAGTGTGCAATCATTATCATATCAAGGACCAGTTCCATGGCCATCAGGTTCTGAAGCAAGAGATTAAATCACCGAGCTACTAACTAGTGACTAAAATGTTTAATTTCGATCAATTCGTTTTACTCCGCTTCTGTCATCTGTTTCAAGTCAGTGAAATCTGTATCACATATCTTTTATTTATTTCACTAGTAATCTATGAGCGAATATGATAACACGAGAGAGGATCTGAGTTAATTTAGAATAAAATAGAAATAGCCACTTGCATTCACTCGAGCAGTCTACATTTATCGCTTATATTACTGTTGTAAAATGTTCCACCTGTTGACAATTTTATTTACTGACCAATGAATAACTCAATTATATTATTTTATCTTATGAAACATTATTTATTTATTTGTTGTGGATTAAACAGAACATGGTATACTTGTTCCCTTTCTCCCTTACCATTTCGCTCTTTTAATTTCATATAACATCTACTGCAGTGTAGATAATGTCTTTTTTTTTTGTCTCAATGTTCTTCTGTATTTTTTTCTGTTATTGTTTTGGCAAAATGCAAAACATCTTTCTCTTGTCATGAAATGGACACAACAAGTGTCAATCATTAATTTTTTTTAATTTATTTCCTTTAGTTGATTCACTATGAAGTTACGTTCGTTCTTTTCTTTATCGTTTTAGTTTACTTTTTTTTTAAATAATACTAATTTCATTTCTATTTTAACAAAAAGTAGTTGTTAGTTCATTGTATATGAAAATAGACAAGTAAGTACTAGTAGGATAGACGTGGAGAAGGTAGAGTATTGTAAGCATAATGAATGCTCATACATATTGGTGTATACACAATAAACTAAAGACTCTTATGTACATGCATAAATCAAATGAACTACATACTGTGCAATGTAGTCTATATGAGATTTACATATATATGACTCATATATTTTTAATAATAGTTATCGTGTTGGTCAATCATAATAATGAAATTCTTTACAAAGATGACTTCAAACTCTTCATCAACAACAGTAATAACGTTGTGAATATGTTAAGTAGTTAACATCATGAACAACTATTAGTAGACGAAGTACCTATTAACATAGAAGCAATTGATGGATTAGAAGTTGGGAGTTTGGAGGTAATCTTGATGAAATCCTGCAAGACTGAAAATTTGTACTAGTTCAAACTCAATAGAGTATGGTCAATGTTATGAACATAACGAAAATGGAATAAGTCACCACTCAGTGATCAACTGATATAAATGTCGCAGTCCTACAGGAAATCTGTTGCTGTTCAAATTGCTCAAGGGTAGCACATCGTAATATGAAGATGGAAGGCATAAGTTTAAATCCGACACGAAAAATAATTCCCTACTGATTACAGTTTCGTCTTGTTACCAAGTTTCAAACAACACGAAACGATGGTAAAGACTAACTCTAACCACTTAACACCAAAATAAAGTGAATGTGATACCTAGTTACTTAGGCTAAAGTCTTCGTCATAAATTGATAGCTAGCATTTAATCTGTTTTATTGTAGACTAGACAAACATGACATTAATAATTACTAAATGATGAGTCATTATGACTAGCCGGGTTTTTAACCTTCTTTGGAATCCTTCAACACGTTGGCATGTTGACGGGCCTTAAACAATGAATTTCATTTCTGAGGGATCTCAAATTACGATAAAACGGGTATCCGGTACTTCTAATTCCAGCTAACTTGAAACACTTTAATCAAAAATAGCACTTACTTTGGTTAAATCAATGAACTGGTAATCAATATATGGATTAATGATAATAACACTAATCTGTTGTCACAATAAATAATTCGCTTTATAGTTTAAACACAAATTTACTTTACCACGAAGAATTAGTAACCGAAACTCCAACTGATTATACTAAAATTACAGTACAGATTCTGTAATATCATCCTGACATTTTTATTCGTAATTTCAAATTATTCCATTTGGAATCCCTAAATATGTTTTATTCTAATTCACTATTCCACTTCGGTACAGTCGACTCATAAACAAGAACATATATTAGCTGTAGGTTACCTGAAAAAATTGATGCCCCATTTTAACTAGTGAATTGTAACCTAGATCTCGGGATCGCAGAAACATTTAAACATGGTTGACTGGCTTCTTATTGAATAGCCTTTCACTTTTAAAAACATCAAATTTTAAATGCCTTTAATCAGTGATAAATTTAGAATACTAACCGTTTTAACATACAGGATTGCCTCATCCATTCAATATATTCATACATACCATATTTTGACTCTGCCTGGAGCCCCTCTAGGGTTGCTGCGGGCCCCACGTTGATGGTGATGGTCCCAAGCCCAGATAAAGGAGGAATTTTGGGCATGTGGTTAGCAACCCAGTACCGTAAAACAACAACCTTGCTGAAAGAATGCTAACCAGTAAAAATCTTTATAACCACTTTAACTCTGCTCTGGGAATGGAAGGTCAGTTTTGACACCTCATGGTTTCTAAGGAAGCCACGAGGATAATGTCTCTTCTGACAACCAGAGCAATCATTATTATAGGTACATGGAATTTACGCACAATTTAGGAGACAGGGAGAAGAATACAAATAGCTAAAGAAATGAAAAGATACAACCTGAAAGTACTTGGAAAAAGTGAAACCCATTGGCTACAAGCTGGACAGCAAAAATTATCCTCAGTTAAAGTGATTTTATACTCTGATCACGAAGAAGAAAACGACTCACACACACAAGAAGTAGCACTGATGTTTTCCCAAGAAGCATGAAGACCTTTATAGCATGGGAACCTCATGGACCTAGGACCATCAAAGCATACTTCAAAACAAAAAAGGAAGGGATTACAATGAACTCCACGAAGACGACAAAGACCAGGTCTATGTGAGGCTGTAGTCAACCATCGATAAATGCTCTGCCAACAACCTCATCATTCTGATGGGAAACTTCAACACCAAGGTGGAAATGGATACCACCGGATATGAAGACATCATGGAACGACATGCACTGGGAGAAAGAAACGAAAACGGTGAGAGGTTTGCAAACCCATGTGCCTTCAATAAAATTATTATGTGGCACCGTATTCTCCCACATACGTATATACAGACTACATGGGTTTTACCAGACCACATTACGAAGAACCAAATCGACCAAGTTTAGAAGGACCATGGAAGACGTAGGAGCAAGAAGGGGAGCTGACATAGCTTCAGATCACCAACTGGTGGTGGCTAAAATGAAACTGAAGAAGCACTAGACAACTGGTGCAGCAGTATTACAAAAAATTTAACACAACCCTTCTCTGGGATACTAACAAACTCAATGAATTCAAATTAACTCTTAATAATAAGTTGCAGGCATTTCAAGATCTACTTGAAAAAGGTGGAACTAATTTGGAAGACAACTGGAAAGAGATTAAGCAAACAATAACTTCAATATGTCAGTTAGTTTTGGGTCGCAAGGAGAACTACCAAAAGGAATGGATTTTTGTTCGTGCTTTGAACAAGTTCCAAGAAAGGATGAGCAAAAAGTTAGCAATTAATAACAGCCGGACGAGAACAGAGGAAGCCAATACATAAAAGTCAACAAGCAAGTGAAGAGGAGCATCAGGTCGGATAAACGGGAATATATTTACGACCTAGCAATGATGGCAGAAAAGGCTTCAAAGGAAGAAAACATGAAGTACCAATACGACGTAACGAAGAAGCTAGCCAGGAAATTCAGTAAGCCGGAACGGCCAGTCAAGAGCAAGGCTGGCAAACCAATCACTGAAGTAAGTGAACAACGAAACAGGTGGTTAGAACACTTCGAAGAACAATTGAATAGACCAGCCCCACTGAACCCACCAGTCATCGAAGCAGCAGCCAAAGATCTCCTCATAAACGCCGACCTACCAACAGTTGAAGAGATCCAAATGGTCAGCCGACAAATCAAGAGTGGCAAGTCAGCGAGACCAGACAATATATCAGCTGAGCGATGCACTGAAGACAGAAATAGAAGCAACTGCATAGATACTCCACTTTCTTTCCAGAAAGATTTGGGGGGGGGGAGAACAAGTGTCAGCAGACTGGAAAGAAGAATACCTCACCAAGCAATTGCGAAAACTACAGAGACATCACTCTTCTTTCGATACCAAGAAAAATCTTCAACAGGGTATTATTGAACAGAACTAAAAACCCAGTCGATGCTCAACTCCAAGATCAACAGGCCGGATTCCGTGAGGATTGGTCGTGTATCAACCAAATCGCGACTCTACAGTTCATTGTTGAACAATTAATTGAATGGAATTAACCCCTTTACATTAACTTACTCGATTACGAAAAAATATTTGACAGCGTGGATAGGAATATTATAGAGCCTACTACGACAATATGGCGTAACCAAAAAGATAGTCAGCATCATAGGGAATTAGTAAGATGGACTACATTGCAAAGTACTGCATGAAGGGCAGCTCATGGATTCATTCAAAGTGAAAACCAGTGTTAGACAAGGCTGTTCACTGTCGCTCTTCCTCATTCTGCTGGTAGTTGACTGGATCATGAAGACTGCAACATCTCAAGGCAATCTCAGAATACAGTGAACGGAATCGATGCAACTAGATAACTTAGACTTTGAAGATGATCTAGCTCTTCTATCCCACACACCGCAACAAAGGCAGATGAAGACAGACAAGGTAGAAGCAGCCTCGGTAGCAGTAGGCCTTAACATACACAAAAGGAAAGGCAAGATCTTTCCATACGAAACAACCAACACTAACACGATTTCACTTGATAGAGAAATTCTGGAAGATGTGGAATTCTTTGCATATTTAGTCTGCATCATTGATAAACAAGGAGCGTCTGATCTGTGGCAGATGTGAAGGCACGGATCGAAAAGGCATGAGCAGCATTTTTACAACTGAAAAACATCTGAAACTCAAACCAACTGTCAGCCAACATGAAAGTTAGTATTTTCATACAAATGTGCAGACAGTTCTGTTGTATGGAGCTAAAACTTGCACGGAGAACTACGAAAAGCATCATTCAAAAGATAAAAGTACTTATAAACAAATGTCTGTGTAGGATACTTCGGATCCGTTGGCCGGATACCATTAACAACAACCTTCTACGTCAGAGAATAAATCGCCTTCCAACCGAACAAGAAATCAAGAAAAGACGCTGGAGGTAAATAGGATACACATTGAGGAAATCACCAAACTATCACATGACAAGCATTAACATAGAATCCTGAAGGGCAAAGGAAAAGAGTAAGACCCAAGAACACATTACGTCGGAAATTAGAGACAGACATGAAGAGAATGAAAAGCGCTTAGGAAGAGCTGGAAAGGAAAGCTCAGGACATAGTTGGTAGGAAAATGCTGGTCGGCGGCCTATGCTTCACATGGGGTAACAGGGATCGACTGACCATATTCTGTATACTGCAATACAATGCTTATGAATTTAATAGTGTTAGAGCTAGACGACAAAGTTAATGAAAACAGTTTCTTGATTGAATATTTCATTAAATAGAAAAAATAAACACAGGAAATCTAGGACATTCAACAGATTAAATATACATCGTAAATTCTACACTATTAATTTAATAATTCAAAGTCTAATTTACATCTATTATACAATCTATGAACAATTTTTCAATAATTCCTTATGCAAATTGTATTATTATCATTTTCAGAAAATAAATGGTATCCAGATGAAGAGTTTATCATATGAGACGTAAAAACAAGAAAAACCGAATCTACTAGCCATAAACTAGTAACCAATATGTGGATATTGCAAGTTTCTGCGTGCATGTAACAAGGTTATGTAATATTCATATACACACATACACATTTAGTCAGAAAGAAATTCATGATCAGTTCAAGGAAAAAAACCTAATCTACCATGTCATTAATTACTTCTCCTTCTTTGTATTAGTCTAAATCCGAAAATAATTATTCATGTCTGTTCTTACTGAATATTACTTAATAATAAGTGATAGTAGTAATAATAGTAATAACAGTATAAGTGGTGATTTATTGGTATATTTAGCTAAAAGAAATACACATTTTTGTTTAAAAAAAACGAAGAATTATTCATAAATTTATGTCTAACAGAAGCGAAACCGAATGATAAGTTAGAAGAAAAGAATCGACAGTGTTCTCTGTATTATGTGAGAAAACAAAGAAGACTTACCTACTATCGACAAAATGATAAACAAACTGAAGTGATTGTGAAGATTTGTAGCACAACAAGACCTTTTATGCCAGTGTTATTTATTTTGAGCTGAATGATCATTTTCATTCTGAACATTATCATCAACACCTACTTTAATTAGAAATGAGTATTTTAACTGGTTCAAACGTATTAGTTCAGTCTGTTCTGATGATATTGACTCTCGTTAGTTTTTTTTACAGTTTTCAATATTTGCAATTTTCCTTTCATTACAGTCGGTTTCGTTCAGTTGACCTATTTGACAGTGCGACTCATCAATCTCTTCCGTATGTGTTAATAGACTGGATAATTATCGAAGTGTTGGCTGCTAACTAGTAGAAATATTATTGAATTCCTCAACTTTCTTCGATCTAGAATTCTGTCGAGTTTCCGATCAAGTTGGCATTAACTATGTTCATAGACTCTGACATAATGTGTTCCGATTGCTAGTCTGTATCTATGCGTAGGTAAAGGGAATACCCATGTTATTCAATATTTCAGTCTTTATTCGTAAGCTTTTATATTTTCTCATTGTCAAAGTGTAAAGCACATAGGTGTCTGATAGCCCAATAAGTTACTGAATGGATCCCTCGGTATATGGCTTCGATGTAAACATTTGATTATTGATTTTCAATGGAAACCATAATGTGAGTGGTGGCTCCTGTAAAACTATAGAATAATAGATAGCACATAGATATTTGAAATGTTGTGCACTGACTTAAAGTTTTCTCATAAATGTCCCAAAATGGGGAGTGGGAACTGCATTCTAAATTTCATTACTAGTAGTTTTCCCAATGATACAATATTATTTCGTTTCAAGTTAAAATATTACTTCTTAATCGTAAATAGAAGAAAATAACTTATGAACTTATAAAAATCTATATGAGTACTATGTACATAATTAAGGCTATACATATATATGCATTAGTGATTAATAAGAACACTTATAAATCTAAAGACAGGAATATCAGATATCTATCTATTCTATCACCTGTTAGGTAATGTAAATAAATTCCTCAATAACCTTTGCGTTTATAAATAAAGCCAAAAGGAGTTATTAATAACTAAATAGTAATAACATAAAATGTATACTAATACAGGTCTCTGTCCTTAATAAACTATATGAAAATTAACGTTACTGTAAGGTCGGACCACAAAGAAATGTAACAAACTTTCAGAACTGTGGTTGAGAACACTATGTCATTTATTCGAACTGTCTGTAATGTAAACATTTTGTTTCTATTATTGTTACGCTCCGCTTGCCCTATCCTCCCGTTTAGCATAATTGCTGTTATTAAAATGTCTCTTATAATGGACTACAATTAATTAGTTGTGTACAAGTTGTTCCTATTCACTACCACTATTTCCCTCGTTCTGTATTCATGTTAATTTTCTAATTGGTTTGCTGTGCGGTCTGACTTTATGTATATATCAAAGAATGCTTGAAATATAGATTCGATTCTGTCTGGCTGACCTATTGGCTCGCATTCATCTTATTTCGGCTTGGGACTAAGTGGGCACAGGGCAGACGCGAAATAACCAACTAGGCACAAGTCATTGGCATTTGGTCACCCACACCCCTCAATTCTCTCTCGTCATAACAGTTACCTAAACAATAAAATATCTTGTTTCTGGTACTGATCAAATTCTATAGAACGAATAGTGATGCAACTCAAAGTCGCGTAATTCAACATCATAGTGTACACTAAGTGGTAACATTCCGTTAACAGAAGTCCCTAGATTTATATAGGCATAAAAATATCTCAGTAAGTTTAATCTTTAAACGAGTTATTGTATAAGGTGTGTCTAAACCAGCTAAATTTATATCAAGCAAATCATACCTCAAAAAATCCTGATTAATAATAATAATATTAATTAACTTTTTAATGGTGTGATATAAAATAATATTCTCATACTGGTTCGAAATATCCTTACTGACTATTCTGACGAGAAAGCTGCACTCTATGCAGATACACATGACTATATGTTTATAAAACCTTCCAAAAATACCAAGTTGTAATAATTCTCTTGAACATGACGTTAATAATATCATTAACATCGTATACTTACTTAATAGTTTTCATTTGTACCACTGATTAGGACAAGGTTAAAGTACATGAATAAATTAAATTTGAATGAACCATTACACCTGATTGAAAACAATTCTATCTCTTCTTGTATAAAACAAAAATTGTAAGATGACAAACTCATTAAATGAATGACTGCAATCATTGTTAAGTATGTATGTGGTTACGGGTATGTTTATATATGTATACACAAAATGTGTGGTAACTTATAATCAAGTATCTACAAAATTGGAAAGACCTTTTACAAAGCCTACCACCATCAGTACCTTCGACAATGTGTAAAGAAGAAACAGAAAGTACTCATTTCCTGTCTCTAATTTGAAAAACAATATTCATGTGTCCAATTATTTAGTATACCATTGTTTTACAAAAATGAAAAATATGCAACAGTACATTTACATTTTCCTTTTATATAATGCAATGATGATGATGATAAGAATGACATTCTGAAAAAAATATGTAACAAATAAAGAAAAAGAAATGAAGATGAGTAAACAAATTTTTCTATTGCTTGTATTACCATGATTGACTGATTGAAATATAAATATGTTCACTTAAATACTAAATACTATATAGTGAAGAATAAGTTAACCGAGGGATAAGGTTTCACAATAGACAACAATCTCAATCGCCTAATCACATACAAATACGTGTATGTGCAAAAATAAGTGATATCTAAGACTGCATCCATTTTATTCTGTGAAAAATTTGTACTCATTTTTTTAAACGACGCCGTTGTCAACGTCTCAAGTTACTTCCTTGGGTTTAATAATATTAGTAACATAATACTGGGTATTAATGCACAGTATGTGCACAAATACACGTCATAATATCCGGTTATTAACTAGATAATAGAACAACTGAAAATCGACAAATCTACATTGAGAAAAAATACCATGGAAACTTACTGTCCTCGAATCATTCAAGCATACATTTTCATCATTTCTCTAGTGTGTTTAATTAAAAAGAGTTCATAGGCTGAATTAATAATGATGATGTCCATTAATTACACTCATCATTAACTTGAACTACGTCAATAGTTTCACCGTCATCCTTTTCCTCTTCATAATTATAATCGTCAATATTTAATTTAGTTACACAGCTCATAAAAATTCAAATTTAAATTTCATTTCTTTTGTTAAGAAATTTTTTTCCTTAAATACCACCAGACAGAATTAGCAATACTACTCACTACTCTACTACTACTGATACTACTATTGTTATCACCAACAATATCAACAATACAATGGCAGTTAAAGGTTAGTACAAACTAACGGATATATACACATATGTGAACACGATTATACCTAGACATACTATGACACGAATGCCATCTTTTAAATAAAAATTGCTAATCATTAATTTTAAAGATTAACATAACAGTAGCATCCTTAGAAGTTATAGTATATCAAAGGCTACATATTTCACGTATTATGCCCTGTTTAATTAATCATAAGGTAAAAGTAAACAAATTTTGTCCACACACACAACGCATTGTATTTTCCTGAGTTCAATGTTTTAGTAGGTGATGTTTGTTGTTTATGTAGTATCGCCATTTGTAAACGAAAATTCAAATTATTATATGTCAAGTATTACTTAGAAAGACTTTCGCTTAACTCCAATTGTGTGTTAGGAAAGGGTGATTTTGTGAAGGGAATTTATTATCATAGGCTAAAAGATTAATTAGATGCATCATAATCCTGGCAAGAGATATCTTGAGTTACCTGTAAAGTAGTCAGTGTTTAAAAATGTGTTCTATAGAGTGTTTTCAGTCATTTTACAGATCATTTAGTGAGTATCTACTGAACATATGAATGTAACATTTATATCATGTTTTCACGTTTAGTAAATGTATGGGATATTCATCTGGCACTGTGGGCTTTACAACGCTGCTATACTCATAAATGACAGTTTCTAGTAATTTCAGACGCTGGAAACGAAACATTCACTGGTGATTATACTTTAATATATAGTACTTACGAACTTAACAAACTAATGAATGATCGATAATCTTGAACACAAGACTTCATGGACAGGGAAAACATTTAGAATAACCTAAAGGCATTAAGATGAAATAACATGTAAGTTGTGCACCAACATCATGTTTTACAAATTACTACTAAATAAAAGAATAAATAGTTACTAAATTGGGCAGACTTTTATTTTATGAAGTGGCCTAAGCTATTTTAAAGTTTGTAATTTCGTTATATTGAGTTTTTCTGCCAAAAGTGTTGGACAACGCACAGTTCCCAATCATCCACTGATTTCACATTTTACTCAAAGATTTGTGGAAAATTTAATATAAGGAGAACTATCATAGTACATTTCAAACTATTGGATTTAATATTTCTTTATTTATAATACCATTCTATCAACTAATGACTATACTAAGTGTTTAATTTGCAAATTCGTCTGTCATTCAACCAATGTATTTTAACTCACCTTGGTCTAAAATAGGGTCCATCTGACTGAGGTCTTAGAGGAATCTCACATTACTTCTATATCATTAGCCAGTCACAATCTTCAGTAATTAAAGTGATAATGAAGAATGTTTATTGATCAAATTTTTCCAATGAGTTTTTAGAAGAATATACAGTCTTGTCACTGAATTCGTGTTACAATTGTGATGACGTTCTCGTAGTGACTATCATCCTTTCTTAATAAACGCTTACGTCTAGCAATGAAACTCAGTCATAAAAATATATTTCAACCGATCAAATTAAACAGTGATAGTATTTACTTGAAAAATGAGTTACACTTTCTATCCACAGCTCATATCTACACAATCTAAAGAGCTTAGAAAATCTCCAGTTTTCATTATTTATTGTGTTTCATCTGAAATGTTTCTATTCATTTAGTCACTAACTGCTGTATAGTATAATGCAATCATCATGAATCATTTCAATTAGAGCGTCTAGAATAATTCATAACTATACGGTACGGGTAAGTCACTGCACCTCATTCTGACATTTGTTATAAAATACACAAAACAACTGAAATTTAGAACTTGAAATGATATCTCTCTCGTAAAGTATACTCTAATATACAGCACAAATCCATTTAGTGAATAGTAAAATGACTGAAAGTGTTCAACAGTGAAAATATTGTGATAAACCGTACCCTCTATATTGTAAGCATAAATTTTTATGTGTATCATCGAATTAGACAGATTATCATTTCTGAATAAACGATTATGATTTCATTCGTCACAGATTAATGTTTGCAGGGTACGACTGAAAGCCAGGGAGCACTGGAAAACTGTCTCGTTCTAGTATAGGACTCCTCATCAGTGGATATCCTTGATTACACCCCAAAGGCTTCAAGGGTGGTGGACATCTAAACCTCTGCACCACTGGACCAGCATTCAATGGTAGAATTTCCACTTCCATCAATTTGCGACGAGCATTCGTCGTCAGTGGTTATAGCTGAATCACTCCTGACAAGTCTGAACTTCACCAGTCACGACTTTTCACTAAAGCTTCAGGTACATCCTGAAGTTAGCCACCATTGAGCTGATTAGTGTAATTGGTTTTAGATGGTTTATGGAGATCGGTATTTTTTTTCGTTGATTGAATAGCCTTTAGGGTAAAATCTATGGTGTGCATTGCTAAGGAGCCCCATACTAGGACAAAACAGTTGTCCAGTGCTCCCTGGTTTTTACTCTTACCCTACCAATATTAATCTGTGACGAATCCGAACAACTGAACTTAATACCAATCTCCACAAACCATCTCAGTTCGATTATGATTTCATTATTTTCGATTGTTTGTATGGTGCTCTAACAAATATTTCACTAAGCAATAATAAGAATTGATTAACAGTCTAGTGTTTTCATTCTAATTGATTTAGTTCAAGAAATAAAAGCTGATAATATAAAATAATTATTATGTCATAATGATATCATGCATACACTTACATATGCCCCACTAAAAAATTGAACGTTAAATAACAAACTCCACTATTCTACCTAAATTTCTGTTTTAAAATTTTACTACATTTTCTGTTGTTGAGAACTGACGAAAACTTAAGAAATGGTCCTTAACTAGCAAATAACTACGAGTACTTCCGGGGGAAAAAATTTACCCAGAAAATCTCTCGTTCAATTAACTAACTCTATGGTGAGAAAAAAAGCTTGTTTTTACAGTGTGTTTGTGTGTGAGTACGTATTTTTTTTAACTTAGGATATTTATTTGTTTGCTTGTTTGAATGGATACATATTAAACATTGAATCAGTTTCAAAAATTTATGCTGTTCAACTGTAAGCTGCGTTTTAAAAGGAAAATTTAAAAAGGAAATGATGTGCCTTAGGCTATTTATGCATGTATAATAATACTTTACGTTCTTTTTTCTTGAAAATTAAATTTTCTTTTACAACAGTTTTTATTTTTAGACCATTCCTTTTGGTGGCGTTAATAAGTGAAAGAGGTTTATTTTGTTGACTTTCGTCACGACGTCTATTATGAGCATGAAGCAATTGTCACTTCTCGGTTTGCCTATACTGAGAAGCAGTTCTGTTTCCTTAATTACCTGGAATGGAAACTGGAGGAGAGAGGTGATCTTGACGACTACAACTGCTTGAAGCTGGGTTTTGGTAGTTTTAGGTATGTTGGACTCTTGCATGTTAAAGCTTTACCCTCGAAGACCATACCCGTAAAGTATGGTGTGAGTTTTAGATCTAACCTTAAATAACCACACTCTTTTGTTATTGGAAGGCAACATCTTCCCGACGCTGATTGTCTATAAGAAACTCCGTACTACCCCCACACTCTTGTACAGTCAGTGGTACGACTTCTCCATCCAACCTAAGTTTAAATGCTAGTAATTTCCAACCAACCTCACTAACATAGTACGACCCAAAGAAACTTTCGACTTAGCTAGCATACTCTGAAAAGCTTGTCGTAGTGAGCAGGCATAATCCATTACATCAAAGTGGCCGCTAACATAGCAGCAGCCCTCTCTACTTTTCCATTTGGATGAAAAACAAAGTTTTTAAGGAATGAAATTCCTAAGTTGTTAGTATTTAGTCAAACATGTCTTCGTAACATCGACTGCATTTGTTTAGAAAATTTAGTAAGCACGGCTAAAGTTAAGCAAGATATTAGGATAAAACGCCAAATCAGTTGATCAGGTGTAGATCTACACCGATTGAGGTTAAGGAGATATGCACTAAGTACTCCAAAATTTGGTAAAGACTGGCGGAGAATTGAAATGGGTGGAAGCCAAAATACTGAATAGATTCATGATGTCTGCTAAATAACTGCGGTTAAAGAATGGAGACGTTGGGTGACATGGTCTAAAATCGTTCACTGTAGATCAGATGATATTTTATTTTACTTTTGAGATTTTACATATTTTCATGTTTATTTATTTTATCCCCTTGTTTTTAATCATGTTCTCGTTGTTTAGGTTCTTTCATTATAACTGATACTATGTTTTGTTCAAATCATGCATTATTCGTTATGTTAGTTCAATCTCATCATGCTTGTATGGCATAGTATCTCCAATTATTGCACGTTTGTGCTAATAGCTTTGTTGATCATCAGTGATAAACTGAGAATAAACCGACAATTTATTTACAAACGTCATAGTAAAGTTATACTGTTATTACTTGAGGTGATAATGGCAAACGATCACCTAAAATAATTCCTTTTTTCATTTCCGTTGTTGTTAACGTTAGCAGATTGGTACAAGTGAAAAGAATAATGATTCAATATAAATAAAAAATAATGAAGAAGTACGGCTAAACACATGATGTCTATCAAATAATAACAAGTATTTATGAATCACAATCTCTTAAATAATGAAAGAGGTTCATTCTGTTATGGCCCAGTGGCCTATAGGGTCAGAGTTGGCCACAAAACCTGGAGCTCTCGGTACTGATACTTTGGTAGAGTCATCAGTACTCACTGTTAAGGAGTTCAGTACATAAGTGAAACAGATGTCCGGTGCTTCCAAGTTTCGTTTTTATCTATTATTTAATAACACGATTAATTTATTTACCTATTTCAAGGCCAGAAATGATCACTTGGGATTAACGGAACTCAATAGGTTTTCGAGATTTTCTATCAAGTTTACTACTGTGAATTCTAAATTGCCGAGTTCATCTTAGATAACCCTATTTCAGACATATGAATACTGTGCAGCTGCTAATCACTTTGTCATTTATTTGGTGTTATCACTGATCTATATCGTGATTTCCTGCGTCATTTTGAACAAACAACAGTGACTATGATATATAAACCTTAAATTATAATAACATTACTAATTGCAACTTGAGGCCATTTGAAGGTGAAAAGAGGCCACAAAATTTATAATGGATTTTTGTCATATTTTCTCAAATTTCATGTTTCCTGTTTGTTCAAAATTTCGATAAATTTAATGAACATTCTTGGAATGATTTTTTTATGAAACATTACAGTCAGTCAGTAAGTCATAATGAACATAGAGAATCTCACAGTTATATAACTGCACAAATTACAACATTTTATATGGAATGCAATTAAAAAGTGTTGTAAGTACTAAAGTAGAAATAGTAATGGACCCAATTTTTAGAAAATAGTTCAAAGTGAATGAAATGAATCTACAAATTAACAATTAGAAAGAATACCATGCTGAAAACTTAAATCTAAAAATGGAATGAATAAATTTGGAAATAATTTGAAGTTGTAATATTTTTGGTTTTCAAGCATAGATTACATTTATTATACAGGTTATGAAAAAAGGTACAATCTGCATTACTTTTATAACACAAGTCGTACATCATGATCCATATACATATGAGTTATATGCTATCAACAGATAAATGATGATACAGTAATCATCAATTACTACCTTTGATACAGCTTTCCAGAAGTTTATTTTTAGAGACAATATCAGCTGTCACTCCACGTGAAAAATAACTAAATTTAGAAATGTGAATCACTGACTGAGTTGGTAGATTAACAGTATCATTGTTAGGATTTTACCTAGATTTTGTACATGTAGATTTATGAGTCTGTGTTAGTTACAGAACCAAATATGTGATTAAAGTTGCAACATGTGAGCTAATATAATGGCATACATTCGCTAAATTATATCATACCAACAACCGAAAGTACATTTTTGAATCCTGTTTCCTAACCAGGATAAAACTAGTGTCTAATATATCCTATTTTTCAATAGTTTATTGGATGATAACAGTTATAGAAGTAGAGTGAAGTGGGTAGTGGAAGTGTTTTTAAATTCTACAAAAAGTGAGAAGAGAGTATTTTGTTTATAACTTGTTAATGGTTCATATTATGTTTTATATCAGTTTATTCGACATGAGATTTCAACAATTTTATAAATTCAGTTACATAGCGCAATGGTTGCACGAACAAGGCGGTTTAATAAAACTGTGCACTACATAAATATAATTTCATGAGTACTAAGGGATAATACAAAAATTACATCGATTAATTGAAGCAATTACCTGAGTCCTACAGGAGATCAGACACTGAATTAATAACTCAGTGGTAGTATCTCAGTCTCGAGTTCTAATCTCATAAACAGTTTCAACTCCCTTACGATTGCAAGTACATTTTAATAAAGTGTTACCTAGTATGAAACCTAAGTTCATAGTTTCATGGTGACAACACATTTACATTTGTAGGATGTGTGATTTTTTAATTCATTGTAAATGTATACATACAAAATGTTATCGTATATCACTTTATCACTATAGTAAACCATCCAAAATCCTTTTTACTGCTAAGAATTATCAAAGCCATCTAGCCAGCTAACTCTCATGGTTATGAAACCAATCATTTAAAATGGTAAACTTTATATACACTTTCAAATTTCCAACAATATATAAAATAATCTTCAAATCCTTACTACTAAGTATTAATATCGTTATTCAATTAGGAAATAATGTACTTATCTAAGAGTATAAGTAAAGTAGACAAAAAAGAAGGCCATCGGAGAATTCACTTAGAGATCTTATCAAAATTTAAATTATGACAAAAGAAAAGAAAATCTTGAGTAGTACAGAGAGAAAAACAAGTATTGCTTAATTCAATTGAAAGCCCGGAAATATGAACTTACCTACTTATAACAACAACAGTACTGAAATTTTATCAACCAACCACCTGGTTAATCAATTAACTAACTAACTGGCCAACCAGTTAACAAACCATCATCATCATTTTTATTAACTATACTATCCGCCAAAACCTATGATCTTAATAATCATGTGTTCTTATTTCATCTCTTCTTGGCTTCATCTATAACAATAATAATAATAATAATAATAATAATAATAATAATAATAATAATAATAATATGTATCTACATACCTTTTTAATTATTTTATGTCTTAAGTTGCTTATTCAACCCTACCCACCCTCTAGAAACCTACCCATTTTTATCAGTAACAACAAAAGTAGTATTAATATGCAAAAATAATCCTTTAGTATGAAAATAGTTGGCATATCCCATCTGTACTGATCATTCTTTTTCTAGTCTATTTCGTTATGTCGGTGTCTAACTCTACTAATAACAACAGTCACATTAATGGTAGTACATTATAACATTACTTTGAAAAGGTAAAACGGAAGGAATTATTAATTAAAATACACCAATAAAATTTGGTATGTAAATGTGTATACATTTATATAGAATTGAAAAAAAAATTAGTTGAGCGGCGTATTTATCATATTGCTTGTCATTTTTGTCAGCAAACGGATGTGTGAAAAGTTATTCATATACATATATGAGTACAGCATGTTATTATTACAAGACCTCAGAAGGATATTCAAAGTTGTCTATACTACAGAGTATGTACAAATCTAGCTTAAACTTTTGCATGCCACTACATATATATTCATATATACAGTTTAAAGGGAACAAAAAGAAATGAAATTTAAAAGTCATAAAACTATTTTATCGGATTGGATGATAAAATTTTTTCTTCTAGTTGTTCTCCGTCTTTGCATCCTCCATCTCACTCTCATCCCCCCTCACCACTCCTCTTTTATTCGTATCACTGAGACTCAGTTGAACACGTGTTTGTAAGATGAGTACACTATAAGCATAATCATAACCGAATAGTTGACTACTATACTATGACGATACATTGAGTTTGATCCTTCAAAATTTAAATGCATAGAGATTTTCGAAAAGAATAATTCACGGCAATACAAATTGTGGACAGCGATTGTAGTATGCAAAATCTCAGTGTGTTAGTTCGCTCAAATCAAGTTTTATATATTCACACATATACGTATGTATGAAGATGAACGATTACCTAACCGAAGACATCATTTTGTCCAATTTTAAGAGCAATTTTTTAATATATTTTCATAGTCTAAAGATCAAAGATTAAAAAGTGTCAATAGTCATGATGACTACTTTAAATTTTAATTAAACCGTGATTAACAGACAAAATCTCATGAACTTGAGTTGAAAATTGAGTCTGGTTAGTTGTCAACTGATAAAATCCACCCTCCAGTTTTCTATATTTTACTGATTGGGATTCATGAATCAATCATTCGATACTAAACAATATTCAGTTTTCAGCCTATGGCAATAATAAAACGTTTAGGTTGACATATGTGCAACAACTCTAAACTTAAGTTTGGATGCGACTGATTAGAAATATGAACCGATGTTTACTATCAGCTTATAATGAACATTCGTCGGTGTTAATTGCTTAAAGCATTCGATCGTATGGATTAGATACTGGATTAGTATAACCACTCAGCAGTCAGCTAGTGTAAACATTAGTGTCTTACAGGAAGCCGGTTGTGTCCCAAATTGATAAGTATCAATCATTTTAACTAAAAAATTGTGTAGTTCGTTTCTAACTCTAGTTATAAGCATTAGTTTAATACTCTGGATGGACCGTGTTAAAGAGTCCCAAATATTACAAGGCCTAGGATTCAATTAACATTCAACTGACTGTCTTCAACTATTTAAGATTATCTACACAGTACTTGAGAACATATTGAAAAATTCTACTGCATATGTTTAACAACTAAACATGTAAATAACTGAAACTACTGAACATTTGAGAATTTTCGATTCAAAGAGATACATTTTCATGACCATAATGTAAATAAATCGTAATTTCAATTAAAGATTTTTTCAATTGATAGCAATCACCCAAGATCTATTGGATAATTTTGGTTTTTAAATTGAAAAATTGGCGTAAAGTGTGATTTTTAAGAAATATTTATTTACTATTCTCAATCCTAATTCAATAGAATTAAAACTATTTCAGATATGTGACTAAAAGTGACCTTGTTATTTTACAGTACCATACATTATAAATGCAAACAGATTGTTAAGTGCAATTCGAATTTATCTAATTCTTTCATAAACCATGTTGAAAGAATTAGTTTTCTCTTAGTTAATTTAACTTGAGTTACACACCCGTAATGACTGAAACTCTTTCAGAGAATTATTCAGACTATGGTGAACTTCAAATTTAAACTGTTAGAGCTGGTAGGAAGGAAGGCCAGTACAACCTAGATGTTATATCCTCTAGTATTTATCAGTCGAAGTTATTTATAAACTCAGACCCTGGTATTCGATACTTGGTGGGATCGTGAATATTCCCTGTCCTCAAAGAGTCCCACACTGATGCGAAACAACTGTCTAGTGCTTCATTGGTTTTTAATAGTTGCCTTGTTATAATTAAAAGAATTTACACATATTTATGTAGTATTTGCAAAAAACATAAGTCAAACTAAAGTAACTGTTTTCTAACTAAAACTAGTAAACTACAAGTTAACAATTAACTACTAAAATTAATTCACTGAGTACAAACACGCTTCCATCCAATAATAATTGATCTAATGTCTTTATCTATCTTCAGTATATACATATATATACTCTGTATTAAAATGTCATTCACCCAACCATTTCATTTTGAAATGAACAAATCAGACTAATTCGAAATTAATAAACATTTTTGATTATTATCATTAAGCTTTATGTTTTTATGCCATTTTAGTGTTGCCTTCTGTTTTAAAATGAAACTGTATTCATTTATTCGAAAATATGTTAGCAACATATTTAGTTCATTTCATTGTTTTAATTTGATCTAATTCAAACCTCTCAGTATATATTCATTATTTTCTCTTATTTTATAAATGATGTATATGCATGTAGACAGGATAATTATATTCTATTGTATTATGTTGAATTTAATTGAGAATGTGATAGAATTCATAATAACTGTTATATGCATGAATGTATACACTTTATATATTCAAGTTATTTGTAGTGTTAAATTTATTGTATACTGTATCAATAATCTAAAATTATAAGTAGTATATTACACTGAGTCATTTTTTTTATTGTTTAGAAATACTATCAACCGTAACAATGAATCATTTAGTGTCTATGCTTTCGGGTTAAACTACATATAAATATGTTCATAGTAATGTTTTTTTTCACTTCATTCAAGTTGCATTTTAGTGTTCTACAAAAAAAAACATTAATTCATAATGAGTATTTTGTCCAGTTTCAAAGCTCTTTAATTTGGTCATTAATTCATTTCTTAGTAAAATGTGTCATAGTCATGAATTTGATCTACTACTTATAAATCATTATTTTAAACACTCAAATAGTATTTATAAAATTGTAGAAGTAATATGGTCACTACTTGTTAATGTTATTACTACTGTTGTTCTTATTATGATAACTATCAATGTTTAAACATTCTGAATGTAGTGTTTAAGTTGGATTGTGACTGGCAAGCGGAATTCAAGACATCCGATTGATGAGTCTCAAATAGGACGAAACGCGCCTTCTGGAATCTGCTTGCCAGTCACAATCCAACTTAAACATTACTTTTGAACTATCACTATATCGAGGCAATCAGCTCAGAATGCACATATAACAACAGAGGCTAAACAGTTTCAGTCCATGACTAAGCAACGGGAAGATACAATCTCAGCATAAATCTAAATGTAGGTTTATGGAATTTACACTTTGTCTACAGAGATATTGATTACACTACTTTCAGTAATATCACAATAATATTACATATTCTTTATTCGCCATGTAATCTACATCAAAAATAGTTGAAAATTGTGCAATGATGCCTTACAATATAAAACAACAAAATACATGAATTCATTTGGGTAGCATAATTAAGAAATTACATTCTATTGATGTTAGTAATGTTGAGTTGTATATAAACTTAACTAAGTATTTTTGATCCGATTTCAAGAAAATTTAAAGATATATCATTATGAAACAATAAATATTAATCGGAACAGTAGGTATATGATGTCTATTAATTCAATATTGTGTTGTCAAGAGATAATAAGAAATAGCCTTTGAAATCTCAAAAATCTTAAAAATGCCAAATATACTTTCGGACAATCAATGTGTCAATACTAACATGTTCAAATTCCTTATTGATTTGATAACCATTAATTTTAAATTTGCTTGTGATTGTCATCGATATGGCCTACCCTAAAAAATAATCTCGCTTGTAGTGATATAATGGAAAGTTTTAATGCAGTTGTTTGAAATAAGAAGAAGTGTTAACAAGCGTGAAGTTTGAGTAGAGAAAATTTTCCCAACAGGTAATCATAACGATCTTAACAGATACTTAGGTAAATACCTGACGTTGGCCAAGAACTCCATTAGGTGACAAGTAAATCATACAGACGTCTTTCGAATTTCACGATTAATAGTTTATTGAGTGTGTATAAATCATTGTTACAAGCATTCTGCGATTAGATATGATAATATTTGTAAGTGGGAAAAAGATAGTGTAGATAAATCTGTCAAGCATCTTAGGATTGTAGAGCTGACGTAAAGTGAATGAAAGCAGACATCAGAAGGCTCTGCTATACCTACGTTTCATGTTAGTTATCAGTAGTCGAAAAAATTGTACCTGAAATTTAGGAGCATGTGGTTCTCTGTGTGGATTTTAAGACTTAATTACCTAGTTTCATGGACTGAACTATTAGGGTTCCATCCAATTTATTGTAGGATCAAGATATTTTAGTTAACTGACTAGCGACTATACAAACATGACATTTATCACCATTAAGTAATCAGTTATCCTGAGAAACACAATTACTTGTATATTAAAGTTTTTAAGAATTAATTAATCAATAGTTAAAGTCTTCAGTCCAAACTAATGAAATAGTTAATACTCAGATAAATAACAAGTGTAATTTTTAGTGAGATCCAGTGATAATCAATTGAGATCCTACGGAGATCCCGATTTGTAAGAAATTTTATGTGCAGAAACTAGTTTACCAACTAGGAGTATCAATTATTTACTACATGTTAGTATCATGGACAACTGTTTAAGACAAGTTTTTATGTAAATACACTCGTGTACAATCTATTGTTAATAGATATTTGAGGAGTGCTTAAATCATTCTAACTTATATCTATCCATTACAAACTCCAACATATAATGATATCAAGTCACTAAGTTATGTTGACAAACATTGATAGCTTTCAAAATGCAAGCTGAATTAAACTTTCAGAACTGAACAATATATTGACTCGCTATATCCAGCCAATCCGTTCAGCATGCATAGATTGCAATATAGACTGATCAACTTCAGCTTATAACAAATCAACAGGAAGATACAATTTGATTCTAAACAATATATTGTTCATTATTATCTATCAACTGTATAAAATAGGAGGATAGATTGATAAAGTAATTTCAATTACTTTATTAGGTACATTTAAATAAGTAGATTGTTTATTTTTTAAAACATTCATAAAAAAACAGAATTTTTAAACAAGAAATAACAATTTTTTTTTCATAGCAGCCGACTAGTTACAATAAATCATATGATATTCAATGTTATCTGTCAAATGATTAGGTAGAGCATACACATTCTGCTTACAATTCATAATATTTTTTTGATATTTTAATTACATAATTTTCTTCAAATAAAACTTAAAAGTTAAAAAATTTTACATTACAAAGAAATGAAGCATTCTGTGGAATTCCATCAGATAGATATTCTCTAGGTGAATAACATTTGCTTGTACTGAAGTATATCATAAACATATGTATGTATGCGAATAAGTTACTTATTTGAAAAAAAGCAAGAAATTATGTAATAACCAAATTTAATTTGTAATAATTTTATCATAGTATGTAACTATTAGAATCAACACTCAACCAGTTAAGCCTAACAATAAATGTATCAGCGTAATTGAGTGTTGTAGATATTGTTGAATGTTAGTTTGATATCCCGAATCGGTCGTAAATTCGTGGATGTAGACTGTTGAAGAGCATCACACTAGGACAAAACAGATATCCCCTGATACCTTATGATCAATGGTTGTTTAAATCAAGACCAACTCGTGACATCGAATTAACATTCAACAATCTCCACAACACTCAATTACAATCAATAACAGCTCACTAGTGACTAAATTCTAGAGGTAATTCCTGGAGCTCAAGTGTGATGTGGCCGGTGGAGCTCAACCGTGTCGGATGTGAGACAGTTATTCATCAACGGAAATAAATCAAGTCGCGCAAACGTATCACGAATTGACTGAATTAGAAATACCAACTCTTGGGAGCCAACCTGGTGATCTAGTGGTAAAACGTTTGCACAAAGCCAGAAGGTTTTGTTTCTTTTCATGATGGGGTCGTGGATGAGGATCACTAAATGGGTCCCACCCTAGAATGGAATAGCTGTTCAGTGTTTCCTGGTGATCAATGGTCTAGTTCAGACTAGTCATCGACATTAAATCAAGATATATTATTACCATTCTTAAAGTTTTATGTTTTTCTATCGTTATCAATCAAAATTTGATTTGACTACTTTCTCTCAGCATATTTACCCCTTGAACGAATACGTTTATATATATTTATTACTAATAATTAAGGGTTTATGATATATTTTTCTGATTACGGATTTTTATTTAAATGCAAAACTCATATTTCACTTTGTTTTCCGGCTAGATATGCACCAATGTTATTACAGATGTTAACATTAAAACTTGTATTCAATGCACACAATACATCTAGTCATACACAAGAGGGGTAATTTTTCATTTGAGATCAATCATATCTAGTACTAAATGTAAATAACAAAGAAAATACAAAGGATTAAAAATATTAATTTGATACTACACCTATTAAAGGCTTTGTATGTAATGCACTCATATTTAAAGCGACTAGTACTAGAATCGAGTTTCAGTGTGACTATCAGCATTTAAATGCGATTATATACACACTTGATCATTAGAATGTAGGACGAAACGTGCCATGTGGATCTCATTTCTGATAATGAATCCTGTTTTATTTCATATTAGTCAAATAGATGTACAGGCACACTAGTGTTGTTATTTACACACACATAGTAACTATCATTCAAATACTAACTGGTTTTTTGCTAAGCTACTTAGTCCAGATGGCCACTAGTGTTTTCACAGAAGGTTAGTTTATTTATATCGGTTTGTAGTTCCCCATTCTTCAGGACTACGTATGACTAATCTCTGTCAGGATATGTTGATGCTTAAATAAGTGTTTGTAACAGTACTAATATCAGTAGTTCTATGCAATAAAGTATAAGTTTGTTGGTAATTTATTAATAAGCATGACAAATTTTGTTAGACCTTCCTGTATAAACATTTTTAAGTATTTGGAGAATCACTACCTTAATAAACTTATATTAAATCAATAAAAAACAAAAAATAAAAGTATTAGACGATCGCTTCATTCTGATTCCCGGTTGATTAGCAATATTTTATGCTCTCAACCTTCATGTTTAGTCTCAAATATAATGATAACAGTGATAATAATAATAATAATAATAATAATAATAATAATAATAATAAAGTAACCTGGTACTATTCGAAAAGTAACCGAAATCACAGCGATTGAAATGTGATTGATATTCTGTTGGTGATTAACAAATTAAAGAATGCAGTTCCATTGATTGTTTAAATCTGCTTGACATAATGAATCTAATTATCAAGCATCATGATATAGATGTTGACAAACACTAATCAAACAATAGATTACAATCGTTGATGACAACTAAAGATTCATTAGCACTCAGATTTATTCAAAATCTGTCTACATTATACTTATGAGTAATATATTAATACAAAAGTTATTCTGCTTGAAAGAGTATCCACCACATAGGTATCTCATAACTTGCATAACTATATATATATATATATATATATATATATATATATATATATATATATATATATATATATATATATAATTTCGGACAAGTTAGTTTACCTTTACTTGATTATATATTTTGGAAAAAAGCATTACAACCACTTATTAGAAAATATTACGCGTCTATTCAGTCGACTGAGTATCCCAACTGACGACTTCCTTATCTTTAATTGTAAATAATTCAGAGAGTGTATTTTACTTAAGACAAGTGTCGGCAATGAAAAAATATAGTAGTGTATAGTGTAAGCCGACAACAACTGACAAAAGTTTCCAGCATAAATATGAGAATATATTTATATAGAAAAACAAATGAGTTAAAGAATGACACAATATGAAAAACAGAAATTATGTATAAACTGGCCATTTTGGGAAACAGTGTTATGCAGTACACTATTGATGATTCAAATAACGTTGTATGAAAGTTTTCTTTTGACTTACATGTTTATTAAAACTTGGTGATATTTACGAGGTTAATATTTATTGAAAATTAGGATATCGAAATTTGTGTAGATTGTTAAATGTTGTAATTGACATCAAGGCTAACCGTAGCTAGATAACTATGTAGCATTGAGAAGGATAGTCAACACTAGAGAAGTGCTATTTATGTACATTTTAGTCTTGTTCTGTTCGATTCATTTCTATAGATAGATGTCGGAAAAAAAGTAAGCATCATTCATGAACGCTCATATTCATGTATTAATCAGTAAAGTAGCACAATAATGTAAACAACAGTTGATAATTAAATTAACATAATGTTACCGCTGACACATTTTTAATTGATTTATGATCTATTTACTCGATATTTATAACTTTTGTGCTGTTAGACATAACTATCACAAACGGTAATCAGTTGGAACACAATATTAAAGTATCGTTGATATTAATAAATGTAATGATTCAGTTTAACTGTAATTATTTGTTAGCGTTGTTGTCAATTTTGATATTGGATAATTGGATTGCTTCATTTACATTTCTTGGTTGTACCTGTATCATCAGTAGAGTTTGAGAGTTATATTGTCTTCTGGTATATGGTGCACTATTTTGATCAAACTGTCTGGATAGTTTGACACTGGTAATAAGCAAATGTGTTATTTGTCTCAGTGGATACTTATTTTAAAAAGGACTTTATATTTTATGAATATAATGTTGATTTAAAAACTAAATTCACTGAAAAATAGTTAAAAATCAAGAATAAATTAATGGGTATCTTAACTTAGTTCGAGATTTCTCTAGGAATATGCACAAACGCAGCTAAGGAATTATAGAAATGTCATTTTTGTCACTGCAAGCTTAACACCTTTATATCACATTAGCTAAAAGTCGGCGATCTGTTTATTTACGGTGGGAAGAACTTCATTCATATCTGTACTGTGGTACGCGTATATATATATATATATATATATATATATATATATATACTTTTATTTTGCTTTATTGTTATCTATTCATACTTTTTAGGGACAGATTGTTTTGAGACAGATTTTATACTAAAATGACATTAAACGTAATCCGTAATATAGAATGCATTGTGAATGAAACAGTTACTAGTAATGCAGTTAAAAAAACTTGAGCTATATCTTAAGTTGAGTGAAGCTGAAAATATGATTTATTGGATAGTTGACACTATCATCTCTATAAATCCTGTAATTTACGAGTTCGATACTTTACACTTCGAAAGTGTATATCACTGGGGCGGAGTCCTAATCTAGAGTGAGACATCTGTCTAAGAACCTCAAACCTTCATCTGTTGTCTGAAGCATTCAGAAGAACAACTGGTTCTATATTTACTTATTGACAAAACAGAAAAAGTGTATTACGAACAATTGAAACAATGAAGATAAATTCCTTTTCCTATTAACCACTAACACCACACATAATCTGATAATCAATTCACTGGGAACTTTTTGTCAATATGTATTCACACATTGAAATGTAATTGTATATTTTATTCTGCTTAAAACAGCAGTAATAATAACAATAATAGTAATAGTAATACTAATGATAGTTATTATAATACAAGGCTTATTATCATTCGTATTTACAAAGTTCTGGGTGTGTATTGTTTGCAAATTGTTTTTCATTTTAAACGTTATCTAGCGCCATCTCTTCAAGTCACCTACATTCGTTAATCTATTTCCATCTAACTATCTATGCCTATCCCTAACTATGGATATATAGATATGTATATATTCAGTGTTCATTATCCTGTTGTTCTGTCTATTTTGCACACGCGAATTTACTAGTTACACATTCACTCATAAGTCTTATAATAGACTATGGTTATCCCGAATAGATGTACAAATTAGCACTGATATTGGAATTCGCACTATGTGTGTATAGCATTTGTGATGTCTAGTTATCTTGTATATATGCATACATTGTTTTCAATGTATCAATTTATTTTCATTCATGGCAAGTTGATGAGTGTTATTATTGACAGTATATAATACATTATAATGAATCACTGTATTTTGTCATTTAAACAATTTTTTCTATTGAATACCATTATCAAATTAAATGAATGGACAATGATTTGCAGACAATCAGGTGAGAGGTCAAAAAGTTGCTAACCCAAATAATAATTGTAATATTTCAGCATTAAATTATATTTGTTGGAGAATGCTCGTCTGATATGTTCCTTGAAGAGTAACAGGCATTGACTGATTAATTGGTTGACATTACAACGTGAAACTAACCTGCTCACACCAATTTAAACCAGGATTATCATGATCGGATTTTCTAATTATAAATTGTTGATTGTCGGGAGCGCTAACCATAACATTTTCAATTTTTTTTTTACTGTACTATATCCAAACTTCTTTGTTCTCCTTTATATTTAGTGGATTGATGCTGAATATTAAGGCATGCTTTTGAAAGCATATTAAACATTTCAAGTCATAGTGTTTGCTCGTATATTTATATTTTCTATCCAGTATATCAGGAGTTACGAATAACTGTAGGTGCTTCAAAATGTTATCTTCAGTGAAAAGTACCCAGTAATTTATTAACCATTCATCTACCAAATGAACAGAAAACTTACTGAAAATGCTGAATTTCCTATACTTATTAGAAAAAAAATTTCAGTTGAATCGTTTATTTTGGAGAAAAACTGATCAAACGTGAATCGATGAGTAACTGGATGTTGATAAACTGTTTATAAAGTAAATCAGTAATTGTTACAATTACAACAAGAAGTCATATCAAAAAATTTGTCTCAATTGATTTTTCATTATTCTGACACCTTAATTCTAAAACAACAAGCCTTTATCAGCAAAAGTTGAATCATAAGATCACTAAAAAATGGTCATTTAAAAGGTAACAGAAATTATCTACTCTAAGACTTCAACATCAACAAAAAACTAGGACAGTTTGATATTGAACATATATTGTTAGCATCTGACTGCGTGAATAGAACATCAATAGAAAAAAATACTCTACTTCTGATCATAATATATAACAAGTAAAACTCTACTAGAGAAAACTTTACTGTAAAAAATTAAATAGACGAATTATATGTAAGGTTAAGTATTCAGTAAAAGCGCATACAATATGAAAACAATGACAAAGGCAATCACAACAATAGCGATAATAAACAATCATCAAAAGAGCCGGAATGATACTAGTCGCCTAGAATAGACTACACTAAGTGATAGAAATCTTCAAGTCTAAAATAAATAAATTTGTTATTTATTTTCATGTTTATTTGTTTTCTTTTATTGTTATGCCGAATTGTGGTTAAATAGACCATATTAATTATGTTGAGAGGACAATTAGTACTACTTAGAGAAATAATAGTACTGGAAACATAAGTAAGTAAATACACGAATGCATACATTCAGTATGAAACAAGACAAATTTACATAGATGTGTATGCATAACCTAGGAAATATAAGAAAATGTATTCTATTACCGACCAATCTAATAATCATGAAATTGAAACCCATGGGAATCGGAAAAGACTGGTAACATGTTTTCAGTATGTTAAATAAGTGGTAACTGTTTAATGTCTGCCCAAAGAAGTAGTTAACTAATGTAATGAGTGTATTGTAACAAAAAAGTATTGTAAAATAAACAATTCATTACACCAACTTCTACTACTGTTCTCGTAAACAGTACTACTGCTATTGTTAATATTACTACTAACAATAATAATACTGATAGTAAAATAACTAATATATTATGCATAAACATGTTTCATTACAATATTTATGTGACTATTAACTATATTATATATACTGACTTGACTTCTAAAATACCGTACATGAGATGAAATATGTAAGCGAGGGATGGTGTTTATTACTGACACTATGTAATATACAAAATAAAAGAATTAGTCGCAGTTCATTAGCATTAACCATTTTACGTTTTATTCATAAGTAACATGAATTATCGCTGTACTCTCACTTAGGTTGTTGTTCCCACTATCTAAGCATTATCATCACGATCCCATTCATCATAGTTCAATGGAAAAAGACATTGCATTAAACATCCTCAACACAATGGCTAATTATGGTTCACTATGTTTTTGATTCACTTTGCTCTACCGTTTATCATTTTTCTGATCATAAAGTACATTTTCCAATACTATACATAGATACACTCCGTTGTTTGCTTTGCCTTTAAAATAAACATCCATCCATGCATGGCATATGTTTACACAAATGTAGTATCTGGATAGAACTAGGAAAGATTATGCTGATATTATTGATGAGAAAGTGATTGAATGCACAATTACATTGAATATATATATATATATATATATATATATATATATATATATATATTCAAGATTTTCTACTGTTATTGTTATTCTTATTGTCAGTGCTGAAATAATAATACAGATTATTATCACATTAGGTAAACAGAAGTTATAGGCACAACGATAGACGATATTTAGAGAGGGGATAGAAATAACTGACTGATAATGTTAGTACGTAGAACAATACACAATAAATATACCAAGAGAAAAATAGAATAAACTATCAATACATTGCGATGAGTAAGGAAATAAAAGAAACACAAAAGAACAACATTCGAAAACTTCAACAAAAACAGAAAATATAAATAAAAACAAGTGAGTACTGTTTTCTAATTAAGTAGTGACCATTTAATGACAAGGAGAGAGAGTGGGAGATGTAACTATAGGTTAATATGATAACAATGCTGACTGATTATCATCTTGATGATGATGATGATATTACTGACAATAATACTACGATTAACTATTTATGACAATTGGGATGATTATGAATAATCCTGAGTAAATCATATGCCAGAGGAACTTGTAATTACAACTAAATTAAGGATTTTTGTATGAATACGTTATACACATTAAATATTTTATAAAATAAATGTTGTAGTTAACGTTGATAACATCATAGTCTTCAATTATCCTTTTTCTTGATTATCAACAATAATGAAGTTGCTAATTGACTTATACTTAATATAAATAGATTTTGATTAACATGAAACAGTTCAAAAGAAAACAAAAAAAGAAGAATTAATTGGTAATTGGAAGTTGCAAAATGAACTTTGCGATTTGATAAATATAAATGGCCTACCGCTACTACTACCATGTAAATCAGTAGTTCCACAAGTATATATGTAGACGACATGTAAGATGACATAGCACACTAACTTTATTTAGACTGTAATCATAGTCACCTTTTGTAACCTAGTTGACCTAACTTTATTTTACTTAGGTTTTATTAAGATCTTTCAGTTCACGATCGGCTTTCCTCATGAACTGGTGTCATCTGGAAAACAATTGGAAACAAGTAGAATCTGGACAATGATTTAGTCCTAAACTCAAACGTTCAGCAACACACAAGTGCGCTAGCTAATGTTAATATGCAATGAAGACTAATGTTTGTAAGAGATTCAGTTTTTAAAACGCCAGACAATAATTGCTTGTTTATCAAGTGAGGACGGTAGAATATATGACTAACCGTTAATTACACGCTAACTCCTATAAAGAATTCCTGCACTAACCTATGTACCACATGTGTTGCATCTAATGATGCTATGTAGTCACTTAAACCTAAAAAAAATTGAAGTGGACTTATGACTTGTAACTGACAGACTGAAATAACAATGAGGAGCTTCATATATAAAACGACCATTTAATATCTCAGAAATCAAATATGTAGTTTGTTGAATTGCATCAATTTAAATCTCTGGAAATGTTTAATATACTTCATTATATTCCTCATAGTATAATAATGGATAAATGCAGACTATAAATTAGAAAACTCTAGTTGTTTATAAGAAATTTTCTTCAAGTATTTCTCATTTTTTTGAGATACTTCAAGTTAAAGTGAAGAATTCTGTGTTAAGAAGATAACTTATTCGAATATAAAGTTACTATCATTTGGTTCACTTTTATGAACAGCGTTTCATTATTTTTAATTTTCTTTCTTAATGAGGAATCAAGTAGATCAATAATAGGTAAAACTGTTTAACAGTCAGTCTCTCATGTATGAAGTTTTAATGTGAATTAATGCACTACTAACTTCAAGCTGTTATAGTTAGCTAATAGAAGTACTTCATATAATCACATTTTACTATACAACTATGACATTTATTTTTCATATGATTACTAAGTGTTCAGTTTAAAAGTTATAACGCATGATTATAAGAGGAGCGAGTAGATGCAACTGATGAGAATTAAAATGTACCAGAAATTTATTGTTGTTGAAGGAAGTTCTCAGTTAATCCTAGGGCATGAAAACAAACTCAAAAATTTACATTAATTAAAAGTCTTGGTTATACTACATTCTTTGGTCTGGATAGTTTAATTGTAGAGCTTTCATTGTCACTCTGGAAGATTTCATCATCCTGAACATCATAGATTTACTCTTAGAAAGAGTGATATAACCAAAAATCATTTTCTTGATTTATAAATCTTTACCATCTCAGCTAAAAGTAAATATATTTGAGGAAGGAAAATGTCTGTTAAAAGTGTACTTCGAATAAAAACGCTTATGATATTTCTATAGCAATAAGGTATGAGCATGTAAATTTTCATAAGCATAATTTTTATGAATTCATAGTTCATATTATTATCGTTAAATATATAAAGATGGAAACATTATGACAAAATTCATAAAGGGTAGACTTTATAAGATGTTCAAATTTCATTTTACTCTATTAACTAGTTCAATGTACAATTTATGAAGTATGACTACAATATGTAGCATATTAAGCAGTATGTATAATATGACTTACTTAAAAGTGTAGAGATTTCATGAATCTAAGTAAAGAAATTGAATAAAAAGCACAAGCTAGTTTGTCTATCAATTCAAGTAGTCAGTCACATGACCAACATAATAGTTATTTTGTTCAAGTGAGAAGAAAATCTAGTCGTTAAAATTGCCTGTATTTTTTTAAGAAGAATGAGTGTCTGCTTGATAAACTAGGATATACCATAGTGATGATTATGCGAAATAGGGAAAAGAAACTATCTGTAAAATAAAATGCTATTTAATGATATGATTCGAAACAGACTATACGAACGACCATCTATTATTGCCGAAATAGTACCACTGTCAGAACTGAACAAGTGGTCAACTGCTTTGTAGCCCATACAACCAGTGGTATTCTCCATAAAAGTTACTTATAGGAATTGAGTTCCGAAGACAATTTTCACTTGAAAATGGACCATTGTGGATCTTTCAGCTACATATTAGTAATGAGGAAATCTTCATTGAATTATCTAAAGGCTCTGAGACTTCAGTTATAACACTACGAAAGAATACTGCTTCATGATGATATCGTAACAACCAGTTTTTAGCCTAAATCCCACTGTTCTTTATTTTCATAGCTACCAGCTAATGACATCGACTGGCAACTACTATCTTACTTGAAACATAACCAGTGGACAAATAACAGCTTATATTTACCTTTAGTTTGAATGGTTACACAGTAAATCGCATGGCCATCCAATAAACTATTAAGGTATACCTATGTATCATTAACATAGCAAGCAGAATAATGGCTAATAACTCATTCACTCAATATAAAGTTAGTGACAAATTATTCTTTTTTAATCATGTTTTACTCAATTTCATCATTACTGAGAAAATAAGCACATGTAGAAATATCATCTAGTACGTTCCATATACTATCTCGTGATGTTTAGAAATCGAGCATAGTGATATTTAGTTAACTTAATCAACTATGCTTACAACAGCACGGCTGAACATTGCAGTATCCATTCCAAAATCTAAAATGAAGTGACTAATGAATAAAGTGAAAATATCTTGGAATTCCTATAACCACCTACTTACTAAAGTCCACGGAGCGCAATATTACAAAGTTCTCAACTAATATGACATATATATATATATATATATATATATATTCGGTTTTACTCTAAGTTAATCCACAAGTCCATTATTAATGCGCTTAATCAGTTACCAATTAATGAAAGTATGATATTTATTTGAAACCTTCTAAATTCAAAGTGCTACTACAAGAGTATATGCATACACTCACTCTTAGAAGTGAGCACTTGAAACCAGCCTGAAAAATTGTATATCTGGATAACTGTATGAGCGTTGGCGTGACAGATATGATCAATCCACCTTAATAAAAATCAAAGCAGTTTATACCATTCTGGGTCATCTTTGGCATTTTCGTAATGTGAGTCTAGCTGTTGAAAAGCTGGTTTACAACGCATCGGCAACAGTAGCTCTATGCTTGTACAGCACGATTTCTCCGAGCTAAAGATTTCTGATGACTTTCTAAGTTCCACCATTGTAGTCATCAGTGTGCTGATGATAGTCGATGCCAACATTGAGCTAATAATAATAAGTTTAAGTAATGTTTGTTCAGGTTAAGTGATAATAGTTCAATCGGTGTTGCCATCCTGAAATAGTGGTTTACGTGGTTAGGTTGTTTTACTAATGGCATCCAAGTTGCCTCCGCGCTGTGCAATAGGACTAGTTGAACAAAGTCAAAAGTTGAATAGTTTATATTGGGGATGCTAAATCCACAGAAATCACTTGACAAATCTATTACGTTTGTAGCTTACATGCAAAAATTTGAATTTCTAATTTTCGCACCAAAACCATCTATTATTATTTTATGTTTGTTTCACATCTCGAAGTACATTAAACCGAATTGTTTCACTCTCACATTTCGTACTTTATTTTTGAGCAGCTTTATCGTATAAATACAGTTAAGTTCCTGATTATTTATCTTTATGACTGCCTGTAGAATTATATTTATTTGCCGATGTTAAAATCTTCTATCTAGTTATTTGTTTAGGATGCAAAGGACAGCTTTAGTTTCTGTGCCATTATGTTGATGGTCATAGTTTTTAATTTACTATTATCAATGTATGATCGTGGCTCTGGAAACCTAGTAGTTTATGACATGACATTGAAGAGTAAACGGAAGTTATATAGGGCTTTCATCCGTCCGTTCATACCGACACCCTGACTGAGGTTTTGAAGTGAAGTAACTCATTAATTTGAGATGTTATCATTTATGGCTCATTATACAAACTAGTAGCAATTCTGCATTGTTTTCTACTAAATTCTTAATAAAGTATAGTGAGCTTCTTCAATTTAAAGAAGTCCATCTATATGATATTTTTGTTTAGTCTATTTCTCTTGATATGTAATTTTTTTATTCTCTTGTTAAATTTTATCTTGTCGATTATTATTGCCTTCACTTTACATTATATAACATTACTACCTTTTTAAATGAATGACAAGATAAACGCCATCTTTAAATTGCCATTTCTTAACAAGTTACACAGTAATAGAATTATAACAGAAAAATTAGAGTACAAAAGTGGAAATTCTTATGCCGTCCAAAGTGGAATTACTCAAATGTACGCTAACATGAAAAGTAACCACCACTTTATAAAGCTACATATCAAAAAAATAATGGATACGTTTATGGAGATGGTTTATACATACAAATGATTTCAGCTGAAGAATAAACTAGTTAACACTAGAGATTTGACATGTTCTGATTTAGAAAATTTGTGACCTTAATACTTCTTCATGGCTTGATTACAAGTCTTTTGCAATACATTTAAATTACATAATTAAAACCTCAAGTCTATATCTCAAAATGTACTTATTGTACAAATTATCTGGTAACCATTTGACATTTAATTTGGTTGAACTCCAATATTCATAACTTGCATCACAATTGTAACGAAGGTATTAACAATTGTATGAATATAACGCACTTAGTGCAAAACTTGAATGTACTAGCTTACAAACCTGTCAGATGTTATGAGAATACACTTTTCATGAGTACCAAACTGTGATAAAAACTGATGTTTTATTAGGAAAGATTTCATCTGCTAACGATACTAGACAATGACTACAAGATATTACAATTTACTGGAATCGAAGTTATAGATCATCGAGTTCGAACATAATTACTTCAATATTATTTTATTCTTTTCAATTCAAGATGCTTGACATGAAAATAATACTCTAATATACATTATTTGCCTACTAAATGAAGTGTATAACAACTGGAAAATAATGAATACAGTATGATTTAGTAAAGATCGAAAAAGTAGTGGATATCTTTAATTAATGTCCATTTTTGTAAATATATTTCTCATTTTGTATTGATGTCAGACAACAGAACAACTCAAATTCTACACTGAGAAAAAAAAATCTGTATGTATAAACGTGTCAAGCAAATTAGTGATAACTAGTTTTGTTTTTTTATTTAAGTAAAAACATGTAAACAATAAAGTGTCTAGTATAGTGTATGATCATTTACAGTTAGATACATTTAATAAAAAACAATACTAATTTGTTTACTTTTATGAATAAGCATGGACCAGGCTGGGGTATTGATTATAGAAAAAGATTTATACCGGAACTTCGCACTTTATTTTCTAAGTATTTTCAGTGTATACACAGTCATGACCCTAATATTTATGAATATCAAACTGATGGTTGAACTGTGCATAAATCAGTGATAAAATTGTAAATGATTTACAAACATGACTTGTATGTGCGAATAGACAGATAGACAGTGAGATATGTAAATTAAGTTGTAGTTCTACAATGCCCCCTCCTCCTCCTCCTTTTTAATTTAAGGAAAAAAATTATAAAAATGTTTATCAGTAAGATACAATAAACATGAAAGGGGATCAAATTTTATTTGTATAAACGGTAAGTGAATTCTGATATTTAGAGAGTTTAGTGAATTCATGTAAAATACCTACTTGTAATTTAGTACGTAAATGGGTTGAAAATAAATAACACAAACATAGAAACGATCATCATTTGCCGCAGCCTCATGAATTGGTTGAATTTACAAATATAATGTTATCTAAGTAGTTAGAAGATTAAACATTATGTTTGATTATTAATGAGATAGGACAAATAGCTGTCCAGTACATCCTGATTTTCAACAGTACTCTAATTTAAGTTAGTCTGTGACGCAAAATACCAAAAAACAAATAGCGTTATAAATTGATGCTAGTCACAAAACCATTGGAAACAATAGAGTACACCAAGTGAGTCTTTAGTTCCATTTCAGGGCAGTTCAGTAGTTTACATCTTAGACATCATAAGTGATAAAACCTAGTATTTCTCCTTAGTTGTAAGAGGTCACTTTTATTAGCACAAAATGAATCACTGTAGGAAGTGCTGGTAAATTTTTTAAATGTAAGAATATGTTGATACAATATTTGGAGGAATCAATGAACGTAAATAAATATCAAATATTTACTTCAAACTGGTGACGTGGTCATTTATTTTCTAGTTCTGCAAGTACTGCAATAAATTCACCTGTTTTTGATTAACTTGACTGATCAATTATAGTCATTCACTACTATATAACCAAAGGTTTTATCTGAGAATAAATACTAAAAAGAATATAATCAGAACCATAAATCATGAGTTACTCGTTAAATAAGATAGAAGATTTTATCTAATTAGCTAAGTCAGTATAAACAGTGGTGTTTGAATCCACTAGTCTATATATGAAGATGTGACTAGATCCGTTTAACACATATCCAAAATCATCGACTTTTTAACCTGCAAAACATTAAATTTAGTCAGTCATTCATAAAGCCTGTCGAGCATATGCATCGGTTCGACTAGCTACACCACGTCAACAGAACGAAATAAAATTACCAAGAAGAATACTAAATTAGCAGTGGGAATTAAAGTAGCAGAAGGGATGAAAAGTATATACAAAGAGTAATTGGAACCAAAGATCTAATGGATGACAAAAAATACAGCTACACTATTTTAACTAGTTCTGTAACATCGTCTCTGAACACTGATCTAATTTATTGCTTAGATCCGAAACAGGTTGTTTGGATTTATTAATGTAACTCAGGCAAACTACTGATGACTTTATGGATATTAATTTCAATGCCATCAATTATATTAGTATGGCTGGATCATCTGTAGATAAAATACTTACTAAAGAGAAGAAAAACAAAATGTTGGAGGAAAGAAGTAACTGATTCTTCATCAAATTTCAAAATGGAATAATTTAAGCCAAAAAGATATCAATAAATGTATCGTAAAATATCCTGTTTATGCAATACCTAAGACAAGAGATCAACAACAAGTTATAAAGTTGGTTTCTTTTAATAAATTTTATAAATTCGTTCACTTCAGACAACTTATTACAATCCACTTGAATGTTATAAGAAAACTAGGTGATGACACTGATAGAGAATTCATCAGCCATAACCGATGAGTGAAGCTTAACAATAATTTCTAATCAATAATCTAATCTACTAAGTCACCTTCCTCAAAGAACAATAGGTGATCATAAAATAAAGGAATCAATCTAAGATGAATTTCAAAAAGTTCAAAAATTAAAATAATAAAAAATTAGGTGTTAACTAAATGAATAAATTGCTGTACTGTCTGAGATCTGATTTGTAGTAATGTAAGTATACTATGCTAAGCAATTTTAAATTATGAGAAAGGAGATTTCTGTTGGCATCACTTGCTAATTATTACCTAAACAATATTAGACAGTGTCGTTTATCAGTGATTAAGAAGTTATTGAATGGATGATTTACTCTGTTTTATATAGGAAGGTCATTTATTGTCAAGTTTTAAGGGGGTGTAGTCTATCAGCTTAATAATACACATGTTAGACAAAAATCTAATGTCCGTAATTTGAGTCATCCAGTTTTGTTTGACCAACCAGTTAATATCTTTATTTCTTATTCAATATGTGCAACTACAAATTATCTATACATGGCCTGTACTGCACTACTTTGTTGATTTATTCAGATACGTAAATTGGTAAGATATATATTGTGAGGAAACAGTGACAATTATGAACTATAATCAGTGGAGGACCAACTGAAAAACAACCAGAATACTCTTCATACTGTTATTCATTTGCTGAGCTACTTAAGGAACTAAATGAAGTTGGAAATGCAGATCACTGTGTTTTGACTTGGCAGTTCATAGGTAACCTTCTTCTTAAGGTACCTGAACGTCTTAGTTTAACCTGGCGTATGACCTTGTGTATGCATTATAAAAGTTCTAAATGTAGTTTAAACATAGAGGTTTTTTAATGTTTGTTCATATTTAAGGGAACTGATTTCAAATGAAAAACCATTGAAAAAGGAAAGCACAAAACAGCTCTTTCGAAATTCCTTGATAAAACTTCCAGGTCCTTATGAGTACTGCTACAGAACCTCAAACTAAAGCTTCAGATGCTGTCCAACACTTAATAAATTAAGAAATCTACTGTGAATATTACTTTGTGAAGACAAGTAATTTCAACCTGTTAGGTTCAAACAAACTCTAATTTTTAGGATATGTTCGAGTCCAACCTTATCAGTCATTGAATCATTATCATTATAGTATCTGATGCACAAGTGAGTTTACCATACCATAACAACAAGATAAGATTAATTTAACATGATAAACAATATTGAAGACAAAATCGTCGTAGAAAAATAAACACTGTGAATAACATTTGAGGACGGAATGAAAAGATCTGTTTGAAAGAATATTTATGAATTCGATCAGTAGAGTTGTGATTACCTTAATGTTCCAGAACTAGAGGGAGGAGAGTTAGAGATGCTAAAAATACTTAGTTTATATTAATACAGTTTATAAAAAGCAATGTAAAAAGTGAAATTCAACCTTGGGACCGGAAATAATATTTTCAATGATTTATTCCGTAATCTGTGAACTAAACTATAAGATCTAATTTACCAATAAAACGTAAAACCACAATAGAAATGATTTAATTGATACAACTAAACTTATAGCATTTATGTAAATTAATTTATGAGAGCACTGTTGCATCGACTGGAATTAATAGCAGTCTAAACAGTTTAAAGGTGACACCTTTGATATGACTCTTAGTATTACAGGGTTTGAATTCAATAAGGAGAATAATTTCCCTCATGATTACGGATATACTTTACTGATGAGTACCAACCATAATTGCCAACATGACAGGCTAGGCTCCTAACCACTGATCAACTGTTTCTAATCATATCACATGATTTTCTAGTCAATAATAACAATAATAATATTCATTTTTTAGTTATCAGTAAACAATAAGTAAACACTTTATACACTAAATATAATAACAAAACTCACATTAAAGTAATTGAAGCAACTTGTTGAATAATTGTTTTCACTATTCTATTGAATATAATAAGCGAAATGAAAATCACTTTGCCAACAATTATTATTATTATTACTACTCCTCTACTAATATAATCTCTTCAGATGATATTTTCTTGAAAAATAAACCACAATTTCTTTTAATAACAAGGAAAGTAAACTATGTTTGTTCTTTCCAGTTCACCGAAAAAATATTCCAATTCGATCAATGTTTAATGTATTTTTTGTTTGTTCTCATTTAATCTTTATGTTATGTTTAAATTAGTTGGCGAAAATGAAATGTGAATCACGAAATGAGTATATTACTGAATTATTATTATCGTGGAAATGCCTTAAATGAGGTTTCTTGTCTTACTGATGTATACATGTGTGTATCTGTCTAGTGTCTGAACAACAAATTATGCATTCAGGGAGAGGGGGGAGGAGTTAGCAACAAGAGACATAAGTATGTGTAACACAAGATTGATAATTTGCACAACTATACCACTTGTTTGTATCTTTTGTTAAATGTATAATAAACTCATTTTCTTTTGTATTGTGTTATGTTTGAGTCCAACTTGTCAGGTTGGTGGTAGTGTGAATGATGGTTTAGAAATAGAACAAATAAGGGGTGATAAGTTTAAAAGTACACATGTATTAATCAAAACTATAAATTAATGTAGAAATTTCTAAAAACCAACATTGTTTGTGTACTGGATATTAAAAATTTCAAAGCAGAAGTTTATTAATTCTCATGACTACTTCTGTCTGATTTAAAATTTGTGGATAGACATGTATAGGCACAATGAAATGAGTGAGAGAATGTGAACAAACATACATTGTATATCTAGTGTGTAAGGTATCTATTGTTAAATTTAGTATCTTTTTATTGATTCAAAATGTTTATAGCCTTAGAGATACCTGTTTCCCTCCCGTTATAATAACAAATAGTACAGTCATAAGTAAAAATAGAATGTTTGTATGTGCATTATACATCGAGTGAATATGAACACCTAAATTTGTACTGTTGTTTATATGCAAATACACCTATATGATGTCGGCCTTGGACGCCCAAAATTAAAACTATCTCCCATCACTATGGTACCTACTAGTGGTCATCTTAATGTTTTATTAAGTCGGGTGCAGATATGTTGATAGACTGAAATTGTTTAATGGAAAATTTCGATTGGTCAACAATATATGTCCATTACTATGATTGTCTACCAGCGATCAAGTACTTGAAGCGGTTTCTTATCGTTATTTTGTAATTAACTATGACTGTGATCATTTTTGTTTAAACAGACTAGTTACTTAGTTACAGTCAAAGCGTCACTGTTCAGTGGATTCACTTCTCAATATTTTCTTTAACTAAAACATACTTCTGCCTAAAACAAGTTTACTTTTGATAACATGGTTAATTAGTTTGATAACTTATTACTATGACCTCTTCATTACAATAAGATAATGATCATAAACTAATTGAAGCTGACTCTGTAAGTGGTTGTGAGTACTGTTGAAAAGTTCTAAACTATGGGAGAAATATCAGCTCTCTAGATTTATATTATTTTCAGTTGTTCTTCATTTAACATAGTTCTTAAAGCAAATTGCACATAGAGAATTTGTAACCTAATCTTAGTTTAAGAATAAGATTAGTTTGTTTTGCTGTAAACTGTTTTTCATTTCACCAGAGATTTTTGGATCCTTAATGTTATTTCGTCTCACTATATGTTTACTTTTTTCAATTATAATTTATTTTATCGAGGAGGGGGAGTCTCTGTTGATTTAATATAACTGCAAAGTATAAAAGAACGGAATTACATCGTAACGCTTAGCGATCCAAAGATTATTGTTCCATCTGGTATAAGACGATGTGTAAACAAGAGTAAAATACGTTTTTAAAACAATGCACTTTGTTTAAACCAGAGTGAATAGTTAAACCAAAGTGACAACCTACTGTTCAAACTATGATGGAAGTGTTTTATCTGTCATTCAATTCTACAGTAAACACACTTAAGATGCTTTACACGTTCAACTAAATATTAATGAGCTTTTATGGGACTAGCCTTTTAATTTTTTACTAGTTGAATTGCTTTTCTGTTTACCAATTCACTTATACTTCTATCTATGGTCTCCAGTAAGTATACACGGTGATTTCAGTTAACAATTATAACATATTATTTGAGAAATTAAGTAAACATAAGATTATTGAGTAAGTAAGTGTTTACTAGTAATAGGTATGAATATGCTTGGATATAATAATCATGTAGATGGAGATTAAATATATACAGAAATTCAAAATATACTCTTATCTGCTGTTACGTGGCAATCCCTATCACTGAAAGGCGTACCGGAGAAGTACATTAATCTTATACAGTCTGTACTTGCTATATAGGCAATATTTTATCTTGCTTATGGTGATGATGGGTTTAAACACTTGTTTTGGTTTCTACTGTGCCATGGTAAGTCTATTGATGAAGTAGTGAATCTTCACCAGCTGAGGTGCTTAGGACATGTGTTACGTATGCCTGAACACCGTCTACCTCGACGAGCAATGTTGTCTGTTGTAGGGAGTAGGCTGGAAGAAAGCTAGGCACGGCCAAACGGAAACATGACACCGATCCATGAAGTCATTGACAATTGGGCCGAGCCATGTTAATAGATGCAGACTACCTGGTTGGGGCCCACAGGATGAGCGTAACAAATGGTTAGAGACTTTAGGTGATATGGCTCAATATCGTTCGCAATGGCGCAGGTGCATGCACTCCTTGTCTTTCTCCAAATTCTAGTTTTTGAGCCTTCATAATTTTCTCTTTACTGAATCACTTTTATTTCAAATCTCATCTCTGATCTCTATGCCTTTCCATTAGTACTTACTCTGTTACTACCTCCCCTACTCTGGAATTTGGTCCGACAATTTAATCTCTATCTGCTTATTGAGGCATGGCATCTTGAACTGATGTACGCAAGTACCAAGTTCTACGTTGTAACTGACTGACTGACTGATCTGGTATTTAGAAATCAATGACTGATTACTATCAAATTAAGTTTAAATCCAAGTGAATTACATAATTGCATATTTATTACAAAAGTCATAAATATTACTACTACTAATATTAACACTGCTATCACTCATATTTCAGTGGTTGCCTGGATAACGTCTGACTTTTGTGTAAAGTTATGCTATTTCATACGTAACTATCAAATTGATCATCATTCATCATATAAGAATATATCAGACTGAATTGTTGAAAAATTGTGTTGGTATACATCTTTATTCTTTACATAGAAAATATCATAAATTAGTAACGTTCTTTTATCACAAACATTGATCGGTCATTATTACCGACAGCATGTATGTTTCAGATCAGTTGAGAAACAGACACCAGCTATATATAGAATCTTAAACGGCTCTGGTAAAGTGCAACTTATATTATTGATTATGTCTCTTCAGATTGAAATACTTTACTGTTCATATTTTATTCATACAAATTATGAATTTAGAAGAACAAAACAATTTCAATCTATGGAATGCAATTTAAATTCACTCTGTGTACTTAGTGAGTCAATAAATTTGGTTTCAACATTTGATTAGTTACTGATAATTGCAGATTACAAATGTTAGGTCTATAAGACACTAAATATTTCTTATTGGAAACAAACTAATTGGAAACATGTTAGCCGTTGTTTGATATCGAAGTTGTCATTACATGAAGCTGGTTGTTCGTATTTATAAGGTAACAATTTTTAATTTTGGGTGAACCCCAGTGTTTATTGCATTAATTTTCTGACGGTTCTTCTTTGTTGCACTTATTCAGCATCTCAAGTTGATACTCTGCATAGAATAATATGCTCACTAATGTAATTTAAGTTTAACAGGTACCAATTTAATATTATTTTCAACCGTTTACACTGATTTACATGTCTTTATTGAGGTGTTTTTATTGAAATGACAGTATGAATGATGTGAAATTGTCATATTCTGAAAAGCCTATTTTAATCTCTGATGAACATAAGTTTTTGAAAATATCATTACCTAACATTTGAATGCATTGTCATCTAGAAGTCGTGAACTTAAAGAACATTTTTAGCAAAGAAATGAACTCAATCAAGTATTTCGAATAGTTGAAATCACGTCTATGAAACTCTTGTAATCGTATTAATGTGTCAAGGTGAAAGATATTATTAATCTGCCATTAGTTTCTAAATTTTATACTCTTTCAATTGTTAAATTACATTTCTACTCCGTTCATGTTATTTTCTATGATTTTGTTTTAATCAACTGTTATTCATTAGAAAGTTCTTATATGGAGATCATTCAATAGTTTAATATTATTGTCATAAGTTCATAGGTTCGTTAGTGATCAATTTGAACTTTATCAAAATATAATCGGTGATTTCAATGGATTTGATCATGTCTATTTTGTGTAAACTATCTTATTTATAAAAACAATATAATTAATATAAAATAACTCATATTTGCTAGTAAGTTATTCTATTTTCTAATATCTATTCATCAGGGTGGGAGTAGGGGGGACATTTGGATCACTCAATGTGATCTGCGAGTAACTATCACTCAGTTACAATCAGTATTAATATATAAATAAATATATCTATACAGTTTTTCTCTCTATTCTAAGAAGTTCTTGAAGGCAATCTGAATTCTTGTTAGGTATTTCAAACGATGTATAGTACTTCATATTCTCGAAGGCACTCAACGATATTTAGTTAAAGAAGAATATGTGCAACTAATTCTAGACACACCATTTTGAGATGGTCTAGCGTAACTTAGTTTTGTGTATTCATTTTTGAACATAACTATTTAAGCGATAAATACAAATATTTTCTGTGTGTTAGAGGTGAATCAGGTGAAGAGTGACTCGAATCTTTAACCTACCAGTTGAAAGTCTCGCCCATCAATACATAAACTACTTGTAGTTGGGTGTTATTGAGATTATTGAAATGGAATTTCATTTCACAAACTGAGGATAGCTGTACTACTGTTTAAAACTAGAAAGCCCTCTACAGTAAGTTTGTCCTATCATGGGACTCAACAGTATGCCCCTATGTCCTCACCAAAGATTCAGCCCATGACCTTCAAGATTCATCTCAACCTCTTAACTATTTCTTTATTCAGTTAGCTAAATACTGGGCCACATCACTTCATACCGTTGGTGGTTAACAGCGTCAAACCTATGTCAGTTGAAGACAAAATAAAACCTCAATAGAAATCACAAAGTGCAATCATAATCAATATGAACTCTCTAGTAAATGACCTTAGGAGAGGATTCTGGAGATTTAAAACGCGACTGATAGGTTTATCCGGGTCGAGTTTAAGGTACTTTCAAACTAATGGTGATACAAGAGGTTGTCCATTATATTGAAAAATATCTAAAATTGTGAATGTAAATCAGTAAATACTAACTTAAATATCAAAGGGTTAAGCCCCTTCTATCAGTTGTTAAAGCTTTGGGGTTCGATCCACAGAAGACACAAAAATATTCACTAAAGAAGAGCCTCATACCTAGAATAAACAACCATCAAGTGCTCCTGGTTTGTAACAGAAATCTAACAAATATCAAATCGCGGTATAAACTTCAATAAACTGCTATCTATCAATGAATCGCTAAATATTATCGGTATATCTCAACTCAGACGTCATATATAAAAATCTGTAGATAAATTTTCATTATGAATTTAGCATGAAGTTGTGTAATTTTGATGTTAAAATGTCTACCACCAAATATCAGAGCTCTTTCAACATCACACAATATATATGTACCATAGTAATTCGCTGTGCTAAAAGCTGCCATTTCAGTAATTCATTCTAGTGAAAATGAAGCATAAAATTTTAATTTCACATATTACCTATATTCACTGGAAGCACTGTTTATTTATCTATTTGTTTATTGAATATTAATTTTTGAAATATCCTTTTGTTTAATTAAGATTAGTATGACAGAGTATAAAGACTTCATTTTCGTAATGCAAAATCCTTAGTTTTTAAAAATCATCACATCAACACAAGTATCAACAATAACGTAGATTGTTGCGTTTAATTAGATCCATTTAGAATTGTATTAATTCGCTATACACAATTTATATTTTGCATGTGTATGTGCGTGTGTAAACGGGTGTATTATATTCTACTAGGTATTATACATTCCTTCTTTTAAGTAGGGGCAGAAGCGAAAATATTACAACAAGTTAGTTGATTCAAGTGAGTGTAAGCAGTATACCTTAAGTAAACCAAGACTACTGTGCATATTTTGTAATGTGAGTCACTTTCCAAGTAAAAAGATTATTACATAACTTACAGAATTACATAATCAGCAATGCATACCAAATAATAACAATAACTGTCATCATTAATATTGTTTGCTATTATGCAATCTGATACGTTTCACTTAATATTTGTTGTAATGAGATAGTTTATTACTTGTAAGTAGTAACATTTATCATTATTAATTAATTGCTTACCTATTTTACTAATGTAATGGAACATTGTAAAGCTAATCTCATCAATCCTCACATAGTGTTCATTAAATAAATGAAAGAGATCAAATTGTTCAAATGTCGTTGTAATTCATACTAAATAAGCTTAGAGCAAAAGTCTCGTGACTATTCTTTTTTTGTTGAGTACTCTGAGGTTGATGATTTTACTACTCAGTCTTCATTGTCAATCTATGCAGCATCATCTAGGCCTTCATCAAGTGGAAGAGTCAGTCTACATACGTTACACTAGTTTGTTATGATGGTCTCATTTGTGTCTAGTTATTTTTGTAGGTTTATTTGCCTTTGTATTCTTGTTTGTTCGGTTAATCTCTGAAAATGTAGATAGTTGACCATTAGAGTGAAATCATTGAACACTTAACTAAATAAGTCTGAATAATTAGATTAAATAGACGGCGATTGATATTTTCAGTCATTTTATTAAATATCAAATGTTTTTCCCCAAAAATATGTTTTTTTATGTAACCACTGTCTAAAATAAATTACTCGTAGCCTTAGTCAGTGTATACATCTTGAGAACATTACAATGTTTTGTGTTTATATTATTATTTATAGCATCGAAACTATAAATGAGTCGAAATATATTTCAAATAATCACTCAGAAGGGGATATAATTTGATTTACAGTGAATTCAGATAATTATTAATTAGAGTATACGTTAACTGGTAGTAAACTGTCTAAGAGAAGCTATAGAGGAAATTACATAGAAGTAACTCTGTAATTCCATATAGAAAAAAAGTTGATTAATTTTCTTCTTAGACTCTTTATGTAAATGACATTACCTGTGGCATAACTAGATATCAAAATGACACGAACACTATAAATTACAAAAATCGCTGATTAAGGGATGTGGGGGAGGGGATGCTGGAAAGTTTACAGACTGTTGGTAAATCTTTCACATAATAATTTCACTAAATAGAAATATTTCAAATAGCTATTCACCAGGTGACATGGATCCATAAACTACAGAGAGTATCTTGTCTTAGAAATTTATTAATTTACCATTTAAACAATTGCCGTAGAACTTCAGTTTGTGTCTTCTAACTGATTTCCTTGAGTTGCTTAACTGAGCCTAATAACCGTAATCGTTTGAACTATTGGCTACATTGTAGTTTTATCAATAGAATCTTTTTGAAATACTAGGGACTAGATAATCCAACTTTGGGTAATATCCAGTAGTAAATTATCATAAATAATATAACATTATTGACTATGGAGCCCGTTGATATAAACTCCTCTTTGAATTGTTAGTAATGATATGTTACAAGTAGGAGAGAAAACGAAGCGATAGGACAAGTAAGTTTACTCTTTTATAAAGGACAACAATATTCGCAGTAAAACTTTTAATAACCAGTGAATAAGGTTTAGTATAATTTTTCTTAATGTAACTAGTGGAACAGTTGTGTAGTTGTCCTATCAATGCTTGCAGACTTTCATTGGCTGGAAATAAATACTATTAAAAGAATTCATTGGTATCATAGTGACTCACTTCAAGCTTTAATTATGAGTCTCTGTTTACCAATTTGTTGGATTTTCAAGCGCTGATAAAGAATAAATTTAATGATTTCAAGATAAAAATAACTGACTTGAATAGCTAAGTAAATATTTAAGTTCACTTCTGCTTATAATAAATTTGATATTTAAGTGCTTGACACATCTCAGTTTCTTAGTAAATCTGACAAATCGATGATCGAACAAAAGATCATAAGCGAAAATATAGAAAACAGTTTAGCTTCAAAAATTCTACCTTATAAACAAAAAGCGTGGATATTTATATTTAACATGTTTAGTAATTATCTGATTGGAATATGACACATATGTTTTGTAGATGTTTCTAAGGAGACTTATTTGGTGGAGTATTTAAGATAATTCTCTAGATTCTGAAGGGATTTCCAAGCGATCCTAACAAATGACGGATTAATAAAGTATGACGTGTCCCCCAGTACGATATATTGATACATAACAGATTACACAGTATATTTTGATAAAACTGATGAAGTATGGACGTTATGGATGTTATGGTTGTGCTTTACTTAACAACTCTGAATGATATTTCGAAATTCTGTGATGGACTTGTTTTACTGTGTGCTGAACGTAAGTGCTTGTATAAGTGTTCGTGAGTTAGCATATACATATAGATGAAGTGAACTTATCAACCTGTCATTATTCCCTGTTTTGATGACAAAGTAATTGTAGATTGCAGTATGAGGTTTTTCTAAAGTAAGCTTCATTTACAGAATCTATTTCGTAACTTTAATGATGTAATCTGAGAATTGCATTTTCGGGAAATCGTTTTTTTTATGAACTGATGTTTTCAATGATTTTGTTCCTGATTTCGTCGTACTTTCATTTGAAAATTTCAATCGGTATGCATTCATACTGAATATGTTGCGGATTACAGTTAAGTCTTTGTAAATAGCATCTTTAGGTTAAATACGCTGAGCATGATTCGTTAGACTTTTAGTTAAATTCCTTTTGTATCCAACCTGTGCAGAACCGAATATATGAGGAGACTGACCAACTTAAGCTGATTTTTATACATACTTGCTTTTAATGCACCATCCAATCTTCTAGTTAGCAAGATATCTACGAACAGCGAACTATAATCATGCCCTTCATTTAACGTGAAATTAACCGACAGAATCATTTTAGTGTATAATTCCTGTTCATTACATTTGTAAGGACTACGCTGATGTTATTTGTGTAGCGAGAATAGAATGACAGTTGATTAGTTTCTATTTAATAAGGACGATTCTCATAGTCTGACAAGTTTGTTACCTACATGTTTAACTGTTTTTAGTAGGGAAACGTTAATTAACAAAGATGATACACCTAGTGATACCGTTGACTTATTTCTTACTAATATTTGACTGACAAACTCAACTTAGTACTTAATACTATACTTGACGATGTCTTCATACAATGGTTTCAGAATTTTTGTTATCTATTTCAACGTAGAGTGATAACCAGAATTAGTCATACCTGAAACTAGTCTGATGGGTAAGACGTATTTATATAACTTTAGCAAACTATGTAGTTTTGGCACTGTCTTCTTTGTTGGTATAAACATTTAGAATAGACTTTTCGAAATTAAGCCTTGTAGTTTAATTTTATTCAATGAGTTAATGTGTTGTTTTTCAGTCTTATTGGATGCATCATTTTGTACCATCGGTTGTTGAAATTTATTCTCATCAATTGGAATAGCTTTTATTTCGTCTTGATTATGATTATTATTTATATGATCATTACTATTTATAACATAATTACTGATTTCGCTTTTCTTTCCACAACCCTTATATCTTTGTCGTCTTTTATGTTTTCAAAATGACGACATAATCATACAAGACCATTTGTAAGTGTTAATTTTGGTTAAAAAATACTTAACAATTTTCTAGTAGTAGACATTCAGCAATATGTTTTAGGCTTTCGTATATTGCTTAGTATTTGTTTTTTAATATATGAATAACACCTTTTTGTGCCCACATACTTTTCAGTCGTAATATCTGCTGTCTATATCGCTTCTTTACCAGTTCCAAATAAATGCTGCTCTAATACTATATGTTCTGAGTTATACTTTTCTACATTTGTCTCGTGTATTAATAATCGAGTCTTATTATAGTTCCAATCAATAAATCAATCCTACACATTTTGTCTGCTGGACTTGCATTTTACTGCTCCTGTATTCCTCGCTTCAACTGTAGTTTTGGTTGTTGAGTTAACATCATATAATATGGTGTACCATTGGTAATACAACCTACTTAAATAAAGTTGCTGCTCTTTGAAGTAAACTATATTCATATAAACTCAAAACACGTATAATGTACCTATTTTACTGTTAATATCTTTCTGCATCTAATTTCTGAGTGCTTATTTTGATATACTGACATAAAGTATTCCACGGTCACCACAATCGCTTAGTTCTTAAGTAATAGTCGTGTACATCGAATTTCCTGTCATAAATTTGTTTCTTATTTCGATAGACGTTGTATAAAGTGAATTCATCTATAAGTGAATATACTGAAATTTAATGTTTGAATATGAATAAAATCTTGACCATTCATCCGTTCTTAGTTTCTTCATTGCATCGAGCCATATCATTTTTTGTTTTAATCATAACAATGTAACTACACTTTTAATGAATTTAAATATAGAGATTCATCATTTGATTTGTTTAACTTAATTGATAATTCATAGTTAACAATAACATTATTTACTGACTAATTTATTCCATCATGTATACAGCATACTTCCACAGTATCAATGATCATATTATCTTTAATCTAGTTTATCAATTCTATCTATAATTGATGTAGTACTCAAATTGTAATTTTAATAATGAATCTATTTTATTCAATGTTACAATATAAGGTGTTAAAATTTCAATGATGTCCATGAAAATAAATGAAAAAAAATCAACAGGAGGTAAATTTAATTAATAAAGAAATTAAAGTTGACAAGACATTATCTTACTTATTATCATTCATATTATTCATTATACTAAGTTAAGAACTTTAATTACATTTACTATACTATTCATATTTACATATATAACTGATAGGTGGTCTTTAATTCAATGCATAATTCATAAATAAGTATTCAATTTGTGTTGACGAATAAGTTTAATCTAAACTTTCTCATTTAGTAAATAGTAACAACGTTAATTTTCTTATTTTAGAGTCTATACTTATTGTTTAGTATTTATTATTCTATGAATAAGTCTATCTGAATCGGGTGAGCTGTGATGTTCTATAATTGTGTTTCTAATTGGATCACTATTAATTTTTCTTAATCATAAACTGGTAATTTTCTTCAACTCTCTTAGATAAAGTACCTAATGAGTGACTAATATACGTTTCACTGAAGGAATAGGAAAAGTGGAGAGATCAAGTACAAAAGTTTGTTTTATCTAAGTTGTTGGTAAATGAAGATAAACTGAAAAATACTAATCTCAGTGTTACTCTAAGGAATATTCATTTGATATCACTTGATATCTTTATCATCATTTCAATAAAAGCGTAATTGTAAAGTATCTTATCAATGCCAGCCCCCGGGATCAATCGAGATTCGTTGTTTATAGTCTAGTGAAACAAAAAGTGATAAGTCAATGTAGCTGATTATTAGGATGAGAAATTAGTTACTTTCAATGATATTGATTTTTTTTATCCATTTGAATAAAATGCCTCATTACTTTCAAATCTGTCAATCTTGTATGAAAACGAAAAAAACGTTATTGATGGAATTATATACAATATTTGTGAACATTGAACACAACAGTGTTCAATTATACAACATAGGACGTTTAAAGATATTTGAAGTGAGTTGATTTATTTTTTAAGCTTCTAGAATATTCGGACTATCATTGATGGAAACGCTTATAGACATTCCTTTGAAGTGGAATTAGTTTACGTTATATTCTCTGAATTCATCTAGAAGACGATTAAAATCTAAAAAGCAGCGGACGTCCGTTTGTTCACTGTGTAAGAAAATTTAGCATCAAACACGCGTGGTCTGTCCAGAGACCAAAGTTAGAAGCCTCAAGGTTTTCAAATTCAACGATCAACAGCTCTCAAGTTGATCGATTCTTAACATAGTCACAGTCTCAATTTCGATATCATTGACGTCCATCGGTCAGCAATTCTTTAGCCGACATTAGTTTATAACAAAAACGATATCCAAAAGACTTGGCACAGAAATGCCACTGAGTATGAATAACATTTAAACACTATCCATTTTCACGGCATACATGTACTAAAGTATACATTACACCCTTTTATTAATTGAAATTAAAATTTTTCGTTACTATACTTATCTCAGTCTTGCTGTAATATATTATGGTCACTTATCTCAAATTCAAGATTAACATATTTAAATTCTAAACTTCACTAAAACCTCTGTTAATAAAAATTCATTGTCAAGTCAACCAGTACTTTGTTACTTTCTTTCATTAATGAATAACTAAAACAGTAAGTAAACATTATAATAATGTCATGCATATACTGCATATACAAATTATTTACTAGTTGGGGTTTTTACAAAGTTTTTTTTCCTTAACAAAAATTATCAAGTGGAAAGAGGTGACTATAGTCTAAAAGGTGTGAAACGGATAGACTATATAAGTAATACTAAGTAAAACTGATGCTAATAGTAATAATATGGTAGTAATAGTACTGAAAATGGCGGTTGTCATTGTACCTTGATACTATGACAATATGCCTTTTTCTCACTCCACTCAATGATTTTTTTATTATTTAATCTTCATTTGTCACCAATTATTACTAATATTCATTCTTTTTTAAAGAAACAGATGAAATAATTATTAAATAATTCATAAAACTAACAAATCACTAAGTTATATCACCTCCCACTACATTTCAATATTTCCCTTTCTCTCTTTCCCACTGACTTATTATTTACTCCTTAACATTCTTCTTTTTTTCTATTATCTTGAATACTTCTACTGATCTGCAAAAATAATGATACATAAATGCATACAAACATTCAGTGATACATGAATACACGCCGTTTTTCATCTCACTCACTCACTCTCTCCCTTTCTTTTGATTTCAATTAAGATTTTTAGTCCGTTACACAAATATTTTACGTATATATGGATACACAATCGTACATTGTAGAAAAAAAACTTCTCAAAAAAATTTTCAATTCCCATATGATCTTCACAAATAATTTTGTCATTTGAAATATTCATCAGTTCTCATTGTTTTCTATTGAGCTGTGTATCTTTTTGTTTCTTAGTTGATAATTAGTGTCAAAAATTAGATAATCATAAAAAAAATTGGAAATATATATAAAAGTTGGCTGCAGTTAAGAATATGGAGATTTATGGATAACAACTGATTAGTCTTAAGTTGACATGTACTTTAGATGACTTGAAAGTACGCTTTGTTAGACTAAGAGTCAATTGAAGGTTTTCACATAAATTATTCTAGATAATCTCACTGAGCTTGAACTTCTGACCTAATGTCTACTGATTGCATTGAAAGTAGCATTTTGGAATAAAGTCTTGAGTATGTAAGGAGTCAAGGGTTTTGATACTAGATAAATACACTTGTTTAATGCTTTATAAATTTCAATATTTTATCAGCTGTAATCACTTGATAAAATCACGTGATAAATGCAGTTATGTGGTATAACAGTTTAAGTATTTTAAATATGTCTGATATTTGTGCAAATGAGAACGCAATATCGAACAGTTTTCATTCATTAATTTACAGTACAACTAATCACCAAACGCTAGACAAACATGACATTCTTTACTTCCTAATGATAATTAATTTAGGGCTGAGGTCAGAGGAGTTCACTCTAAGCATCTCAAACTATAGAATTGGGCGATAACATGTCAGATCCCTCAAGATTCCGAATACACCTTATTAGCAAGTACCACATACTACGTAACCATGGTCAAACTGCATTTAATATCGAGTAAATCCAACCAAATGACGACAGTGAATTAATCACTTACAAACGTGAACTTCCTTAACAAATGATTAAGCAGAAACATAGTTTGATTATCACTGATAATTGATTCTTATGTTTTACATTACATATTGTCATTAATTTGGTAACAATTGAAAATCGTGAAGTAGTGAGGCAATTACTTCGTCCTATTTATTAATTTCTTAGTATTGAGTATCCACAATCTAACAAATGAGTGTGATATGAAATTTTTAATTGAACAATTTACATGATGATTTATAGCGAGTATCAGTGTTTATTTAATGTTTATTGATGATTGCACTCAGCCATTCAAGTTGTAACGAATAATGGAAGGTTTCGAATGTAGATTTCCAGCTGATTGATGTTCATCAAAATGGGTTTACAATAGCTGAAGAACTAAAATAACTCCATTAAATTTAAACTGAATAAAATTATCACTTGTGTTAGCATTACAAATTCATTTTTTTATGATAACTGCCAACTACTACGATAAATAAATTCACGGCTTCTTGTTGATTATTTTAAATCATCAAGTATAATATTATTACAACACAAACTGACACATCAAAGAAAGAAGCAGTTTAATAAGTCACATTTTAAATGTACAAATCTTTCCAAACTTACAGATACACTTATTTTCAGAAGAATACAAGTAGATAAAATGGATGAGGTTAACCTTAACGTTTTCGCTGTCCACTAAGTACGATAATCTGACCATTTTCAATCAATTTTTTACAAATGTATTGACTGTGTTGTGTATATCAGAGCTTTCAGTTCAAGCCTAAACGTATACTATATTTGTGTTTTCCATTTGATCTATATCGCTTTTAGTATTCGATTATATATGTCTTCGAGGCACTGCTCGTGTTCTCTGGGACCACCGAGCAGGCAATATGTGGGTAAGGGATAAAGTACTAAGTAATTATGGTAAGTTTATTGATAAAGCACTGAGTTGGTTAGGACACATGTTACGTGTACCCGACAACGGGCTACGTACAAGAAATACTGTCTGGTGTAGAAGTAGGCTGAAAGAAAGCTAGGTGCGACCAAACCAAAACATGAAACCAGTCTATGAAGTCATTGACAATTGGGCTGAGCCATATTAATAGATGCAGACTACCTGGTAGGGGTCTGCGTGGTGATGGTAACCAGTGGTTGCAAACTTTGGCTGAAATGGCTCAAAATCGTTTGCAATGGCGCAGGCTCATTCATTTCTTGTCTTCCATCAAAGTCTAAGCTTCTGATATCATCACAATTCTTTGTTTACTGAATAATATTTTCTTAAATTTTGTCTTCAGTCTCTAAGAGTTCTACATTAATAATAACCCTATTACTACCTCCACTATTCTGTCACACAATGTAATGGCTATCTGTCGATTGAGGCAGGACAACTTGAACAGATTTAGGCACGTACCAGGTTCTACGTTGTAACTGACTGACTGACTAATTCACACTGCAAAATCCCGATATTTCACCTTAGAGGAATGAGAATTGCACCACAATATTCATAATTCACTAACAATATCAATAGGGAATGATGGCTGAAAGTAATAAATATAATATATTTAGTGAATGTTGAAAAAATTGAAGGTCAGTCTTAGCCGACATAATAAATGTATGTAGTTTTAAATGATATTAGTTATTCAAGGTCACTCGTTTGTTTGTTTCCCTCAATTGTCTTTTTACTTAGTTGATTTGAAAAAGTATACTTATACTCACTTATACTATTTCCAGCGAGGTTTCTTTTGCTTTTTTAAATTTTAAACTATACTATTAAGTTTGTGGGAAGTAAATCAACTTAGATGAATAATTCCATATAATTTCTTTTCTTAAAAAAGAATATGATATTTAATTAGTTTAAGATGGCATGGTGCCATTGTCATTTTCAGTACTTAATAAAATTCACTTATTTTTACTAGTTAGTCGTCAGTAGTGAGAATTCAATCAAGCAGAATAAAGTGTATTAGTTATCAAAATAGAATGTTTGTTCCGTATCTCATTAATGATAAAAGTTGATGCATTCATATCAGTCAAAATGTACCACATATTGTAAGTATATATACATTAATTTATTATTCTGTCAAACAACACAGACAAACATACATGTTATATATTATGACAAAAGAACACAGTAGTTACTTTGCCCACCTGTATGGATGTGATTGATATGAACTTCCTTTTGCATTTAGTTTATACTTACAATTATTCTCCTAGTTTGTAAATCATATTAGTGTATGTAAATGCGAGAACAAACTAATTTGTATGCATTATGTATATTGCTCAAATGACTTATTATTATTCATTACTGATTTTTTTACACGTTATTATTATCATTACAACTTTATCGTTGTTTTAATACTTACAATATTAGGTAGGAATGAGACAAATCAAATTAACTAATATTCTTATTTTAATATGTATGATTATCAATATTTCAAAGTTCAGTAACTTAAGATGAATGATAAAAAAATCAACCAAACATGAATAAACATATAGGTGTACGTCCTAAAACTCAAGGGATTTCAGATTATTATATCAACAGTTACTACTAATTATAGTATAATTAGTAGTAAAATTAGTGCAAATATTATCAGTAGTAAAAAATGTTAAAAGGATAACAATATGTCTAAGACTGGTGTAAAATGTACAAGTATAAGTCATCTTCAAGTAATTAGGTTTTAATAATAAAGTCTAATTTTATCTTTAACCTTTTTAGTTGTTTAATAAGTGTATCATAACCGGTATTTTCAGTTACTTTAATGAATGAAGGCTTCATTTAGAACGTCTGAAGTTATCCATAATTGTCTTTTATGGAAATGTCTTGTGTAGCGCAGCTTGACATGTTGGTTTAAAAACACACTGTTAATAAAAGTCATGGTTGTAAGTAAAAACTGTGGTAAAAAAGAATTACATTTTAATGTTTAGCATTCACTCTCTAAAAGATCGAATGAATGAAAAAAAAACACATTTAGCAAACACAGTGATTGTTACGAATATCGTCTGCTATTAAATTAGCCAATTTAATTATAAAAATGACTCATAAGCTCCTTAACACTTCACATTTAAACATGATTTCACTTGTTTAAATATGACACTAACCCAGGTAGTTTATGCTATATGACACTACACAGTCTTACTTAAGATCATACGATTGTTCCAACGTTCACACACTGTGTAGTATATTTAACCCTTTCGGGCATTTCACTGCTCAAATACTGGGTGAAAACTGATTATTTGACTATATTTTCATTAAAGTCTTTATTTTGAGCTCTAACTCCTACTATATTTGTATCCATTCTTCCGGGATATCAGGGCACACTACAACAATGTGTTCATTACATTGAGCTACGAGTAACTTATGATAAGGGAGTAGGTTTGTAATTTATAATACTGGGCTTCCGTCTACTCAGAGTAAAACTAAGTGTATATAAAATTTCACCATATTGGGATCAATTATTTCAGACATCTTTCAATTTAACTGGGAAATATCGGTTAAAAAGAGATATAGGTGTGTATTTAGATGTTTGGATTAAAGTGCGTAGAGGTTGCCTATGATCTAAGTACTAATTCTGTAATACTGGCGCCCATACGTCTAACCGCATTATAGGGATATGAGTTAGATATCGCCAGGCCTACTGGTGTAAACCTTGATCATGTTCGACACTCTTTTAGGTTAGCACGAAGAATAAAGATCAATCATTCAAAATACTCATGTGTACTACATCGAGGGGATTTTGAGAGAGCGTGCTAAGTTTAATTTTATGTTAAAAGTCCCACCGGTTCATTTTATTAAACAACTCTCCTCTCTTTTCTCGTGTTTGATGTCACCTTGCTGTTTTCTATTTTCGTATTGACCCTCTGTGTTTTGTCTTTGCCTTTATTATGGCTATTAATGGATTTTCTATATACGAGTAACTTATGATAAGGGAGTAGGTTTGTAATTTATAATACTGGGCTTCCGTCTACTCAGAGTAAAACTAAGTGTATATAAAATTTCACCATATTGGGATCAATTATTTCAGACATCTTTCAATTTAACTGGGAAATATCGGTTAAAAAGAGATATAGGTGTGTATTTAGATGTTTGGATTAAAGTGCGTAGAGGTTGCCTATGATCTAAGTACTAATTCTGTAATACTGGCGCCCATACGTCTAACCGCATTATAGGGATATGAGTTAGATATCGCCAGGCCTACTGGTGTAAACCTTGATCATGTTCGACACTCTTTTAGGTTAGCACGAAGAATAAAGATCAATCATTCAAAATACTCATGTGTACTACATCGAGGGGATTTTGAGAGAGCGTGCTAAGTTTAATTTTATGTTAAAAGTCCCACCGGTTCATTTTATTAAACAACTCTCCTCTCTTTACTCGTGTTTGATGCCACCTTGCTGTTTTCTATTTTCGTATTGACCCTCTGTGTTTTGTCTTTGCCTTTATTATGGCTATTAATGGATTTTCTACATACAACTTCATTTTTATATTTGCAGTTTATTGTTACATGTAGCCTTAATAGTCTTCAGTTTGTGTCACTATATATCAAGGTCTTACCGTAAACCATATTAGTTTGCTGCATCATGGTTGTCAACATTTGAGTAATTGACCCAATTAAATAAAATTTGTTCGCTTCACAAATTGAAATAAACCTAGAACGACTTTGTTTGCAGAATACATTAAATTCATTCTATCATCGTTGCATTCACTTCAGCTGCATACCAGTAATTTATTATAATTAGTATAACATGTAAATATCACTGTAAATTAATTGAACATGCATCGTTTATCAAGAGATATATAAGAGTGGAATAGAGATGAATTAAAAGGTTTTCATTAAAGTATTTATAGATATAAAAAAAGAGTGAGAGTTCTAGATTGGATCAGTTGCGTAATATGAAAAAGGTATATTATTCTAAATAAGTAAGGGGTCATAAAAAGTTAATAAATCACTAAAAGATTAATAATTCAGTTACATAATACGGCATACTAAAATAAGCAGATTAAAGTTTAACATAGAAGTGTTAGATCTGGAATAAACTAGATGTGATCCGGTTATGTGACAAGTAGAGTAAATAATGATCATAAATAAACAGTGACTGAATATGAATAATAGTAACGTTCGTATCACTTCCCAATGCGACTGAAGGTTTATCACCAATTTCTTTTGGATACACAGGTCAAACTTTAGCCTTCTAAGTGCGATAGGTTCAATAAATTTTAACATTGTGGAAATGCTCTATATTTTTTATTATTTAAAATACTTCCATCGTAGTTCACTACACATCCCCTGTCTATCAGGTGTCTTACAATTGAGCTGCGCATAGAATGTCTGGTGCTCTGATTGCCTAGATTCTTTGGGACATATTCAATAAGGTGTGTAAGGGTCCACTTTTCTGTCCCTCCAGTGTACCTGCATTTGCAAGTATATGTAAATTAGTAAATGGAGTTAGAGGTGACATGCGACTCGTATTTGTCAATGCTCGTTTTATATACTGAACATTTCAGTTGCATATAATAAGATCAGTTTTGAGGCAGGAAATGTGTAATTTATGGCTGTTTTTAGTAAATGGTTAATTTTCTTTGCTACCTGATCACCTGTGAACACTAATCAGATGAATGCAGGTTTCTTATAGGGTTTGTTCACTTTTCTTGTTTGCTAGATACTAACTACCATATTTCTTAATAAACGTTCGTGGATATCCATTTTCCAGTAGGCATTTTCTATCATTCAACGTTATTCTTTAAGCTTATCTACTGAACATTGCATTTGAGTTCTATCATAAAGTGATTTGATCAGAATCGTCTTTATTGGATAGATACTATGAAAGTAAAGATATTGACACTTCAAGTTTCTTTTCGATACGTCAATCTTTGGCATATCCCATTCACTTCTTCGAGAAACTTCCGGTGTCCATGAAATGGATTGTGTTAGTCTATTTCAAATTCCATTGTAAACTTAATCTTAGAATAAGCTTTATTAAAAGTTTCTGGTATTTTGTTTACTTGATTTATATCACCATATATGATAAACGGTTTATTGACGTATCTTCTGTATAGTATTGTTTCGTCGGTGATAAAGGTAATAGCTTTGTTCTTTCTAAATTTGACATAATTATATTCGCAAGAAGCGGCCGTAATGGGCTTCCCATTGCTACACCATCCGTTTGACAATATAGTTTGCTGTTGAGTTGAAGTTGAACGTCTTTTGTGCATACTCATAATAGTTGTTTAATTATGTATTTGGTATGGGTATGTGTTCTAAATACTGGCTAATTATATCAACTGTTTGTTTCAATGGAATGTGTGAATCATTACACACATATGTCCTGTGAGACCGTAAGCTAGTTTGAGATATTTAGTTGATTCATTATTTTAACAAACTCAAAAGTATCCTTTAAACTATTCGTAGCTAGTTCATTTAGAAAGGGTTCTAGTTTGTTTCAATCTCATTGGTACATCAGGACTATAGAGTTTAGCTCTCTCAAGCATGAATAGTAGACGTGATCTACGTGGTTTAACCTTATTGTATGTTGCTCCATCAATTAGCTCTTTACGTTCTTCAGTTATCTTTTTTCCAGTGTTTCTATTTTGTTTTTTTTGTGTTTTTAACTTTGGATTAGCATGAATCTTGCAAAACTGTCATCATCTTCTGTATATAGTCTTGTTTATTGATTGTAACAGCCCTGAACCTTTGTCTGGTTTCATTAATATTAAGATTTTGTCATTTCGTATCATTTGCACAGTATCGTAATTGGTTTCTATCATGGTTATGGATTAAGAAGATAATGTAATATAAAATTGATTAAAACTATCGATCAGCCAAGTTTGTCGCCGCTTAATGGTTTTAAGTCAGATAATTGGTTAAATAAGTTCTAAGATTGATCACCTGTGTCAGTTCTGTTAATAAATTTGCATGGAATATAAAATTTGAACCCCGGTGCTAAGGCTTCCGTTTGGAATATTGTAGACAGAATCTAATTTCATTAATGATAAGTATCTAGATTCCTTTGGATAAGTAACGACCATTACGCTTTTCTACTCAATTTTGTAGCACAAACTAATTGTAATAATTACTTGGGTCAGTTGAACTGTATAGCAAAAGAAAATTGTTTAAGATAGGTAATCTAAATTTGCAATTATAACTTGAATGTAGTACTACTATTTGTACCAAATCTGTGCTATTGGTAATCCAGTTGGTTAGTGAAGAGGGGAGTGGGGAAGAAATCATTGATTAATTTAAGCATCAATATATGCAGTACAAAATTAAATAATAAAAAAGGGATTTCTTAAAATATCCCCTAAAATGAAATGTCTACAAATGTTATTGAAGAATATTTGTAATAAAATTTAATATGATATCATCATTCTTGTTGTCATTTTAAAATTAAATGACTAATAGTTCTTCTTTCAAACTTTATGGATATTTACTTCAATCAGGTAAACATATGCTAATCAAACAAATTGATCTTTGAATAAATGATATGATATGAAGTAAAGTATATCATCGATAGATTGTTTATACCCGACAAAAATTCAAAATATACAATTTTCAAATGATACACCTACAACAGAGTAGAGAATGAAATTTTAACAAACTGAATTCAAAGTTGTTTTATTTTCAATCTGATTGAAATCACAATAATCCATAAAGTTGAATTATTTTATATTTTGTAGTCTTTTTTGACAGATATGGAAAGATTTCACTATGAATGATATTGATCTATAGTAGATTGGAAATTAATCAATGGTATACACAACAATTTTGAAGGAAAAGTTATACTACCGACTGTACAGAAGTGGGAAGGTAGTAAGGTGTTTTCTTCATCACATTAATGCCGTCTTCCCACAAAGGAAGGGTAGGTTTAAAAAAGGTTGATATTAGAAATGCATACCACACCTTACTCTATGGATTTCCATCTCCAGAGATCAGACCTTGACATGTACGCAGCTAACACGACAACAACCTTTTTCTTAGGAGCTGTCTGTGACCGGCCTCAAATAGTTGTCCCTTGAGTACTACGGTTACGCTACCAGATGATTAAGACCAACCCTAACCCAGTTTACTTTTCAGGTACATCAAGAAGAGACTTTTCATGGGATGGGCGACGGGGATGTAATAACCACCCTCATACCCCGAACAATACTCAAAGTCACCTTCTTAATCAAATTCCTTTAAGTCCTAATATTCATTTTATCTTCATTGTCAAACCTGAATCCCTATCTTCATCTGCCTCTTCATATGCCATTAGTTTCAATGACTCTAAACCACGTACTACTGTTCCGAGTCTACTGAGACCAAGCTTCAAACTGCACATTTAAGCCTTCAACGTACGAATCTGGCGTCAAGTTGGGCATCAAGCCCCTACTAGCCGAGATATTAAAATCTCATCTCATAGCTGTATACTGTGTCACTGAAACGCGTGCAGAATCCAAGCATGGTGACTTATTTGGCGTGACCTAGTCATTTTAGAGAACCTAAGTGATAAGTCCTCTCTTTATCTGGTGAATCAACAGCTGCTTCTCTTAAGTTAGTTGGTGTGGATATGAGAATAATTATGGGGGAAGAATGAGCACTTCTTGAATATATGTCTGTTTATAGTCGCTTATGTGGTTTTCGGTCAAATGGCTCAGTAGAAACTCGGAAGGATAGAGACACACGTTGTTGTCTTTTTGTCGTTTCTACCTACGTACCCACTAACTACGGCAGACACAAAACGTAAGATAAATTTTACAGGAACCTTTCTGAACTTCTCCATTGGGCCAAATGCTCAGATTTTGTACTCATGACTGGTGATTTCAACGCCAAAGTAGGTAACTTTAACTAGTTCGAAAACATATAGGCGAGTCCTTTGGTGTTTCAGCTCAGAAAACTGACGACAGTGATTGTCTACTGCAACTGAGCTGAGACAATTGTTCATTTTAAACTAGTTCAAACTTTAAGGATAATGAGTGACATCGTCGGACATGGCGATCTTCTGCACTTACGCAATGGTAGACTTAAATAGACCATGTTGCTATCAGTCACTGGTAAAGAGACTTGATAAGTGACTGCTGATCTTTCTGAAGCTGATGTTTATATGTTAATCATGGTCTAGTACGAGTACACACTTGTTTACATCTTCCTGGAAGTAGAAAAACTACAAAAGAGAGACCCGTTAGGATTCCTTTCAGCAATGAAAAGGCCAAGATTAAATTCCAGGAAAAACTAGAAAATCACTAAAGCAGATATAAAAGTGCGGCCCATTCAGATACTGCTTGGAAAGTTGTTCAAGCAGTGACATCAATCAGGGACTTGAGTCGACAGATCCAGAAAATTCAGTGGGACTCGACAACGTCTTTTCAGTTGATGGACTCTTGAAAACCTATTTCGTTAAGCTTCGAACACGGTGAGAAGCTTAGGTTAAATCAGATATAAACTGGCCAAGCGTCTGCGAAACGATCGTGAGCAGTAGAGAGCAACGAAATCAAAATAGATGAAAAAGGCAGCAAAGATGGATAACACTAGACAACTATGCAGACTATTAAAACAATCCGGGATTACAAAGTCAAGTATCAGTGAGACAATTCTCGAAAAAGATGGAACATTTATCTTCTCTCAGCCTAGACTTCTAGAAAACTGGGGAAGGGGTGAACACTTCAAGGAATAATTTAGTTGGCCTTCAGCTGCTTTAGAACTACCCACTATTTCCAGGCAGCCTTTAATCAAAAGTCGACATGTGTTCCCCGACTACTACAGAAGTTGAAAAAGCTAAGCTAATCTGAAGTGAAGTAGAGTAGCGGGTATGGATGGGTTAACTCCAGAGGTCTTTAAGGATGGTGGTTCCACTTTAACGATTAGACTGACCAATATTTTAGCTAAAGTGTGGAACATAATGCCATTCGAGTGGTGTCGATCGTTAATCGTCTCAGTATATAAGAAAGAGTCAAAATCATCCTGCTATAACCATCGAGGAATCAGCTTAACTAATACGGTGTCAAAAATACTAGCTTCTGTAATTACCAGACGTGTAACTACAACCAGCGGGTAAACCAAGCTGGTTTCAGACCTGGTCACAGTTGTATAGACCGAATATTTACTACTTGTCAAGTTTTAGAATATAGACATACTTTTCAGCACCCAACAATGGCGGTTTTTCCTGACTTGAAAGCGGCATCCGACTCTGTTGACTGAGTTCTATTGTAGTGTCTATCATTAAAAGGCGTACCCCAGTAGTACATACACTTTGTGAAGACTCTTTATTCACATGCAATTAGTCGCGTTAGAGCTAATGAAGAACAATCGTCCGAAATTGTAATTTCAAGTAGTGCCCGTCAGAGCTTGCCTACTGTATTCATTTTGTTTAGTTTTATTATTGATTTTCTGCTGGAAATAACACTCTTATCGTTTGACTTTTAGAAAGTAATCTCCTACCAGGAGGTTCACTAATTAACTTAGAATACACAGATAACACAGTCCTGTTTGGTGAAGACGCTGATAAAATTTAGAGATTTTTGATAGCATTAAGCAATAATAAAAGCATGTTCATCATGCGTTTTTTCCCTACCCCCCCCCACCTTTAAATACATATTGTTGCTTCAGGACTGATGTAAATCAACACCTGAGCTGAAAAATGAGATTGAAATAGTCGAGCTTGTTGATCACTCCACTTATCCTCAAAAGTCTGATCGACCTTGATGAGTTAGTGTCTGACAAAATCTCGCTACAGATTCAGAAGGCTCGGTCGGCTTTCGCAAACTTACCTCACCTATGGAGTAGGCGAGATATTCGTCTCCCAACGAAAGGTCAAGTATAGTCCTCAGCAGTCAGTTTTTTACTTTTTGGATGTGAAACATGGCCATTAAGAGGTTATTGGTATTTGATCGTCGATCTCTTCGAAACATCGCCTCTATTTGCTGGGATCACCGGGCAAGTAATAATGAGGTTAGACGCCAGGCATTAAGGAAAGATGGTGAGTCAATCAGTAAGATTGTAAATCTTTATTGGCTTAGATGATGGGAACATGTTACTGTTATGACTGGAAAAAAATGGTTGATAATCAAAACGCCAGTCGGATGTGCAAAGTTGATAATTGCGCGTCTGCCCTATGCCCACTCGGTCCCCAGCTGAGATAGAAGAACACAAGCCGATAGACCAACCAGACAGAATCACACTATATTTCACACATCCATTTATACATACATAAAACCTGACCACACAGTCAGCCAATTAGGAAACTAACATTAATACAAAACAGAATTAATAGTGAATGTAAAGTGGAGTACGTATACACAATTGATTAACCATAGTTCATCGATGAGAAATGATATACTAACAGTTAATGTGTCGAATGGGAGGATATGGCAGGGGTAACTAAATAATACTAGAAATAAAATGTTCGCCTTGAATGCAACTAAAAATATCGAAATAGTTTACAGAGAAACAGTTCTCAAAGACAATCAATCTTCTTTAGGTGCCCAGCATATCAGTTACGTATGCTTAACCAGCGTCTTCCTTGATGCACAATGATCACTTATATAGGGATAGGATGGAAGAGTGTTATTAGCCAATCTATTTTGCAATTGTTACTTTTGATCTAAGATTTCATTATCCGAGAGCTTGCCTGTAAATGTTTTCAAATATTCATCGAAAACTTCTACATTAGTTAACTTGCAAATAGTCAACTGTCTAGTGCATATTTTTATAATTCATCCTTATTATTGCCTTTCTTCTTATTCTTCACGATAAACATGATGTAAAGAATGTACAATGAATCTAAGCAGTTATTACTATCATTTCTAGACTGTAAAGTTACAGTTGAAGAGTAACTGTTAGATAAATGAATTTATCTAATTCTTCTGTGTTAGTTTTTTTCTCTGTTCAAATGAAATGAATTTGTAACTTAAGTTTCGTAGGGCGAATGTGTCTACATATCGATTAGTATTATGAACAATAGAAATAAGGTGGACTACTTGGAGGGATTCTATTGATTGATATATAACACAAGTTAATTACGGGTTATCTAGTATTCTTTCTAGTTAACAGTCAACTAATTCATATGAAGATATATTGGATACGACGAAATTAGATATTACTAGTTTCTGAATACTTTGGAACGATTCCCTTCGGGGATAGACAACAAATAAGAGAATAATAGTTGGAAGAAATGTATTTTTGTAAGTGAGCAGGGATTGAAAAATGTGAGAATGTTGAACTTACTGACTACCTAGGAAAGAAAAGTTTCATATCAAGACATGTCGTAATCGAATAATGAAACTTTGGCTGGTCAAGCTTATTAAAACTTACGAAGTCAGAATATTTACAAAAATGAAATACACTATGGATTTATTGATGATTGTATATAGAATTGAAATCAAACAACTTGTTTTTACCACACTAACTTAATGAATACGTGTACACAATTTATTTGATGCAATGTTTACTAGTGGTACTGCTTGTTTAGCAATACTAAAGAAAGTGGATAATAGTTTGAACATATAATTAATTATTTGACAGCTGTATGATTTGGCTACGAGGCAAAATACACGATACCTGACTATCCAAAGCTGTCTCCTAGAGTAACAGATAGAAAGAACTAACACCAGCGAATAAGAGATAAGGCCAAATCACTTATTGAATAAAAATGATGACTTTCATTTATCATACACTGGATAAATTAGTCACAAGAAATGCAAAATACAGCAAAGGCCGAATTAAGGGAGTTGTATACAGGGAACAGGATACTAGAATCATAATTAGGGTTAAAAAAGTTCGGGAAGGAAGATACATATGTCACTCGCTAATTAGTCAGTAAAAAGCTTACAATTTGATAAATACAAATATCATACTTACTGGATGTTTAATCAGATGTAGCTTAGAACAAAGAGTAAACTCAGTAGATTGTAATTTTTAATGTTTTGCCTCGAAATAACAGTTTCAATCATTTTGTTTCAAATTATCGAGACAAGAGCTCTTTTACAGCTGGGATATACACTATAGAAGTATAATGGATATTTCATTGAATGAAAATTTTAACGTTTAATATTCGTCCTGTGAATTGACGTATTTGGTAACATTACCACTGAAACGTTTAACATTCACTTTCGATTCTCAGTTTCATCTTACATTTTCACATATGCATTCATTTATGCTCTCCAGTTTCACTTCACTTGATAAAAACTGGGTTAATAGTGTAAATTGAGATCATCATATATAGATTGAATATATTTTAAGGAAGTGCAGCAAAATAACTAATAACAATCAGAACGCACTGATCAGTATTTCAGAGAGGAGTATAGAAAGTAAAAGGGAATTTTCTTAACAATAAAGTATATTATGCAACGAAATATAATCCTGTTGGTAATACTTTTTCAGTTTACGTTACGGGAAAACGAATCAGTATCATTTTTAAGCTATGTCTGGCCGTATCTAAGGATCAGTATTACCTGCGAAACTAAGGAGTACAGTGTCCATTCACTTTGCATCGATGTTCACTGAGACTCTTCTAGATAAAGAAAATGACTTGAGTTACTTTATCGTAAACTTGGGATGCTAAGTATATTTATACTACTTAAAGTAGACAAATGCTGAGGGACAACATTTCTTAAGCTATTTTGAATTCGTCAAAAGAAACTGAACAACATCTATCTTAATCGTTTAAACATGTAATTGTTTCACCCAACCAAAGTAAAGGTAGCTGTTTTTTCTGATATCAATCGACTCCAAGTACAATCAGTAAGTAATCGAATTAATAAAAAAATTTAATAATACACCATTCCCAGGTTGTACTATTTAATTAACTTGGTCATGATATATTTGAGTAATTTACTTTAGCCTTATCCTACTTACTTAATATATGTAACATTGTACATTACATAATATCCGAAAGAATATATGACACCTTTAGTAGCTATAATACTTTTCATTCCTACATATATTTAAGTTATTAACCTGACAATTATCTTTATTCTGCAATCAGCTGTAGGTATACATTAAATACTAGACACTTCGAAAACCATACTTTACCGATATTTCTAAACCTATCTTCTGCATTTAAGAAAAATTTTAAATGTAGACTCACATAAGCCACATAGACCGTTGAAAATAGGGAAGGCATTAGCAGTTTAAGATAAAATAATTGTTTATCTATGTCATCGGTAGATAAACTGAGATCTCGTGGTGATTACTTATTTGTGAATTGAATGAAGTTAGAAGGGAAGTATAGTTTAGTGAACAGTTTTTTCAATTTTTCAACTGTTCGCAAGGAATAATCATTTCAAGGGTTAACCTAGATAACTGAGAATTAATCAGCCTTTGTACTTGCATGATGCATGATGACTTTTTTATGACACGAAAATTCCAAGTACTATAGATTACAAACGCCAAGTTTTGTTGATAAAGCTCTATACAAAACATAAACCAACCTTAAACCTCGATCCAAGCATAATCAAAAGTCAGTTAGTCAATCATGTACAGCGTGGAACATGGCACATATGTGCATTGGTCCAAGTTTCCATAACATGAAAACGAAGGTGTGTATTGAAAAGTAACGGAACTTAAAAATGTAATAAAGATAATAAGTGAAAGCATCTGAGCCGCTATGACTGATTCAAAGCCATTACATATAATGTCCCAAGTCCTAGGCATTAATGCTAATCATAAAACTCGACAGTAACGTAAATTCTAAGAGCTGACATTAACCCTAATTTATAGCTATAGTTCGAATCCTTAACTCCGCCCGCAGCTCTTCTAGGGTTGTTGCCGGTCCCAAGCCCGGGTAAAGGATGAGGGTTGGGCATAGGGCTAGCACCCCTATCCCGTAAAACTCAAGTTTGCTAAAAAAACGCCAACCAGAATAAACAAACCTAACCATTTAAACTCTGCCCTGGAAGTGGAAGGAACCTATATGACGCTTCATGATGAAAGCCGAGATTCTTCGGAAGTCATGAGGCCGATGCCACCCCTTCTAACGACCAGAGCAAAAATTTTTATAGGTACATGGAATGTTCGGACAATGTGGGAGACAGGGAAGATCAGCCAGATAGCAGCAGAAATGAAGAGATACAATTTAACTGTGTTCGGGATCAGCGGAACGCATTGGACTCAAACTGGACAGAAAACATTAGCCACGGGAGAGGTGCTACTATATTCCGGACACGAAGAGGAAAATGCCCCACACACCCAAGGAGTTGCTCTGATGCTATCTAAGAAAGCGCGCAATGCACTTGTAGGATGGGAACCACATGGACCCAGGATCATCAAAGCATCTTTCAAAACAATGAAGAATGGGATTACAATGAACATCATCCAGTGTTATGCACCCACCAACGACGGCAACGACGAGGACAAAGATCAGTTTTATGATAGGCTTCAGTCAATTATAGCAAAGTGTCCAGGAAAGGATCTGACAATCCTTATGGGGGACCTAAATGCCAAAGTCGGAATGGACAACACCGGTTACGAAGACATCATGGGACGACAAGGACTGGGAGAAAGAAATGAAAATGGTAAAAGATTTACAAATCTTTACGCTTTCAACAAAATGGTTATAGGTGGTACAATATTCCCCCACAAACGCATACACAACGCTACATGGATCTCATCAGATCATACTACAGAGAATCAAATTGATCATATATGCATCAATAAAAAATTCAGAAGATCAATGGAAGATGTGAGAACCAGGAGAGGAGCTGATGTAGCTTCAGACCACCACCTAGTGGTTGCCAAAATGAAGCTGAAGCTAAAGAAGCAATGGATAACTGGAGCAACAGCATTACAACGGTTCAATACAGCCTCTCCTCAGGATACTGACAAACTCAAGGAATTTAAAATAACTCTCAACAACAGGTTCCAAGCCTTACAAGATCTGCTGAACGAGGAAGAAACCACTATGGAAGACAACTGGAAAAGAATCAAAGAGGCACTAACTTCAACTTGTCAAGAGGCTCTGGGCTGCAAGAACTATCATCATAAGGAATGGATTTCCACAGAAACCCTGAGCAACATTCAACAAACGAGAAACAAGAAGGCAGAAATCAACAACAGCCGAACTAGAGCAGAAAGAATCAAGGCACAAAATGAATACACAGAAGCAAATAAACAAGTAAAGAAGAGTATTCGAGCCGACAAACGTAAGTATATCGAAGGCCTTGCAACGACAGCGGAGAAAGCTGCAAGAGAAGGAAATATGAAACAGCTATACGGCACAACGAAGAAACTAGCAGGCAAATATAGTAAACCAGAGCGACCGGTCAGGAACAAAGAAGGCAAAGCTAATCACCGAGATTCAAGAACAAAGAGACAGATGGGTAGAACATTTTGAGGAACTCTTGAATAGACCAGCTCCACCGAATCCACCAAACATCGAAGCAGCATCTACAGACCTCCAGATTGATGTCAATCCATCAACGATGGAAGAAATCAAGATAGCCATCAGACAGATCAAAAGTGGGAAAGCAGCAGGACCTGACAATATACCAGCCGAAGCACTCAAGTCAGATATAGACATAACGGCAAGGATGCTTCACGTTTTATTCAAGAGGATCTGGGAGGAAGAATAGGTGCCGGCAGACTGGAAAAAATGGCACCTTATCAAGATACCAAAGAAAGGGGATTTGAGCAAATGCGAGAACTACAGAGGAATCACACTGTTGTCAGTACCAGGGAAAGTCTTCAACAGAGTGTTGTTGAACAGAATGAAAGATTCAGTGGATGCTCAACTTCGAGATCAACAGGCTGGTTTCCGTAAGCATCGGTCATGCACAGACCAAATTGCAACACTACGCATCATCGTTGAACAATCAATTGAATGGAACTCGTCATTGTACATCAACTTCATCGACTATGAGAAGGCGTTTGACAGCGTAGACAGGAGATCATTATGGAAACTTCTTCGACACTACGGTATACCAGAGTAACTCGTCAACATCATCCGGAATTCTTACGACGGACTACAGTGCAAAATCGTGCATGGAGGACAGCTGACAAATGCATTCTCAGTAAGAACCGGTGTCAGACAAGGCTGTCTGCTCTCGCCCTTTCTCTTCCTCCTAGTGGTCGATTGGATCATGAAAACCTCTACATCTGGGGAGAAGCACGGGATTCAATGGACAAGTAGGATGCAACTTGATGATCTGGACTTCGCGGATGATCTAGCACTTATATCCCATACACAACAGCAAATGCAAGTGAAGACAACCAAAGTAGCAGCAACCTCAGCATTCATAGGCCTGAACATACATAAGGGAAAGAGCAAGATCTTCAAATTCAACACCGAGAGCACCGATCTCATTGAACTTGATGGTGAAACTCTGGAAGAAGTGGATACCTTTACATACCTGGGGAGCATCATCGATGAACAAGGAGGATCCGATGCGGATGTAAGGGCGAGGATCGGCAAAGCCAGGGCAGCATTCCTACAGTTGAAAAATGTATGAGACTCCAAACAACTGTCTACCAATCTCAAAGTTAGACTCTTCAATTAGAACGTCAAGTCAATTCTTCTGTATGGAGCTGAAACGTGGAGAACTACTGCAAACATCCTCAGGAGAGTACAGGAATTTATCAACAACTGTCTACGTAGAATATTGAATGTCTGTTGGCCGGAAACCATCAGCAACAGCCTACTATGGAAGTGAACAAACAAACTTCCAGCTGAAGAGGAAATCAGGAAACGACGTTGAAAATGAATAGGACATACTCTGCGGAAATCATCAGACTGTATCACGAGACAAGCACTAACTTGGAATCCTGTTGGAAAACGGAAAAGAGGAAGGCCACAGAACACCCTGCGTCGAGAACTGGAAGCAGACATAAAAAGGATGAACAGTAACTGGAGACAGCTGGAAAGGATTGCTCAGGACAGAGTTGAATGGAGAAGACTGGTGAGTGGCCTATGCTCCTCTGAGAGGGGTAACAGGCGTAAGTAAGTAAGTAAGTTCGAATCCTTAACCCGAGACACCAACCCGAAACTTTGTGTAATGTAATCGCTTCTCGCCGATAAAATCTTCATTAGGAATGACTATCTTCTGGTTGACAGCCAGAAAATATGTGTGACGCTGATAGGCTCATTGGTTCATTTAGATTTGGTAGACTGATGCAGGTTAGTTACAAAAATTATTTATTACGATCATTTTAAAAATTTCAAAAGCTTATCCTTAAAATATACCACTAATGATGATGAACTAAATATCCGATGTATCGGCGTACTTTAATCAAGACAATCAGTCTAAAAATTGTCCTTTATGAAGTAATAAAACCCCACATACTAAGTCATTATTATTATAACGGCAATTCTCAATTCTATATCGGTAATCACTGTGGTATGAAGCGCACTCAATTTATTTCATGTGTAAATAATTGTCGACATACGCAATTAATTTGTATTCCATTTATACCAGGTATTTTAGTATGGTGAATACCACTTGCAAAAATTTTTAAAAGTAGCATATAGTACAACGTCATATGAAGTGATAACAGTGGACAGTTGATGGGGACAAAGCAAGTAGTTCGACTGTATGGGAGAAAAAAAGATTGGCGAGAGAAGTGTTTGATTACAGCGATCTAGAAAATACAAACAAACTGCAGAAAGACAAGTGTCCGCAAAATATTCATTATCATCTCTCGCAATTTCACAAAACAAACCATTTTCTTTCGTCCACTTGGCCGTTCACCATCGAAAATATTGATTTCGAAGTTCCATATAATGCAATAAGCGAGGTTAGACAACCATTTAAATTCAAAGAAAAGTGAAAACCGTTCAAGTGTTTATTCTCATGATGCCACTAGGGGATAAAACTCAGAATTCGCAGTTGTAGTGGCTAGCGCTTTACTTTTAGGCCACTAAGCCGGTAACCAGAATGTTACTATTATGAATTTAGTCAATTGTGAATACTACTTGACGTCGTCCAGTATCACTGAAGAACAACTGCCACGCTCTATGTGGCTGATTCGTAATATAAAACATAGTTTTGTATAATGCATGTAGAGCCTGATTTACCTTAAAGGTATTTTTCATTGTTTATACTCGTCAACTTCCTTTAATTAAAATTTTCTCATACCTTCCACTTATGCAACTGACACAGGATATTAAAAACTAAAATACTGTCGTTTCAACATTCCATTCCAATCATTACAGATTGAACTCGTTTGTGTACCACTGAGTAAGAGTACTAGACTGCTGTTTCGTCCTAGTGTGGGACTTTTCAGCCGAACCAGATACCCACAACCTCGGAACGGACAGAGCAGGATCCTTTCAGATCTCGCAGTGAACACTTAGTCATCGGCACTAATTTGCCAGATTTCAGTAGCCGAATTTCTACTTCAACCTTTGCAATGCAGACGTCTGGACTCCACCAGTAACGAAATCTAACTTTAAAAACGTCTTGGAGTTAGTCACTAGCGAAATAACCACTGTAGTTACATTGATATAGTTACATAGTAATTAAATTCTATTCAGTAAGTTACTGAAGTACGCTGAAACAAAGTCATTTTTGATGAACAAGCTGTCGAGTGTCACCTGGTTTTCAACAGTGATTTATATACAAAATATGATATAATCAATATTCAACAATCTCCACAAAACCTGATTAAAACTGACCAATTTTTTGGTTGTATAAACTAAACAAAAATCATTTAGTCCACCTTCATAATGATTTTGTCAAAATTTCATAACAAGGTTTGTATAATCGTATATTTTAAACAATCAATGAAACTGTAGAGAATCAGGACAGCACAACATTGTATAAATCGAAGCGAAAAATCAATAAAATTTTGAAAAAAACAAACAAATGAATATAATTCATTTAAGAATTATTTAGTTACGAAAGTGACAATTTAACAAAAAACGTAGACATCATTGATTATTCAAATTAGCAAACAGTAAATAATTACCATTTCTCAGTAATTGTTGTGACGCGTGGTTTGGATTCTTTATTCGACCGCGAAATCTCTGTCGTCAATTATTACCCCGTCTAAGTGGACCGCTTGATTTGACTCCTAAGCTTTGACTCGACCCCCAGGCTAAAACTACACTTCAACGTGAACACGAGAGAGAAGACAGGAAATACGGCAAAATAACACTTTACTGCAAGGTGTCAATTATGTACAGAAACTAGGATATTTATATTATCATAAATGTCCTTCAGGCTTCTAGAGATTTCTATATCCTACTAAACACAGTAGTAGTAGGATAACTGTCTAATCGGAGATATATCACGTGACTCCTCATTGGTCTATAATTTTCTGGTAAAAGCCATCTGCGTGCTGATTGGACACAATTTTCTCCATTGATTTCTACACCTTTCTGAACTTGTTTCAAGGGTTTTTTTGGGCTTTACCCAACAGTAATACTTACCATTAATTTGTAATAGACAATCAATGTGATCCTTAAACGAACAAAATCTATCTACGGTAATCACCACTGAACGAAATCACACTTTCTTACTAGTCACATATCAATTTCAGATGTCTAATTAGTCTCTATGCACGTTGATTAAATAATATAATGGTTTATTTCACTTACTTCAACCCTTAATTTTTCTTCTTAATTGGACAACTAAAGCATTGTGTTGATTAGTAGTTTCAAGGTTACAGTGTGTAGACTTAATCAACATGTTTATTGTCGACAGTAAGCACGGAGATTTAGATAAAGCCTCTAATACAACAATATTTAAAAAATAAATACTTTGCAAAACTGATTTAATTAAATGTTTGGGATATTAACTTGGAATTGAGGTTTTCAGCTAAGAAAAGAATTTAAGGTTAACAATTTGTGGTATTCGGAAAGAATAGTCACAATATGAGGGGCTAAACTCATTGATATGACGAGAACCTTAATTCTGTCTTCTGTGAGGAAAAAAGCAAGCTTTTCTAAGGTACTTAAGTTCTACCAAATGTCTTTGAAAAAAGAACAATAAACATTGTGAGACGTACAAAATACACTTGATTTCATGTCACGGTTCTCCTACATATCCACAAAATAGTGTAAATAAGACTGTACTATACACAGTGACAAGTTCAATATATTCATGAATAGGATAAGTGAAAGATGTGTAGCAATCGATAGTAAACAAAACCGCGAGATCAATCCTAATTACCAAAGAATAAGTAAACAGAATAACACTAAGCTTCTATGTTATCTAGAAGCTCCAGGCACTCATCACATTAACCTGAAAAAGGACCCAGAACTACCGTGGTTAGTGGTTCCATGCTACACTTTAATTTCCTCATTGGCAGATCCTTCGAATCTATTTATCTGTTTGAATGATAACAGAAATCTTTGTATATTGCTTGGTCTATTCTGTACATCACTGGTGTGAACACTACCCATCTGTCATTACAAATCTTACATATTCACAATAGAATCTCCCAAGACTAGATTAGTCTTGTTACTTCCTAACACTTTCAACGTATGACTTATTAATTATTTCATGTAATTGCGGTTTTTTTCAAAGCACCTTGAACTATTTCATTACAACTGTCATGATTAGCGATTTAAGTAATTAATAGCAATTTTAGTCAGTCTACTGCTAACACATAAATCAGAATGTCTGTGATACACCAATATATCCTGACCTCTATGGCTAACAAAACTCATTCCTCTGCAAAATGTAAATGTCATTATGAAAACCATTTCATATTGAAACCAAATGATTATTTTTAGTGAGATATAGATTGAATTGAAGCACGTTCTGTGCACGATCGTGATGTCGCACAATGATTGGCTACTTCTAAACTAATCAGCTCTAGTAGATTATTGGAGAAGACTCTAGAAGCTTCTTATATGAATACCAAAAATATATATTAACGTTTCTCTAACTAAAAAATTCCCTACTTCTATCTACCCTTGTCAAGTCAATGCTCAGCTCGAAGCTTCTGTTAACACACTTCGATCTCAGCTTGGGAATTGTTGTTGCATCTGATACCTCTAGTCATGGAGTTGGGGCAGTGCTATCTCCCGTGTTTCCAGACAAATCAGAAAAAACAACTATTCATGCTGCTAGACCACTTATCCCAGCCGAGCAGAACTACAGTCAAATAGAAAAGAAAGCCCTTGAAATCATTTTTGCAGTTAGAAGATTTCATAAAATGCTCTATGGCCGTTAGTTTACTCTACTGACAGGTCACAAACCATTGATTGCAATCTTCGGTTCTAAAAAATAATCCCTGTTTATACGGCTAATAAACTACAACGCTGGGCAACAATGCTTCTGAGCTATGACATCAACACCAAGTATCAGTCAAAAAATACTATCGGTGAAGCCGATGCCCTCTCACGACTAATTGAAGTTCAACACCTTGAACCGGAGGACATGACCACTGCCTCCATATAAGTTGATCCAGAAATACTGAGTGTAGTTGCAGATGCCATTCGAAACACTCCAGTGTCGTCAGAGAAGAGACTCTTCGAGACCCAGTTCTACAAGAAGTTAGAAAGTTCTACCTACAAGGGTGGCTCTCGAAGATCAGCTCTATAGATCTCCAGTAGTTTTACCAGCGCAGACTGTCTCTCTCAATCATTGACGATTGCCTTCTGTTCGCCGAACGTGTCATAATCCCGAAAAGACTGTAACCAGAAGTGCTCGAACAGCTGCACGCAGTACATCCGGGAATAAATCGCATGAAAGCACTAGTACGAATTTATGTATACTGGCCGCAGGTAGACACCCAAATTGAGCACTTATCCCATTCGTGTACTAAATGTGCATTGGCAACAAAAGCACCGCGGAAAGCAGAACTACAATCATAGCCAATACCAGTCACCGTGGCAGCATATATACTTGGATTTCATTGGTCCATGTCATGGACAAACTTACCTTCTGGTAGTTGATGCAGTTAGTGAGCAGGAATTTTCCTCAATGAACATCCAGCTGAACAGTCAAAAAACTACGTCAATTATTCAGTTGTTTCGAGGTTCCACAACAAATAGTCAGCGAAAGAAACGGAACAAGCTTTACGCCTTCTATCTTCTCAGAATTTTGTCGGCGAAACGGAATCAATAATGTCCGAATATCTCCATTCCATCCTCAAGCAAATGACCAAGTATGATGCTTTTTGCTATTTTTAAAAATGCTCTGAAAAAATCAAGAGGGGAGGGGGATACAAATTTTTTTAAAGAGGCTCTTGTTTATGCCTCATTCCACACCGAACCCTCAGACAACTAAGAGCGTCTCTCCAGCAGAAGCATTACTTGGCAGAAAAATAGACACATTTCGATAGCATTCGTCCGACGCCACCTCTTGAACCGCAGCGAAACGTAACGATGGAGAAACAGTTCAATCGTCGTCATAAGACACAAAGACGATTGTTCACTGTGGATCAGAAGGTACTTGCTATGAACTATCGAAAAAAACATCCTACGTGGATAGCTGGTGCGATCGTAGTAAAAAAATGTGGGTCGACGACAACGAGAAGCAGCTAGACTACATCCTGATGTTCTGCTGGATACAATTGAGATCAAAACACCTGAAACAGACAGGACAATTGCTGTGCAAACGAAAGATGATACCACTTACTTATTACCTAGGTGAACAAATCGGAATCACAAACCAGTACAACGACTGCGTTTGAATCCTAACATCAGATCTTACAAATCTGCACAAGGGGGAGGTTTTAGTGGGATACAGACTGAATTGAAGCACGTCCAGTGCATGATCGTGATTTCGCACAATGATGGGCTATTTCTAAACTAATCAGCTCTAGCAGACTATTGGCGAAGAATCTAGAAGCATCTTATGTGAATATTAAAAATATATTACCGTTTCACTAACTAAAATGATCCCTACTTATATCTACCCTTGTTATTTGGAGTACAATTTCGATCCTGTTCAAACGCGTTCTGATTTGTGGTCTTATAGTGTTCAGTGTCTAAGAATACTAAGCAATAAGAGAAGCTGCGTCATTATAAGCAAAAAGTACAACAATTATAATGCGTGATACTTGTAAAATACATGACACAATTATTTACACAACTACGTTTGAATGTGGAAATATTACAGGCCACGAGAAATGTATTCACACCATTCTCTAAGTTTATTATTCTAGCTTTCGAAAATCAATCAAAGGAAGGGATTGCACGGACATTCGTAATAATTTACTGATTCAATAACCGACGGGCTTGGTTTATTAGGTAAACAATTTAAAAAAGTAATCAGTTGACCTTCTGTTATCCACCATTCTCAAAAAACCTAAATCAACATATGGCCTCGCGACTAAAATCGAAAATACAAGTTAGTCTTTATGACGAGGATTATTATTAAATGGATTAACTATTAAACGTCTCGGATTAAAGGTAGGGCATTTTAAATGTTTACCAACCAGGTTTAGGACATCGATTACATAAGTCTTATCAAAAAGTACCTATATAGACAGTACTGACTAGCGAAGTAAGATGGAAGAAAGCTAACGATAGTAAAACCAAAACGCAGTATCACTTCATGAAGTCATCAACAACTGTTCATCTGAAAAGTGTTGTCAGGTTCATGCAATCTAGTTAATATCCATACGACTATAGTAACCAATGGTTGGGAACTGTGTATGACACGACTCAGAATCGGCTGCAACGTACTGGCGTATTCAATCTATGTGTTCCCATAGGTTGTAGACTTTGAGATTTCTGTAAACCCTTCTACAAATTGGTCCTCGTTTCTTGAGTTATATCCTCCATGTACAATCATATTTTACTACTACCGACGGTATTATAACTTCTAATACTTTGGTGGTATGTGTCAACTTGGACAAATGTATATATGTACCAACTTTATTGTGCATGATTGACTGAAGTGGTTCTAAAAACAATACTGAGTGAATATCATTTCTGAAATTCACAACTGAATTTAAATACTTTCAGTATTCCAAAATCAGATTCAGTGAGATGTATTACAAAGATATTAAATAAAAACAACTTCGTAGACAAGTTATTACTGTAGTACAGATAACCACACAAACAAGAACGAATATAATATACCTTTACAAGCATACATATATATCCATATGTATATATAAATAGAGTACAATAAAGCTGTACAAATCCAAATATCACCAAAACTCTAAATAAGTAAAGAGAAATACATTTTGAATGTTATTCCATACAATCTATTAGTAGGTGGATGAGAAACATTTTTGTTACAATTTCTGGTGACTATTTATAGTTAAAGCTTATAGATAATCAGAATTAAGAGTAAGTCAACTTGTGATGCATGACATAAGAGGTTTTTAACACTTGTGTCGCTGAAATGAATAAAACTTAGCTAACTAAATTTCTTCCTACTAATAAGTAGTATGGGTAAATATTCAAAATCTGTCGTTCTTCACATTTAAGTAACGTTAGCAGAAGATGAAGATACTTCAAGATTTAGAATACACATGAAGAAACTGAGGTATTACAAATCATATACAAAGGAAGCTTGCATCAACAATGAGCAAAGTTTATCATTTTTCGACAACAGAAAGAGGTGGAAGGTTGAATTGCGAAATACAAATAAGATAATACTAGTCAATAAAAAACTGCTTGACTGTCTGTTGAATACAATTGTAAAAAAATAAAGTCTAAACAACAACAAAATTTACATTTCAAGTTGTAAATGTTTCGTTTAGAATTTTATTAAATGCATACACATTCACAAACCCGTGTAAAAAACAGGGAGAACAAGTTGACAGATAACCTCCAAATTTATGTATATAAAAAATGAATAGTGTACTTGGTGTTCATCAAACTTAGTAAGGCAGAGAAGATAACTTAGATCTATGCATAAATTTTGAAATATATTTGACAGAAAATTAATTTATTAGCAGTCAATCAACAATTACAAGATGATAAATTCACTATATACCACCAAGTGCTGGTCTAGAGTAGGTAACACCTAAAAGGAAGAGGAAAAGACGAAAAACAGGCAATTATGAGTTACATTAATCGCTAGCGAGAACTAGCAATATAATCTTGTTGGCAAAAAGAAATAGAAGGGGTTGCCACCCTGTAAATTAGTAAGAGAAGTTTGAATATTCTAACCACCAATTCACTGAACCATCATGAATAAAAGGATTCAATAACCTTACTGCTGGAAAGTTACTTATTCCTTGAAATTATTACAATGAACAGTAACGATTTTGTTGTTTTGTTAGTCAAACTTATTATGTTTCAATATTTCTGGGAATATCTTATGATATGTTTACAACCTACACTGTGTAATAACAAAAAAATTTACGACTGAGCACACACAGAGCATCAGTGCAACTGTCTCAACTAATGGTTAGATGCGTAGAGTGAAATGGGTTGGGATTAGTCATTACTGACAAGGTGAGTTCATTACTTGTTAAACTTTTGTGAAGGAATTAATCCTTTCATTTCAAATCATATTCTCTTATAGCCACTAACGAGTTTTGTTCTAAGATGCATAGGTAATCATTAATAATTTTTATCAATCTAGGATGAGTATTGAGAAGAAACAATCATCGAAGAAGCTGGGTTTGCTATTATGATTCTAGAAACCAGCAGGATTTACAAATTAAAGAACTGATGGTGTACTTAACAACAAGTAAAACTGAACGATTGTTAGAGCAAATATAAAAAGACAAAAGCAAAAACCTTACAACAAATGAAAGACAAGGTCTATGAGGTTATTACAACAGAATATATTGTACTGATGTAACAAGAGTTGGTTTGCGCAATAGATTTTAAGTAGTGTTGTGTAAGAGCAAGAGAGTAGAGTAATGAGTAGTCTGTTTCCATTTCTGCTTGACCTGGTTCGATCGGATAGTTAGGATGACATCACTAACTAAAGTACAACTGAAGACTCAAGTATCTAAGTATCTAGATACGTAAACTTCTCACTTTTGCATGAGTACAAACATCAGCACAAAATGTATATCTTATTGATTAGATAACAATAAACTGGAATGAAAATGACAATAAAGACGAAAAATAAAGTGAGATTCTTGAACTTAACTTAGTTTAATGTCAGAGGTCACAAGCAAGTGGTCGCACAAAAGTTTTTTAAAATTAGACTTATTTAAATGGTATCAATTATTTGTAGGCGACATCTGAAAGTAAAGGATAAGGAGTTCGATTTATCACTCTGGGCGCTGAATCGATGTTAACCTCATGGCCCGTATCAACTAAACGTGCAAGGTTGGACCTTCTTGCTCTAAATTCCCTTTTGATAAACCACGACGGAGAGTGTTATCTAGTCATCAGTTCAGGCGTTGGACTTTACTCCTAAACTTTATTTTATTCTTATTCTCATTCCAATTTACTGTTATGTATTTATTTCCGATATACATTCGTTCGTACAATTTTAGATCGAGTAGCCAACTGATTCCTAAATGTAAGTTGACAATTTTTTATTTTAATATTAGATGATCATTAGAACAATTAGATGGTCTTTCTTAATGTAATCCGACCTTTTACATTCTGTTTTATTACTATTATGACAATTTATTCAGCCTTAAATCAGTTGGCGTTGACTTCATAGTTAAATGTAAAACTAGATATTGGTAATAAATCATAATGAGTAGCTAGTTGAAAAAATTTCTTCGCTCTGTTTCTGTTCTTTATGACATAATGGGAATTATTAACGACTATATAATTGAGTAAGTTTTTTTGCCTAGTATCGGAAAGTGGAGAAAGTAAGGAGAAGGAACAAAAGAATGAGAGACAAGTAGAATAGTGCAGTAAAATAAAGGTACGTTTTAGCAATTCCGAACAACGCAAATACTCACCTGTGTTTCTTAAAGCGAATTGATTCTTCACGAAGTTTTCTAGTTGTTCACCAGCTAACCAAACATCTGAATCGGCAGCATTGTATAACTCTGCATTATAAAACATAGTTCCCAAGTCATGAACTAGCTTCATTAGGCCTTCTCTAGTAGTTTCCGTGTTATACCTTCCTTCAGAAAGCCATTCACGCATCATGGATAAATCAATAGGATCGGTAATAATTTCATAATAATCTGGAACCTAACAGAAAATTACAAATTGTAAATAAGTAACTTAGCTGATAATAAATTTAAAACTGCTAAAAAGCTAAAAGCTCAAAATTAAAAAACATGCGAACAAACTTCATAGGAGGAAACAAGATGAGAGAACAATCATACGTAAGACAAGTCTAAGGGAGATGATGTGAAACCATGAAGACATAGGATACGCAAAAGACAGGTGTAAGCAGGTTATTCTCCGAACCATTTGCAAATCAGTGCCTAGATGTCTTCAAACCAACATATACATATGATTTCAATTGATGATTACTCCACGTTTAGCAACGAAGCACTTCGGAATCTAGATCTTCCTTTTGCTGAACAAGAAAAAATTTGTTTTAAGGAGTAATATAAGAATGCAACAAACCTAAATCAACTGAAAACGCCCATTGAAATGTAAAGATGATAACATGGTTCAATGAAAAGATCTCATTTAGATGATTTCGTTTTCAAAACCGTACAACCGCATATTTATATAAACATGATTTCAATAAAATAATTTCAATCGGTTAACCTTAGTAACAAAAGAAAGTGAAGATAAAATTATTGCCAGTCAACAAAATTTTAAACGCAGTTGGAGAATGAATAACTTGGAAACTAGAAAGAAAATATGCAATTATGTTGGGTTGTATGATAAGATAATATGTACAAGATGAAATGTAATCAATGTGATAAGAGGAATAATGAAGATAACTAAGTTCAGATGAACATGGAAGCAAGATTAAATTAATTCCGGTAACTAATGTCAGGAGAGTGTGAGCGGAGAATGAATCATAAGTGTTTGAAGTATATGATAAATGTTAAGAGTAAGAGAATTATATTTAATGAAGCCTTACCAACTTCGTCTTTCCTAAAATGAGTGGTTGGACAACTTTTTTTCGTGCACATAGTTCCATTTTCTCTGTGTATTGTAGTGGCTTCAGCGATGGATAGGAGTCAGAAATATAACTCTTTTGAAAGGTTCCCGTTCACTCTATACATAACCTTGAATGATGTATCTTTATTGATCTGATGGTTTGCGTTAACTAGATGATCTATAAATTGAGCTTATAATACAATCACTATTACTTTTCCTCACCCAGGCAGTAATGAGCTTTTGAACTCTTTTTTTCGACAGAGTATACATTGAACGACGAATATACCTTGCCCTATAGGAACAGCTGAATTTTTAGATGCATATTAAAGAGGTCAAATGCGATAATTTTTCTTTTGAGTTGTATGTAAGTTTCGACCGACTTGAAAACGCTATTCACAGATTAAATGCAAAGTTCATTTAATGTCTTTGGAGACTCTTTTCTTTAAAATACTAGCCAGTGCATCACCTTTTAAATCGACATTTCAGAATAGTCCCCTATTTGATAAAGTGATTGTTAAATCATTCGAAGGTTTAAGTTTCATGTTTTTGTCAACAAATGTGGTTGGAAACAAATTTTCAACTAATGACTTTTTGAGGAATATTAACTCTTTCTTTAAAGAATAAGGAGTGCAGATTTCTTGTATTCTTAAAGAAAGAAATATGATCAAGTTCCGCTTCCTACTGATAGGGACCCAGCTATAGAAACTAGTTAGTTTATTATTCCGTCTAAGTTTTCAGTAAATAGATCTCTGAAAACTAGTTGACAAAAACATGAAACCTAAACCTGTAAGAGAACCGACAATCACGGTACCAAACATTCAGTTACCGGAATTAATTTAATCTTGCTTCCATGTTCATCTGAACTTAGTTATCTTCATTATTCCTCTTATCACATTGATTACATTTCATCTTGTACATATTATCTTATCATACAACCCAACATAATTGCATATTTTCTTTCTAGTTTCCAAGTCATTCATTCTCCAACTGCGTTTAAAATTTTGTTGACTGGCAATAATTTTATCTTCACTTTCTTTTGTTACTAAGGTTAACCGATTGAAATTATTTTATTGAAATCATGTTTATATAAATATGCGGTTGTACGGTTTTGAAAACGAAATCATCGAAAAGAGATCTCTTCGCTGAACCATATTTTCGTTATTAAACCTCAATCAGTCATGTACAACGAAGAAGTTGACATATAGGTGCATTTGTTCAAGCTGACACAAACCACCAAAACAGCAAGATTAATACCAAAGTATTAGAAGTTTTAATACCGTCGATAGTAGTAAAATATGATTGTACATGGAGGATATAACTCAAGAAACGAGGACCAATTTGTAGAAGGGTTTACAGAAATCTCAAAGTCTACAACCTATGGGAACACATAGATTGAATACGCCAGTACGTTGCAGCCGATTCTGAGTCGTGTCATACACAGTTCCCAACCATTGGTTACTATAGTCGTATGGATATTAACTAGATTGCATGAACCTGACAACACTTTTCAGATGAACAGTTGTTGATGACTTCATGAAGTGATACTGCGTTTTGGTTTTACTATCGTTAGCTTTCTTCCATCTTACTTCGCTAGTCAGTACTGTCTATATAGGTACTTTTTGATAAAACTTATGTAATTCATGTCGTAAACGCCTTAGTAAATAAAAATTCACGACCATATATATTTATTATATTTTAAATATACCATGATAGAACAAGGTGTAACAGTAGATGTCAATCAGAAACAGATACATTTATATCGTTAAAACAGTAGATTTTATATTATATATCATATTTATCTATTCCTATTATATTGTACAAAAGTCTGACCATCAAATATTCAAACTAGTATACGAACAGAGTACCGTTGTGGATTTTACTGGAAACCTACTCACAAGTAACTTAGAAACACACATATAAGAGTAGGCGCTCTGTGGCGTGAACGGGTTTTATGCTGTGAGAAGTGTGTCGGAAAACTTAGATGACAGGAGGATGAATATTATCTACTTCAGTGAAACTCAACTTTAGGTAAACAATCAAAGAATATATCAGATTATGGAGCAAAAATAGTCACATCATGATTTTAAAAATTACCTGACTTCTATCAACAGGTTTTCTGAATGGCCACGAATGTTTATGTTTACAGATTGCATCAAGTATGTGTGAACATAAAGATTGAGATTTTTCGTCCATCTGCTCTGTTTCGGAAGAGGAATCTTCTTGATCCGATGAATGTTTTCTTCTGCGCTTTGCTTGTTTATTTAATTGTAAACTAAGTGCAATTGCCGATCGTGAAGCACTTCGTCGACGGGAAATTGGACGCTGATTAACGTTGGAACGAGTATCTACAGTTGAAGATGTCTCACTTGATTGCTGTTCATCATCTGTATCAAATGTAGAAACATTTTTCCGAGATCTGTTGCGACCACGTGTTAAACGGCCAAATGCTGTACTATTTACAAACTCATCTTCACTGTGTTCATCCGGACTGATATCTCGTTTTTGAAATAGGGCTTGGTATCTGAAGGTAAATAAAAACCGGGGTAAAAATACAAGTAAATAACTAGAGACTATAAATTTGGCAGATTCATACTTGATTTATGCTATATAGTTAGATGGGAAGGATAAACAATTCACAATTAATCGACCAGCAAGAGCTGTCTTTTTAAACAATATATGTACTCATACTGTTTATTCCATTAATTGGTAACAGTTAAAAATAGTGTGATGCTAATTGTGAAAAGATATGTAAATCGCATAAGTGAATTTTAGACAAAAATGATGATCAAAATAAATACGAACAATATTGGTAAAGCTGTTTGTTAGACTGGATGGTTCGATTATCGAACTATAAATATCATTCGCGACTACTTTATCGGTACAAACTTCTGGTAGAAGATATGATAATTTCGAAACGAATGACTAGTGGTTTGTTCTGAAGAATTGAATTTGGTTGGCTATTATTAACAAATATTTTGCAATTTTTACACATTGACTTCATTTATAGTCTTAGAGTTGCTTATAACTTTTCTAATTGGCTGATAAGGTGGGATTATTTCATTATGTTTATAGATCGTTGACTGGATTTTTATGTTTCCTCCGTCTAAAATCACGTTTTCCTAGTTAAATGTTCGTCTACAATTGACTACTGGGAGCAGCCACTTTATCTGATAATATTCTATACAACTTTCAGTCTATTCAGTACGTTTTGTTCCCAGTATTAGATAGGTGATAAAGTTATGCAAGAATGGTTAGTTGCAGGGGCAAAAGAATTATTAAAAGGGTGGGATTTGACCTCGAACAAGATGATCTCGTACGCTGTTAGAGGTATGAGAGCGATTTTCACTTCCTGGCTGCGCATACCATGGAAGGATATTACTTCTCGAGGTACTTGAAAAGAAAATTGGGTTAGTATTGGTCATAATGACCTGGGAGCGCGATCGCAGAGCCAATGGAACAACTGCTTGAGGTCGATCACGCACGACATTGTTACGGGAAATTTTTTGAAGTGTTAGCTCCGTTCATATAAAGGCTTTACCGCCGGAGACGGAAATCTTGGAGTAAGATGAGGTGTGAAATCTCTAGAGTCGACCTTTTTTAACCCCACCCTTAACGGAAAGGCAGCATCACTGCAGATGCTGGTTATCCGAGGGGAACACCTTACTGCTGTCACACCCCACTGAAGTCAACAGTACGACTTCGTCCTCAGATCTTAGGTTCCTGCCTTTAGTCTTATCGCTCTCTCGAAAAGACCTGCTTAGTATGGTAGGACCTAGAGGAACATGCGTTTCAGTCAATATAGCTCGGTTGGGTCTTCACGAAAGGCGAGCCCGATCATCACATCAAGGTATCAACTATGGTCGGGCATATGTTACAAATGCCAAACCACTGAATACCTCGACAAGCAACGCTGTTTGGTGTAGGAATAGGTTGGAAAAAAAATCTAGGGGCGGCCATACCATAACATGACACCAGTCTATGAAGTCATTGACAATTGGGCTGAGCCATGTTGATAAGTGCAGACTACCTGGTAGGGGTCTACGTGATGATCGAAACCAGTAGTTGGGAACTTTGGGTGAAATGGCTCAAAATCGTTTGCGATGGTGCAGGTGAATCCATTCCTTGTCTTCCGTCAAAGTCTAAGCTTCTGAATTCATCATAATTTCCCGTTTACTGAATTATATATTTTCTTAAACTTTACCTTCGATCTCTAATACTCCACATTAATACTAACCCTATTACTACCTCCACTTTTCTGGTGTTTGGTCCGACAATTTAATTTAACTGTTAACTGGAGTATGGCAATTTGAACTGATGTAGGCATGTACCAAGTTCTACGTTGTAATTGACTGGCTGACTTTTGTTCCCAGGCGTTCAGTTGAGTCTGAAGAGCAGTGAAAAATTATGGCTTTGACAATCTAATTCAAATGAAACAACTTAACTAAAAATCATCATCATCATTATAAATCGTCTAAGCAAACTCAAAAATAAATGATGCATCTCACGTTTTTCGACGACTGGCTCTACTTTGAAAATAAGAAACAATAGTAGAACGTTTTTTCTTCAATCGACAACGGGAGCACTGCCAACCGTCTCCACGTGGAACGTGATGCAATGGGGGATCATGACAGTCCAGGTGAAATACATTCGGACAATTGGAGCAAAAAACTAAATCACCAACGGATTCTGAACATACAAGACAGGAAGTATCGTGTCTGATATTTCTTGATGAGACTGAAATAGATAAAAAAAAATTCTAATGAATTTCAATCACATAAAGTATGGATCAATTTAAAGGTAAAAATTTTTAAACAAGCGAATTTTCTTACCTGAATTACGATTAGCTGGACTAACTGAGCATTTCGTATTGAATGTGCCAGAGTCATTATCGCCTTTGGACGGACGCGAGCGAGAATTTCGACACTTGGTTTTCGGAGCAGCATCATTTTCATCACTACTTTCTTGATTATTATCGGAATTTGATTGTTCTTCTTCCTCCTCATCTTCATCATCAGATGATAAGGCGCGCTTTCGTCGTCTTGCAGATCTAGCTAAACGTTCTTCACGTTTACGCTTTTCAAGAGTATGAGAAGCTGGTCTACAAGTTGGGCAGAACCAATCGCCTGTTGGTACACGTTTCAATGGTGGACGTAAACAGTAGAGGTGGAAAGCAAGATTGCATCCATCACAAAGTAGTAAATTATCATCATCTGTTTTGCGACGACAAACACGACAACGTGCATCTTCCACTGATTTTTCCCAACGAACACACGCATCCAAACAAGCCTGTGTATATATAAAGAAACTGGCAATGTCATATCGATGTTAACAAGATTGTGTGAATTATTGATGTAATCGCCTTTTTACTTAATTATCAAGTACAGATTCATGTGCATGGCTGTGAGACACTTTACGTATGAAGACTAGTGATAGCATCCGGTTGCCTATGCAAAAATAGGTGGAGAGAGACTCTAACGTGCAATCCAATAGATAAAAGTTGAATGCCTTAACCACTAAGCCCCCATATCATAATTTAATCAGAATAAATAATCCCTATGTGAAGTGTTCGAACATACATGGTGAAACAATAAAACACACTCAGTATACACAACAAAAAGCAGCCTACAAGTCAATACTGAGACGAAAAAACTTGACACTAATGATGATCGTTTTATTTATTATCAAACATTCATTCCAGTATTAGGCTATTGTTCGACCTTTTATGACAAAAAACTCAATTGTTAAAAGTGAACTGTATTAAGGCAGATTGAACTCAGCTTGAATGATTGATAAAATAACATGAATATATAACCAAAAGTAAAGAAAGTTTGCAACTTAATTACATGTAATAAGTTTAATCTGGTCAGTGTACGAGCGTTCTCAACCTCAGTACGCCATGCTGCCATCCAAGTACGAGTTCGTAATTCATGAGTTTCTGGGTCTAAAACAGCTTTTTCTAGTTCTTGTGGACGGTCATTAGTCTCAGATGCATCTGAATCTTCTCCAGATGAAAATTTAGTATATGGCACATGATCTGGAAGTGGATTCTTAACATCCATACAGTCACTTATTTCATTCTGATTGGAATTGGATTTAGATTTAGTGCATAAATCAGGAACATTTAAAAATCGAGGTATTATATGTTCGGCTACTTCAATTAGAGCAGTGACGAGTCCTGCTTTGTTTGGTGATCCACATGAATTTAGTGAATATGTTGAATTCAAATTTGACGATATATTTAAATTATTAGTTTCTTGTGGAAACCCATAAGATGTTTGAACTTGTGCTAAACGTTCTTGCCATTTTGTAAAGTCAGGTACACCACCAAGACCACCGGATCTTAAACGTACTTCTGTGTCTAAAATATTCTAGAAATAAGCAATAGTGCAGTAATTTAGAAGAATAAATATTAAACAAGGTATGGAATGAGAAATAAGATAAAATATCAGGATGTGAGGTTTATTGTGCATAAGGATCATCAGTTTTTCTTAATTTCATTCAGGTAACTGTTTTTGTGTCTACTGATACAGTGGCCGCCAGTTCTTTAATGGATTTTTATTATTTATAACTCGTTTTCTGATAGACACCAAGAATTCTTCAAAGGCTTATATAAATAAATAAAAGGTCGATGTTAAACATTTTCTTTCCACTTAATAATCGAATTCACTAACTGAATACATGCATTGTTTGCAATCATACACTCCCACAGTTAACACAGAGCCTGATATAAATAAGAACTAGCCCAATTTTTCATACCACATCAGTAGGACGGGATGAAAACTGAATGTCGATGACTGTGAAGTGATGCTATGTTTTAGTTTCGCGATCCTAGGTTTATTTTAAATTACTCTCACACTAGTAAACGTCTCGCATTGGAGTATATATAAAATCTCATAATAACCAACTCAATAGATAAAGACTTACAGCCTCACTAACTGACTTATTATCTTTGATAGCTATTCTATGTCCAACTTCAGTATTGATAGAGTAACTTTATTATTACTTACAGTCTTTCATTCGTAAATAATGTGTCTATTTATAGTCATGTAATTAAGACTTGAATTATGTCTAATCCTTCTAACCCATTTTAAATGACCGTGACTTATTAAGCTTGATTATTTAATCTACTACGGATCACGTCAAAAGCTAATTCACTGGATCTATTGATGTTAGGCTTTAACTGTGAATTTCGGTAATCGATTGTTGATCTGAGTTTGGAGAAGCATTATTTTTATTTGTCATGTACATTCGGAGTGTGCTAGCATACAACACCACCGCTGAAAGTCATTATTTTGCCCTTATAAGTGCATTAACAATTATACCATGATATTTCGAGTGATATATTTTGTTTGCTTTATTCAATTTCTACACGAATATATATCAGCGTAACATGACTGAATTCTGAAGCTTCTGTACAATACTCCCAATCAATCTGATATTATAAGTAGTATATATAACCCCACCTCTTTAAGTTCAAGAGATGCTGGAAACCTATTGCTTCTTTGGAGGCATCAACAGTCTTTCAAATACACATTATCAAGAACAACGCTTCTAATAACTGCAATCAACACATTTTACATCAACAAACAATGAATGAAATCTATGAATAATAAGAAATTTGACATACCTTCAGTAATGCTCCTGCCAAAGCGGCTCCAGCATGAAGATTGCTAATAATGAAGAAATGTTAAAAACCTATCAACCCGGAGAAAAATTGATCGCGTTGAAATTAAGCTTATGTTACACAGCATCGGCAAGAAAGCTCAAATCAACTATAATCAACAAATATGCATTAACCTAACCTACCATACCGCTTCAGTGGGATAAGGTGAGATTACCACAAAATAATGTAGAAGGAATGAAAATGAAGAGGAATGAGCTATGAGAAACGTGTTTCGGGGGTAAAGAATAAAAGTGTGCATGAAGGAATACTGGGGGTTCAAATGCGTGCTATCGTGATAGATTCTAAGCCACGTGTGCAAAATGCTATAGTTTAGCCAAACATAGCTTTTTTCTAACTTCATTCTACTTTGGTCAATACTGTGTCGAATTAAAGAATTGTTAAGCAATCAAGTCACTTAAGACAACAACCACAATACAAAACTGATCTGTTGGACCTGAATTTCTTTACAGAGTGAATTTCAAGTTACTCAACCATAAAGAAGAAAGTCATAGCTGGAATGTTTTGATTGTCCTCATTGTAGATTTTTAAGATGATAAGTCATTTGGAGAGGAGAGATTCGCCACTTAAGCAATCGATAACTGATTACAAAGCGTACCTGTTCTTAACTTACGTATACACATACAATCGTAGTAACGTTTGGAAAGAAAATCTTAAAAGTTAAGTAGAACTAAACTGTAGTGCTTATATTGAGTGATTCCAAACATGATCTTGATTAAATTTAAGCCACAATTAAATACAGTGACTCTCGAAGTATGCTATTTTCGTGGGGATATTCAATTATCACTGCTTTATCCAAATTAAGAAGCCACTACCTTGGAGAACATTTCCGAAGCCTAACTGGTCGGGAAATATAGTTTAGTTCTATTGAAAGTTATTCTGAAAAAGTAATAAATGAGAAGTAGTAATTCAGCCTTACCGTTTATGGAGAGGTGGACGTTTGTTTAAATTTACAGGAGTTTTATTCATTGTATCATTTTCATTTACTATTACTTTGTTTGAAAGGCTATTTTTCCATCGTTTCTTAAGTGATTCTAAAAATCCATCTGCCAATAATTGACTTTTCAAATGACTCTCTCGAATACCACGAGTGAGTAATGAATTTAGTAATTCGTCCAGTTGATCGGGACGATCATAGAAATACCAGTTACTCCAGGAATTTGAAATAGTTCTTATGCTTAATTTATCATTTTTAACTGAAGTATGAGCGGGTTGTGGTAATGATTCATAATTTGGGACAGATTCAATGTCTACAAATAAGGAAAGAAAAAAACTATACCACACGAAAAACCATGTAAAATTAAGCTGTGCAATCGATCTGTTTTTATATTTGTACATAAATTAAAACAATAAAAGAAACATAAATTACCTTTAAATGAATCGGTTGAATACATGATATCGGAGCAAGCCCAATTAGCCTCTAGAAATAAACGATCCGGAGAGCAACGAAAGTACCAAACACGACGATAATACCTATCATAACCGATAGGATTGTTACGTAGAACACATTTTGCTTCTGTGGATCGAATGTCATAGAGTCGGTTGACTGTATTGATTGCACGTTCTACAGCATGCTCCTGTGCCATTTCTAAACGGCGCTGACGTTCCAAATTTTCTTTTTCTTCTCTTTCTATTGCTGCTCTGGCAGCAAGAACTCGTCGACGCTTTACAACTGATGCCAAATCATCTAAAAACAATTAAATGAAAAAAAAACTATAGGATTTCAATTTCTAACAGTATTTCAACGAGAAACAAATATAAGGTTAACAGTTTGCTATACTGACAAGAATATAGAATCAGTCAGTCAGTTAATAGCTTCAAACTAAGTTATTTTCCTATATACGGTAACATGAAGTGGTATCAAAAGAGATTCTGAAACTAATGTAGTGCATTCAAAGATGCCGATTGGTATGTAAGGTTGCACATGTTTGTTATTTGAGGTGAGTGAAATATGTTAATTACGTCTAATCGCAACCTTTGGTGTTCGATGAAGCTTGGAGTCGGCAGGAAAATAATGGCAGCCAAACTAAGATGCGACACCAGTTCATAAAGATGTTGGCTGTTAATTTGAGTCATGTAGGTAAGTGCAAACAATCTGTTTGGAGTCTGTGCGGTTATTGTAACAAGTGGTTGGAGACTTTAAGGGTGATATCACAGAATCGGTTGAAATGATACAAATGTACCCACTCATTTAGATCTTTATATTCCTCCATACATACCTTTTCATTTCTTCTTCGCCGAAGTATTTCAAACCCCATGCTATTTGGAACCTAAGCCTCACCATGACAACACAGGTCAACACACATTTGTACCAGGCCTTAAACTGTTTATGACTGAGTTGCATTTTATTAATCAAAGCGAGCACAAAAGTAACTTACTCTCAGACTCGATGGTATTTTTTTCTTCATCAGCAGCGCTAGTAGATTTTGACTCATCTAACTGATTGTTGTTGCCTTTACCAGACTCATTTGCAGCATTAATATTGCTCTCTTTCTTGTCTTTTTTTCGCAGATTCTTATCGCGTAACACTTGTATTTTTTTTTGCCAAGCTTCAGCTGCACGTCGTTGACACGCCATGATATGATCATCGATAAGATCGAGATCGAAAATTTTATCAACTGCTGATTCCAACGCCATAACACGTGTTTCTGGAAACAGCTCGTGTAAATCAGAATTAGACAGTTGGTGGATAAGTTGTGCTGTCATCGAGTTCTGGTTAAAGTTTTTAAAAAGTTAAGTAATAAAAACAAAAAAACAGTAGACAGGCTTATTTAGAATGACTAAACAGAAAAAAAAGCAAATATACGGCAAAGGCAATCAATTGGTCTACAATAAGGAAGTGACTGCTTTTTAGCTGATTATTTGATGATAGAGTGAAGTAGCTCAGAGAGTCGACCACTTTATTTACCTAAGAAGTCCGATTACGCCTTGTAGTTTAGTATGGCAAAATCTCAAGGTTATTTGACTTTTTCAACCTATAACATCCATAGTAGTAGGTGAAGTATGTCTGACGATTAAAAAACGAGTACACTGCGCAGCAGTCCGTTGTGTATTAACCTACAGCTGTGAAACATGACAAACGCGTAGACTCCAGGCTTTTGATTACTGTAGCCTTCGAAGCATTGTTTATCTTCAGACAACTGTGTAGACAATCGCAAGGTTAGCAAAGACTAATAAATTAATATTTAAAATCGTTTAATGACATCTTCAATTTTCCTTGACTGAAAGGTCAGGACATTTATTACGTATGTTCAGCCATGATTAACGCCCATGCACGATGCCGGTTAGTGTGGAGGTAGAACGGAAGAAAACTAGAGGAAATAAAATCAAAATGAAGGATTAGTCAATGCAGTAATTGACTGATGGTCTGAAACAGTGTTAGCAGTACAAAATATAATGAGAACCTGACCATTGTTGCTACCTTAACGTTTTGGCCGCAACTTCTTATCGTGATAATTCAGTCGAATTAAATTGGCTGAAGCAATTGTTCTCGGAGGTCCTATCACAACCAAGTAGGTCGGTCGGCGCCGTAAGGTTAAACGTGACAAACCTGAGGTCAGAGTGCGAAGTCGTACTGCCGACTACATTAAGATATGACTGTAAGGTAACTCCCTGAAATAAACTATAGTTGCAGTGACGCTGTCTTCATACAAACGGACGGTGGGGTTAGAAAAAGTCGGCTGCCAGAAAGTACACCATACCTTACTCCACGGATTTCCCTCTCCGGTTGTAAGGTCTTTCCAAACACGGAGCAAACACATCAAAAACCACTTGTAAAGAGGTCGTGTTTGGTCAACCTCAAATAGTCGTATTTCGGGCACTGTGGTTACACTGCCAGGAAGTTAAGACCAACCTTAACCCATTTTCTTTTACATATACTTCAAGCAGAAGGGCTCCACGGTACAGGTACACTTCTGCGCAGGTGCATCTACTCCTTGTCTTCCTCCAAATTCTAGTTTTTGAGCTTTTCATAATTTTCTCTTTACTGGATCACTTTGTTTCAAATCTCATCTCTGATCTCTATATCTTTCCATTAGTACTTACTCTGTTACTACCTCCCCTACTCTGGGATTTGGTCCGACAATTTAATCTCTATCTGCTAATTGAGGCATGGCAACTTGAACTGATGTACGCAAGTACCAAGCCCTACATTGTAACTGACTGGCTGACGGCAGAGGTAACTGCTTCAGTAGCTCTAATATAACTCGAGATCGCCACGTTCATGATAACCCTCTCCATGTCATAGCACTTTCAATTACGATCCTCATTCTCCGCCGATTTTTCTTATGCGTGACACTGGTATTAATTATTCAAGTTCCCGGCTTGGAGCTTTCAATGAGTGATCCCCATATCTAATCAATCTACCTTTAATAGCTGAAACCTTAGAATCTCTTGCGATTGATGTATGCTATGTCTGCGAAACACGTATAGAGGATCCTAGACTGATCATTCGCTTGGCTTAAACTATTAAGTACGGAGAACTATCACGGTTTTCATCATTTATTTGTGGACCCGACAATAAGTTCTCCTGTTTTCCCCTATTATAATAGGGGAATAATACAAATCCATCTTATTGATGATCTTAATATGATAAAACTGAATATTTGCAGACATTACAGGTGCACCAATAAAAGTAAAGCTTTATGCTAGTAAGTAAATAATCTAATTAGCTGAATTTCAACGCCCAACAGTATGACCTGGTGCGACCTTAAAATTTGTTGTTCATCTTTGTTTTATTCATGAGTCACAATGCTTTTCAATATATCCCCATATTCTTCACCTAAGTGACTATATTCGTTATTGGTTGTTGCTGTAATATTTGTACTTTTCACAATGTTTAAAGAACATGAAGATTAATACATATTTCACCGCATTCCCTCGGTACACATTTCTGTACTTAGCTTTCAGCCGCATTCTAGATGACGGGGCTAAAGATACTATTCGACTGTTCAAACCAAATTAAGCGTAAATGGGTCTAAATATTAGACTGCGATTTAAAGTAAAACGTCTTAAAAAAACCTAACTCTCCATGCTATAACCTGTTTTAGCATCAATTTAAGACCACTAATCGTAAGGTTCAAATGCACTGTCTATAGATAAAACCTAAACAGTAAATAACATAAAGAAACATTTTCACTCTTACATTAGGTTCGGCATCGGGCACAATTTTATGACTTTGTAGTTGTTCCGATACTGTGGTTACTCGAGCATGACTTGATGAAATTTCGTGCAAAAGAGTCAATCTAAGGAGTTCAGGAGCCGTATACGGTGTGACTGGGAATTTAGCCAGCTTGAGACCCAACTCGCGTTGTTTCTGAAAATAAAAATTTCACTAGTTAAAAAGAATTCACAATGATCCTAATTAACATTGATTATATCAACATAGTAATTGAGTATTGTGGAGATTGGTGAATATTAATTGGTCTGTTTTTGCGGCAAGGGTCTTGGGATCGATCTCTGATGGGTGTTGAGAATGAGCACTGCCGACGGGTATCATACTAATGCTTACTAGTAATCAGGGATTGTCTCATTCAGACCAGTTCGTGATAACAAAATGAAACTAATAAGAAACAATTTGTTCCCTTCAAAAATTTGAATAATGCAAGGACGACAATATTTATAGATTACTTTGAATTCAATGTATTTTGTTGCATTCTCATCAACTGCATACATGTTATTGATTTCAGATAGTTCAAAATATTAATATACGTGTAGATCATGCTGATTGAAATGTTTAACAGATTTTAGTTTGTTCAGATAGTGAAACGACTTCCTGTTACCAATAGTTGGAAAAGCAAACTGGGTCATCGATCTAGCGTTACCAAGGCAATTGAATGTTAACTACTGATTCCTTTTAAGTACAAAGGTCAGGTTTTAATCTTCTAATTCCAATGACCTTAACAAATTTTAGTGAAATCGATTTATCTTGTTTATTGATAATTTTGAAAGCATTTGTTTTATCGACATCATGTCCCGTGTACGCCAAATGATGTGCGATTGAACTTCTAAAAGTGCTTGCCCCTGTCAAACATAAGCTCTTCGGGATATATTCAATAAATCGCGTGAAGGTTCGTCTTTCTATTCTTTTAATGTACCTGCTTTTGGAAGAACATGTGAACTGGTAAATACTATTGAATGTGACATAAGACAGATATTTATCGACTTTTGTTTGATTTATTAAACATCGTGTTGTTTATAGTGCCAGTAGTTTGGTAGCAGGTAATGTTTGTTTGACAGTCGTGGTAAGTTTGATAGATTTATCTGGATATTTAGTCACCTTTAAACACTAACTGAATGAACACCCTTTTCTTTTCGGCTTCGAATTTTTCATTAAAATAGTTACTACATTTCGCAATAAATGTTACTGGGTATCCATTTTGTCGAAGACAGTCTTTTATGAATGTAATCCCATCCATAAGTTTATCAGCAGTGCACAGTCGTTTAGCTCTATAGTAGCGTGACCACGTTTACAGTTAAATGGACAAAAGCTGCGAAAATTGAGGTACTGTCCATACCATGTATCTTTCCGGAATATAAATCTTTAGCAACTTCCATCATCACTATATGCAACGACACAAACCGTTAGACAAAATTACTTGAGACTTTTGATGTAACTCATCCCGACATCAAATACACAATGAGGTAAGAAAAGAACAATACCTCCCAATTCCTAGATCTAGGCATTTTACGAAGAGATGATGAAACTTGCCAAAGATTTATAGTATATATACAGCTGACGAGAATGAAACGAAACGCAGTGAATTCAAAGTATTCTGCAAATATTTTCGTTCTTGAGTTATTCAAATTATAGATTTTTACATCACGATAATTATTTAATAAAGATAACAACATAATGGTACGCCCACAATGTTGTTATCTTACACGCAAACCCAAACTACGAAATAAGCACTGCAATCAATACTGTAACTAATAGTGAAAATTGAGCCTTTTTCGATAATCTCAAATTTATAACCTATACTCCTTGACACATACCACATACAGAAATTTGTACTTGGGGTTTTAAGCTACCTTATAAATATAAAGACTAATAGTGTTAACTGGCTGACCTTATATAAATAAGCAGTGTGGTACCAACATCGAAAGTTTAACTCTCTGAAATACAGCCGCGATGCTATCTCAAATAACGATAAACGAACTTGTATATTCCCATTGGGATGCAGGTACATCCAGCCGACGAGTCCCAAATAGGACGAAACGCGCGTCCTGGATTCCACTTGCCAGTCACAATACAAATTAAATGATAATTACGAATAATCGCTATATCGAGGCGATCCGCACAGGATGCACATATAGCAACAGTGACTGACCAGTTTCAGCCTATAACAAATCAATGGGAATATACAAATTCATTCTACTACCAATTCGCCCATTGCACAAACGTGACTGTCTGGACTCAGTAGTCTAGTGGTGTACGCGGTGGCGTATGACACGAACCGGACTGAGTTCGAATCCCACTGTGAACATCAACATTGGGATGCAGGTACATCCAGCCGACGAGTCCCAAATAGGACGAAACGCGCGTCCTGGATTCCACTTGCCAGTCACAATACAAATTAAATGATAAACGAACTGTTTTGAGTTTTGTTACGATATTTCGGAGACAAAAGCTAAAACTACTAAATTCACTAACAAAAGCAGGAAAAACTAAGGCAATGCAAGGCAACATCATTACAAAACAATCATAAATCCTGAGATAACTATCGCTGTGATTTGTAATTAAGTTCATTACTGTTTCTAATCACTACAAAATAGATATGTTGTAAAAAAACGAGTTAACAAAAACATCAAGTAAAATCTAGGCTGAAATCGGATTACGGTCGTAAGTAAATAGCGAAACAACGTATCTATACAACTGACGCATGGAGACTAATTTGCCGATTAACCTTCATTATATTTTGTATTATTCCCAAATTATGAATGTTTCACCATACTAGTTATCTAGTCTTTGTTCGAGTTTTGTATCATACATGAATTCCTATTTGGTTGTACGTCCAGGTCATATACTAATTGAAGGACAACGCTATTAAGCTAGTCAAGGCTATAGGGAACAATAAAATGCTGATTCTTATACAGTTCAATAAGTCATGTGTTAGAAAAAAACATGGGTCTAACAAAGTGTAATACTTGGCCTTGATTATTCGGTGTGTATGCATACAATATAAATACATTGAGATGAGTATCTGAAGCTTAGATCAAGTGAATTCTCATTATGTTTAAATTACTTGACAACATGCTGGATATCCCAAGCCCAAATAGAAATATGCAAAATACCACAAGATTAAAATACATTTGAAGGGGAAAAAAGCATTATCATATTTATGTTTTGGTAACACAGTGTATAAGTAGTACTTACACCTATATGTTCATCCCTTAAAACTAAGCGTAGTAAAACGCTTAAAGGACGCGCTAATGATCGGTAAGCACCAGCTGATGGATTATTTGTAGTAATCGCATTAAGTAAACGTTTTACTCCTAAACGACGCAATGCTTTTATACATATTTTTGGAAGAGGAGCATTTGATTCAATTAATTCAGCTTCTTCTTCTTCTTCATCGGTATTCCCATCGTCATCATCATCGGAGTAACCCGGTTCACCAAAACCAGGTACTGCTGAATCAACTGGATAACGACAAAACCCAGATAGAACAGTATTTTCCGATTGACTTTCTACTTCTGAATAATCAACAGACCCTTCAACAAGTAAACTATTGAAAATATGGAAAAATTCAGTCAGTCCTAATAGGCGTCCAAATAGAGATTCGTCGAAGCCAGGGGGGAATTCAAGTTTGGAAGGTTCAGGTAAACGAGGACATTGAGGTAGAGAGGCAATAAGCTGCTGATCATCAAGCAATTTGTTAGCGTGAATACGCTCGATTTTGCGTTTTTCTTTCATTTCTTGGAGTGCTTCTTTTCTTTGAGTTGGTGACATAGCCAACCTAGTAATTGAAAGTTGCAAACGTAATATTAAATTTAATTAAAAATTAAACCCAATTTTACTAGGAATTAAAAGGTTTCTCTAGAGTTATTACACTAGCTGCATTGTAATTCAGGATCAATGTCATTAGAAATCTGTGAGTAATGTAACTGTTGCGACTCTACTTTCTTCATTACGTTCAATTGAGATATTATGCTACATACAACTAGAGGAAATCGGTTCTAAACCAGAGCAAATATTTACAGCTAGGACGTATTCAGTTAACGTCGCAACAAACACAAGTTATTCTGATAGCGGCTTGTTTGGCACTGGTTAAACAATGACGATAACAGGTTCCTAAGATGTGTATGGTTGAGACAACAATTTCATCACTAATGAGCACGAGCACTAAAAATAAATAAGTAGCATTCGGTTCAACTAGTCACTAATTGGTCTTGTCTTAAAAATTGGTAGGATACAATAATGAAAAAACACTGGCTGATTATCAAACCTTTAGATGAGGACTGATCAAAAATTATGACACGCCAAAGTGAAAAAAACTTACTCTCTTTAGAAATAATCAACAAAAGAATCTGCATAAAGAATAAATGAGTGAAACTAATGTGCCAACTCAAAAGCGGAAAACGCGCTATATTTGGAAACTGAAATATGCACAAGCCGGTGGGGCATTATGCATAATGTTAAGAGTAAAAATTAAATGGAATCGGTACTAAGCTATTGGAACGAACCTGTAAATAAACAAACATGGAGTCATTATACACCTATCCAACCAAAATCTTTAGTTTTTATTTACAGTAAAATTAAAGTTTAGTGCTTTGAGAGCTTTCGTATATTACACAGTAGATCGAGTAAATACAAATACTGTTGTGTATAGAGGACAAAAACGATACCATTGAATCAAATCAAAAGGATATATACCATCAGCGTGTAAGAACACTCATCACGTTATAAAACACGGCAGCCTTAAGTATAAATTCTTAAAAGTAAGTTACAATGCGTACATTTAAATGTATCATGATAACAAAGCCGATTGTCAGTTGTTTGTATTCGTCTCGGTTGGGAATTACCAAAAACCACGGAGCATTGGATAGCGACTTGTTCTAGCATAGAGTTCCTCATAATATTGAGTACCCACGAGACCATGAGGTATGGAATTTAGAATCTTCATGTCAGATAGCCGATGTATGTCGTTTAAACCTGTTTACTTTTATTACACATTGATTTCGGCTAGATACCATTACAACGTGACTATAATAATCAGCTCGCTGTTAGCTTACTTTAAGAATCTATCGAAGTCCTAGTGAGAAGTCGTGACTAGGGCAGTGTAGACAAGTTAGGAGTGGGACGGTTATCACTAATGGTATCAGATGATTCTCGAGTCAGCTCAATGTTGTTGGTGGTTATGGATTCTCTGAATAACACGAGGGTTATAGATTAGATTATTTACTTGGTCGTAGACGCCCACTGCCACTGTCTTTTACTAGGACGAAACCGCTGTCCAGTTCTCTATGGTTTTCAATGACGAATTCAAGAAACATATTGTGACTAATCCCCACAAAACTACCTCAACTAAACGATTATCCGTCAAAATTGAATAAATAATGAGAACAACAGTCTGGAGTTTGACAGCAATAGGCTTATATAGAACCGAGTACTCAAATCTTTATCATGTCAGTAATCTTCAGGTGTGTAACTGATATAACAGGTAAATCGAGAAGAACGATTAAACTTTTAAAACTTATTTCCCGAGTATTATTTTACATATTTTGATTGCGTACGTAATATTGTTCCTACTACTTTCATATTTACCCTGATCCTAACTTTCCATTTGACCTATTGACTGTGTCATTTTCTAGGTATGATTTAAAGCTAACTGAGTACGTGTTACTTTAGTTTTCTGCTAATATTACCTTCGTTTTGTATGTATGGTATTGTTGAAATTGGTTGCACTATGTGGTATATATATATATATATATATATATATATATATATATATATATATACGCGATGGAATAAATAGATCTTTCATTATAATCCTTGTCACTGGACCAGTTAACTTAAGTGTTCTTCTTTTATTGACTCGAGATTAGTGATACCAGAGAGAATGATAACAAGATAAGAGTACCTAGTTGTTGTTAAAAGGTTGTATATTATTGGGCCATCTGGCAATTTTAAGTGTCTGTCGACTAGCAGGGTATTCACCAATCTTTGTTTCGTTCAAGCCAAGGACACAATGAATTCATTTCAATCGATAATAATCAAAGGCTATGTGTAAATACAGATCATAATGATTAATATAAATACTGAGAATGTAGAGTAAACAAACTCAATAACTAGTGAAAAACTATGAAGTTTTGAAAAAAATGAACTTACAACTTCTTTTTAAATGCAAACGCTTCTTTTTTTGATCGTATAGGATCCCGTAATTCAACAGGCAATTTGAGTATATCAATATCACTAATGAATCTTGCGCATAGTCTTATTTGCGTTTCCATACCTGGATTATTACGATTTTCTTCAAACATTTTAATGAGATGACGAGCGACCCGAGGTAATGCATTTCTTTCATTAGTATTCTTCTTAGGACGACTGCTGACAGTTGACTTATCAGATGTTTGATCTTTAGTTAGAGTTTTCTTACCAAATTGAAATAAAGTGGCCTGTATAAATTCAGTGAAAAAGAAAGGCAATGAGAAATATGAAACAATATCGTTATGAACTAACACCTATTTAGCAATTTCAACGAATTAAATATCGACAGCACATTTTTCAACTTAGATCGTCATGATGTTTAAAAGAACTCTAGTTGGAAAAGCGAGCTACCGTAGATGACACTCAATTACTAAACGGGATTCAGATATTTCGCACATCACGGACGATGGATGATAGACTTTTAAATGCGCGTTGACAATAAGCGATTATCAATCAGATTAAGGTAATACCACTAAACATCTAGTTTGACAGTCAGTTTAAGTAACAGTGTCTTTATTACAGTAGGTATCGCAAATAATCTAGGACTTTCATTTCATGTCCAAACACCACATTTCGATAATTAGTAGATTGAGGACTGAGTAACCAGGCTAGTAATCTACAATATATCGAGATAAATAGCATAACTGGAATTAATGAAATTCACTAGTGTACTGAGCTTCTATTACGTTTGAAACCTAGTGACATTATGGTGAATGTAATAAACAATAAGTAGAAATCATTTTAGATACGATAACCAACCTGAACAAAGAAAATGTCATCAGACGTATCCGCTTGATGGCTGCTACTACCTTGACATGGTAGTTCGGGTTGCCAATCTTGATAAATCAACCAGGATATATTGACCGAGGTAATAGTTTCATAATTTCCTACAATACTAGGCAGGTCGGTTAATGAGTGGTATAACCGAAATCAGCAGACTTAAGGTTCGAGGTCATACTGTAGATTGCACACGAGCGTTATGGAAGTAAGGTAATCCATTCAGTCAACCATCATGCTGGTTGGTTCGTTTGGGTTTGCCAACTTATGTCGCCTATGACATGGGTGACATACCTGGTTACCAAGGAAACCTCATGTACAACAAAGAAACAGGTACATATGTGCATCGATCCAAATTGCCACACTTCATTAACATAGTAGGACGAATTAGTATCAGAAGTAGTAGTAAGAAAAAATTGCGGATAAGTAGAATATGATACATAGAGAATTACTTTGTGGAAAGAAAGGCATGAAATAATTTTAAGTTTAGGATCTCTGTGTGTGTATATATGAGCAACACAAAACCTGACACGTGCATCAGCCCAAGTTGCAACACCTAATCAGCAAAGCAAGAATAACACTAAATCGACAGGAGTAGTAGTTACTTCAGTGATAATAATAGTAAAAATAAAAAGACAGTGGATATATAGAATTTTGTTCAGGTAGAAGGAATTAGTTCGTGCGAAGAAAGCTATGAAATAAATTAAAGCTCATAATTAAGGAAAGACAAAGAGTGAATGCACTTGCACCACTTAAGTTGATTCTGAGCCATGACACAATGATTACGACATAGAGAATTCGAACCAAGAAGTTTGCATTCACAAACACAGATAACCGAAGGAGTAATAACCTCTCACCATATCTCTAAAAGAACTTAAGATCACTGTGTTCATAATCAAATTCCTTCTTCAGTTCTTAATATTTTCTTTACTTCAACTAAACCATTCCTTCATATGCCACCAATGCCAACTAATTTGAGTTCACGAAACACTAGGCCGTCTACAGAAACCAAACTTCAAACTGCACACTAGAGCCATCAATCTACTAACCGCATATAAAGTCGAGAATCAGGTCCCACTCCAGAATGTCGTGTCGTTGATATAAGCCCTCTGAAACACGATTACATGATCCCTAGCGTGGTCGTTGACTTGGCCTCATCTAGCCAATATGAAGAGCCGAAGCGATATACTCTCCGTTTACCTGGCGACCCGACGAGACCTTGTGTGATAGCTGGTGTTGGTATAGCATTAAGTATAAGAGAAGAACAAGCACTTCATAAAAGGTTCCCAGTTAATTGTCGCCTACAGGCTATCTTTACGTTGCTTCTACTACGCTACCAGTGACTGGAGATTAGGGAGAAACGAAAGATAAATTTTATAAAAAGCCTGTTGAATATCGTAAGGTTAGACGCTCGGACTCATTCATTATGACAGGGGATTGTAATGTCCAAGCCGGTAGCTTAAGCCGAGTCGAAAGACACATAGGTAGGTCCTTTGATATTCCAGGTCAGAGAATGGATAATGCCCTAGATAACCGTTTATTTCCAGCAAGGATCAACTTTAGGCACTAAGAGTGACATCGTCTAACAAATTGATCCCTCTCCCGTACATCGAATCACCAATGAACTTCGGTAGACTGTATCGTCATCATATATTCGTTAGAGAGGCTCGATAGACGATTGCTGCTTGTCCTGGTGTACATGATTAGACTCTGACCATGCTCCAGTACGGTCACACATTTGCTTGAGTCTTACTGGAAGCAGACAAACCACAACAAGACTCAGTAGAGTCCACCTCAGCGATAAGAAAGCCTCGAGTAATTTACAGGAACAACTGGAGACACAATTAGGTAACTAAGGGAACGAGGCTCGCCTAGATGTGGCTTGATAGGATATCCAAAATCTGTAGGAACAGACGTGACAACTACGAGAATCCTTCAGTTCAATAGACATTGCTAGAATCCACCGATGTTTTAACCGTTTGGTTTAAGTCACTTAGTGTCTATTGAACTGAAGGATTCTCGTAAACTTATCCCATCAGGCTTCGAATACGATGAAAAGTAAAGATAAATTTAATTCAGATCGATGAAGACTGTGGAACGAACATACGCAGTAGTTGTGGGACTGAAGTAAGAGATGTAGAAGACAGTAGTGATAGATGACGGTAGACAGCTTTTCAGGCTTATAAAAGAAACCGGTATTAAAAAATCAAGCTCAGCGAGATTGCCATTGAAAAAGACGAAACTCTAATCTGCTCCCAGTATGGATGTTTAGAACAATAGGGGGGGGGGAACACTTCAAAGAGCGATTCATTTTACCTTCAGTAACTTACAGCAACCCACTATTTCCAAATAGCCTGAGTAGAAAGTCGACATAAGTCAATCGACTATTGTCGAAGTCAAAAAGGCAAACACAAATCTGAGATGAGGAAAAGAATAGGGTCCGGATGAATTCACTCCAGAGGTCTTTAAGGATGGTGGTCCAGTTTAGGCATTTAGGTTGACTGATATTTTAGCTTCTACTTATACTGCCTTGGTATTATTCTTGCTGTACAAATGTAGCGTGAAAGCTTAGACCGACAAACATATGTGCCAATTTCTTCGTTTTACATGATTCTGATTATATGATAGATGAAATCATTCTAAAAACATTCGTTTCTGAGCTGCGAAATATCTATAAGACGAAAACCTTAACTAGTCAGTACTTTGTTTAAAAAATAAAAGTTAGGTATTACAATAACAAACCTGTTTCATTTTTTTTTTATTAGGATCTTCTAATGACTGTTTAAGTAGAGAACGATCTTTTAACTGAGCTAATGGTAAATTGTCTTCATTTTCCTCATTTTGTTTGGAAGAATTGTCTTCACGTAAAACAGAAAAGCGCTTGATACGCTTAAAATTAAGTGATGTGTTTGTGCAGAGGTCGTCCGATGTACCTTCTCCGTTGGATTGACGTCGTGAGTTCATAACGCGTACAAAGTATTCCTCCTCCAAAGCTTTGGACATTTGTTTGAGCTGTAATTTGTTGACGATGATAAAAACGGGGATAATTAATACATACTACAAAAATCAACAATACATTACGACTACAAAGTTCAGGTTACTTAGCAGTCTAGTGGTAAATAATATAAACAACAAATTTAAACCTTAAATAGGAAACACAACAGTGACTCAGAAACAACCAAACCCACATTTAAGATCTAGATACGAGCGAATGCCTGATTTAACAATGCTAACAGGAAAGATGTGGATGCAAATTCATAAAGCTAATACATTAATACAGAAATACGGGGTTTAGTGTCAAGGAAACGAGGTTTTATAAGCAGTAATGTGTTGTAAAAGGTTAATTCTAAGACATACATAAGAATAACTACATGATATACAGACAGAAGATTTAACGTACTTTAGCTTTATCAACTTGACATCCAGGGCTTTTCAAAGGTATTTTGTGACGCCGTAAAAGCTCTTCATTTACAATCCATGGACCTGTAAAATTTGGTCCATAACGCATAGCATGACTACGAATGAACATTCTGATATGTTCCTTGGACGGCGCTCTGTTGATACGGCTACAAGAATAAAGACTAGTTATACATAAATCTTACTCAATGGAACAAGCTGGAACATCATGCACAACGACAGGGATATCCGAAAGAACTTTAACGCTGTATGCGTAATTTTTCTAAAGACATACAATACAAAGATTTAAAAATTACTTTGATCGGAGAGCTTCGTTTTGAAACGTTTTCCTTGTCACTATTATTTGGCGAAGTATTATCTGGAAGAGGAGTCTAAGATAGTTGAAATTAAAACGAATTTCCAGCGTACCGTTACGGCTTGAGATTTGATTATATCATCAATTATCCCACGAATTCTTAAAAAATAAATGCTTTGTCTTTGTTTAAACTTACGGTGTGTTGGAAACAGAGTCAACTTTAAGTTTAACAGGTTCAGCAATATGAAATTGCTCGTGTATGGTAGTCCAGCAACTGTGTACAAGGGATTCCAGAGGCAAAGTACCTTTAACACTGTTAAATTTGTAAACACGCAAGCCTACTTAAGTGAACGCGTTCTAAAATAGTTTTCTCGAAAAACTTGGGAAAACACTTTTTTAGCGTTCGAATAGCAGTAGCCTCAGTTTTTAATGCTTCTCGATAAGTCAAATTAGGCTTCCCAGTTACACGACACGTCCATATATTCTCATTATATAAAGTAGTTTTGCGCTCCAGTTCCTCTGCAGATGCACAAATTTCTTGCGTTTCTGGGACAATAAACGATGGTTTTTGTTCTGGTTCTTCGGGTTGGTCTGTGTCACGAGGTTTCTTTTTTCTCCAAACCGGATTCATAACATGCAGTTTTGTACTTATAAGAGGCATCTGGAAATCCAGAAAGCAAGAGTCAGTGATGTATTTAAAATTTAAAAAAATCACCTAAACTGCTATTTACAGATTCAGTAAAGGAATACTAACTTATCATGTGTTTATCAACGGATGAATCCATTTGAAAACTGTTAACAACGTCACGTTATCTTATCCTATACTCTTAGGCTAATATTGAGTGGAGTGCTTGCTACTTCAGATCCTGTTGCAGAAATGAGCACCTCCGAAGTATTAGGCCCTAAATTAGTCACTGCTGAAGTGAAATTGTGTCAGGGAGCCAGTGGTAATAATGTCGTGTTTTAGGATAGAATAGTCGTTAATAGCTGAGCGATACTTGCAGATCACTCCAAGTTCTGAAAAATCTGGAAACAGACCCCACTCTCGAAAATAAAACATTCTCTAATCCAATGTCTTTAGGCTACAAAAATTAATACACATCGCATTTGGAAAAATTTCTAGAAAAATACTATGGACTCTGTAGTAGTTTAATAAGTTTTCAGAGGAACTTAAAGATGCAAAAATAAAAATATAAAAATTACTATTCGTTAATAGAACTTTAACGGTGCAGAACATTTTCTGCACACATTAAATTATAGTTTTTATGTAACTACTTTTACCGACACATGATCCTCCACTCGCCGAAAGTTTTACCTACTACACACTGATTACCGACTTGAACGGAGAAATGTATATCTAATCAGTTTAAGACTACAGTCAAACCATGTTGAACTGTCGACAACAGCAAGTCACATTGGCTAAGCTGTTGCTGTAGTTACTTGTGTTATTTCTGAGACATGCAGGCAGTGTTTGAGTACAGTTAAATATTTGACATCCAACACTCAATATTTTAGGGCTGAATAATAAGTTCATGAAACAATTTAGCACAGGAAGCACATCGAAACAAATGTACAAAACTATACCAGGGTTGAATACTCGCAAGTCGTCTACATACAATTTGTCACAGCTGTTTACAATGTTTCAAGAAAACTACAATATTCAATGAAGTCTAGCTATAGATGACAACCATAGGCTTTAAAGTATCATCTCAAAACACATTAGGAATTGACAAAACCTGAGACACGTGGTTGAAAGTAACAGGTCATGACTTCATTTCCCAAATTTTTGAGTTTACTTGAGACCCCTTCAAAAAACATTGTGGCAACCTCGTGACTGATGTCGCTTGTACAACCAAAAACCACGGTTAAATATACATCGGTAGTCTTTTGACATTTCATTTAAGAATGTAGAAACTAACAGAATCCAAAATAACAAAAGTATTTGTTTCGGGATTAAGCATCAAATTGACTTATAATCAGCTAAGCTCTTAATGAAATCTCTTGTAAGAGGTCAAGCTAAACCAGAAGTGGAAGCTAGATAGGTTGAAGGTTGGCCAAGTACTTATAGTGCTAGATGGAGAAGAGGAAAGTACCCCTTTATATCTTTTGGGAGCCTGATGTTGGTGAAGCAATCCATGAAGCTGATATCACGCCAATCAATAACATTAAACACCGTTTTAAACTACGCACTATTTTCCAAGGGTCGATTCGGCTGGTGTTACTTTAGCAAGTTTGGCTAGATAGTCTTTAACCAGGTTGATGATAACTGGTTCATCCAACGACGCTGAAGTCAGTAAGGGACCACAACATCTAAACTGTAATAAATCACAACGTTGACACGAGTTACAATCCCAGCTCTTTAAAAGATGTTGAACTCTTAGTTACAGAACTGGTAAGGTTATTTGGTAGAGTATTTCGTCGTCTTAAAACTAAGTATTCGTCAACCCTACCCGTATCCAGTGTGATAACTGTCAGTGGACAAGTTTATGTCCGACTGCTTTCAAATTATCGACCTTCGTCAAGCATCAGAAATTGTGCAGTATGTGAGACTGACTCGTAAGGAGAAGACTGGGTACCGATCGTGATATAAATGTATCGATCACATTTTCACCCGTAACACGTATTGTGTGAATCGCTTTCTTGATATCAGGGGCGCCATGGACATGTTGCAAAGGATCTCCGGCATGTGCCCGATTATCGGTGACTCAGAAGAAGTGGTGACGTTCAATTAAAGCAATGTTAGCAATGATGAGGTTCGGCAAAATGTGATCAGGCCCAGTGACAACTTGATTGATGTCACTGCTTTTAGACACTAGCTACGGAGGCTTATCCGTGCTTTAGATGTCATCTCAGTGGCTTTCTTATCGTGTAATATTTGCTGATTATGTTGCTGGTTGAAACAAGCAGTGGCAAATTAATGACCCCGCCATGGAGCAAAAGGTGTGCATGAGACTTTCATCCATCAGTCGATCCCGACTCCCTCATTAGAGCCTTAGAGACAGTGCAAACCAGTGGCTTGAGACTTTATCAAGTATGGCTCATGATAAAGGCCAGTGACAATCTTGCTGTAGTTTCAAAATTAAAAAGCACTCAAGTTAAAACTCCGAGCTTAATAAGTTCTATAATAACTATTTTCGAGATTGAAACAAAGGAGTAAGCACCTCAGAGAGTTATGCTTTCAGGTTTCGCTACGTAGAACTAGTAAACATCTGTTCCATAAGGTCTGTGAGTAAATGGCAAATGGTATTAGTTGTAAGTACATGTAATTAAATTAGCAAATGTAAGATCGTAAAAAGGTACTTAGCATTTAGCAAATAAACAAACGTCGTTTCAGAAAGAGATAACTACCCTCAGAGTATAATACAAAATCGATACCACTCAACAACTGAACTACTTATTATAACCACCGCCCACCTTAGTATGTACACACTAAACACATTGATTCGTACTTGTTTAAACTACTAGACGTAGTAAAACAAACAAAGTTTATTTCAATCCTCCATATTCAGCTGTATGAAACCATTACACCTCGCGAAATAAAGCTGCCCAAAATAATGCTACTTAAAGCCATATCTACCAAATCATAGTTTTCAGATGCTGCGATTGTGTAATCATTTAGTCCTCAGAAAAATATATAATAAGACTGGTTAATTGTGCCAATCCTTGTAGTATTTATTTCAGTGTATATCCAGCGTCTTCTCAAAAGAAGTTCACCAGTGAAGCTTCTACTACTTATTCGAGAAGCGCATTACAATTGTCGTAAAAAACGGATTTTATTTTTGTTCGATCTAGGTTTTAAATTGTTACGTGACGGCCCTTCTAATGATCATTACTAGGGAAGCAAACAGATAAGACATATTGACACTAAGGTTATTATTTAGAATTTGGAATGCCAATATAAGGTCACCAAGCGTTTAACGTTAAGATAACGAGGAAAGGTTAACTAGTTTTGAGCGTTCGTCGTACAAAAGTTTTGAAATGCCAGAGTTCAATCTGTATTGTCTTATCGGTTTACAATGACCATAAGAATTGTACAAGACTCCATTTTTGCATCGCCACTCTTATTATTGATTATAACTGACCTATCTTTAAACTCAGAATCACAGACGCAGCAATACGTGAATAATCTCATAATTGAATAGGGAGGGATAGGGAATCAAAGTCTGTGTGATATATTTTGACTAATTAAGAGAGCTAGGACAGAATACAAACTTAGACTACCAGTAACTTACTTCCACTTATTACTAAGAATAAGTGAATGTTATTAATGTACCATAAGGATGAATTCACCAGTCACTGACATTCTGTGTCAAGTAATACTCTATCCGTTTTGGAGGAGGTCCTAGGCGTAACCATCTACAATATTCTGGGGGTATCTTCCCAATGATATTCTGCAGAGAAAATGCCTATTCACCTAAGGGGTTCTCGTTAGAATTTCAGGAAGTACGACCACTGAACATTCTACCAGTTTACTTCATCACATGACTTAGACTTCATATTGAACAGATAAATCACATCCTTCCATGTTAAAAAAATAATTGCAATCTTTGAATGTGTTCAGAGAAGAGTTGCCAGATAGGTAACCAGATCAAAATATAAGCTCATGCATCTAGACTTTTATTATATTTGTATACTGGGCAGCGCAGGCGGACTATAGTATTGAATATATTCGTAATGCATTATACAGTTCATAACCTACCTTAGAGAATCACAGGTGAAATTTGAACTCAAATTGAACTTAAAAATGCAACCATACGGGTGAAGACACGAACAGGCAAGCTCGAAAATGTGCAAAAACTTTTTTGTATGGTCAGGATAAGTAAATTGTGAAATGTCCTAGCCAGAGAGATAGTGATAGCATCTTCGGCTAAATATATAACCAAGGACTCACTGCTAATTTCTTCTCTGTAGAGCTCAATAATAATGTCATATTGATGTCACACTTTTTCATCTGAATTGGTTAAGTCAAATGCAGTTGTGTAGCTGTGAACAACTTCCTAAAAGGACTCAAGCCATCAGTACTACGCAAACGACGCAAAGTTGTGGATTGTCATACAATGCGTCAGGAGCATACAGGCAAAACAACAAGACTCATTTAAGCCCACACTCTGATCACAAGCAACCAGCATGCAATTCAAATTGAAGAAAATTTTGCGTCATATGCTTCCCATTCCCACAATTTTGTAAGCAACACGGCTTCCTATGTGTAGACATCTTTGACAAACACACTTGACACCAGCAACAATTATCAATAGAACGCTGATAAAGTCCATAAAGTCTACACTGAATCTTAGTGGAGTTAGGAGCCTTACCTTTAAACTCTTCTTAGTCGCCTGTAAGACCTATACTTCAGTTTATTATTGCTTAGCTATATAGGGACTCGAGGTTTGTGAACAATGGTTGACAAAATCCTACTCAGCTTAGTCTACTTATCTAAGGCAATACTGCCTCAGATCCTAAATAGTCTACCCAAACAGTATCGCCTTTCAAAAGCGAATACTCTAACCAGATGACGCTTCAATATAGTGTAGGCCTGTTCAACTTAGAATGCTCTCAGTAATCTCAGCTGTTTTCATCAAGCACTTTTAAAAAGCAGTTGGACGTTTGTGCACGTACATTTAGGATTCTGTAGACTACGCTCGCGTTACTATCATTTACATCTTTTATCTTTCTTCCTTTCTTTTTCTATTTATCCTCCTTTTCATCAGTATATTGCCTAATGAACTAGTCGGTAAAACAATGACCGTTAGTTCTGTCCAACTTATCTCTGTATAACACACTCATCCACTTTCAAATGTCATTACTCGGGAATCCGACAGCCACAAGAGAAGGGCATTACACAGTCGAGTAGCTAAAACTCATAAACTGGTTACTACCGAATACTAGATACCTCAGTTTAACGTTACGACACAACGTTAAATAATTAATTAGTTTAGATTAGCCTATTGTAGTGATATTAGATATTAAGAGTAGGGACTGAATATTGAAGCTCGTAACAGTGATATTGGACTTTTTCTACTGTCATAGTTACGATTTAAGAACGGTTTCAGTTGCCTACATCCATTTTATTTATACTTTCCGAATATTTGTTTTGAAAAGAAGTCTGAATTACTGTTTTGATATCTGTAAGTTTCTTATATTTCTTCTGAATAAGTGACAGACTGATTATTTTTACCCAAGGAGTAAGGGACATATCTGTGAAATATAAATCATGTGTATGTGGTCGAAAATTGCTTAATTGCGTAATTTTAATTGGTCTACTCTTTGGATGAATAAGAGCTGTGATAAAATAAATATATTTATATTTCACCTTTCTTTAATACTATGCTAACCAATTTTCTAATCATATTATTATGGGATAATGTTATCAATCTATGTAAAATAAGAAAAGTTGTTCTTAGTAATAATCACTCTGTCATCATTTTAAACTGTTCAACTCTGTTAATTGTTCTCTTAGTCCCTCCTCTACTGTTAACTTTTTTGTAGCCAATGTATTCCCGACTCGTTTAATTCTACTTCTTTTTAGCTTAGAATTTTGAATGGTTTTATTCATTTTCCAATGCAACTAAAGCTTTTTGCTTAGGGTTTACATATCCAATGGTAATATATTTTAAACAGTGTTTTAAATGTGTGGAATATGTAGAGATAAATTAGGTATCATTGGTTAAATTGGAGGTTTCTAAAGTGGTTAACCATAAGTTCAACCTAATTTAAGTTTTTCTTATTATGTGAGATGCAGTCGTCCATCAAATATGAAACTGTTAACAGTCAGGCAATTTAAAAACATTTGAATGCACTGAACAAATCGACAAGCCCTGGTCATTGTTATATGGTTTACTCTGATTTATAAGTCATCTTGTGTGACAACTTATCTACATGACATTTAACTAAACCTGTAGGTATTGTCACCTAATAATGCAATGTGAGCAAAAGTTCAGTTACACTAAGAAAAACAGGTTATGATTCATACTAATTAAATAAAGTTATATAATTCGTTTGGAAGACATTTTCATTTTTATCCTTTTATTCCATACAATAGTCTTACATAATAATTTATTAAAGAAGGTTCCCTAATATAAGACAAAGCATTCATGCAACAACACATAACATTGAGTTTCATATTTTGCCTTCCAACAGAATAATGTCTGATAATTTTCATATGATCTTAAAGTCAAATTTTCCATTGTAGTTCCTACCAATAAAAGTATTTTATATTCACCTATACTAGTTTTATTAAGTTTTTTAGTTTGAATAAAGTTAGATGTGTAGGATATATTTGAAAGTATTACGAATGTCATTGAAGATACATTTTAAAAACCCCTTGTTGTTTATTAACTTTATCTACAGGAAAATATACAGTGTAAGACTAACTATTATTAAAAACATGCTGTACACTGAATGACAGAAAATTTGTTTCTCAAAAACGATTAAAGAAGAAACCTTTTATGCAGACTGTATTTTTGTAAAACCCCTATTTTGATCTGGATGGATACTGATTAATACGCAATCTAAATACAAACTTTATTTCGATATAATATTGCTTTTTTTTATCAATTCTACAACTCTACGAATATTTGAAGAGGTGTTTACTGAAGTAAACTACAAATGTCCTCCTACTGTTTGCTCTTTTTATCTAAAAATTGGAAGCATTTCATCATACTGTACAATCTTTCCTTTACTGGTGTGTTCGTAACTAACATGGTATATGTTGTGTCGCTAAAATGTTGAGGGTGCGTGAGCGAACGCTATCTCTGATACTTGTACCTTCGGACGTATACCGCGACTTGTTCCCTTCCCAGCCAGCAACTATTACAAAAGACTAAGCTAGTAGGAAGATTATATTGTGGAGCAAAAGTGAGGCGAGAGAATAGTCAACTAGCAAACCAGTGAATTTGTATTTTCAAATACATCGATTTTTTATATTAATCAATTTACAATGATTATTCATTAAGTAAAATCAATAACATTTAATTAATACAATCAAATACTGTTAACTGTATTTTTAGGGATTATAAATCCCTAACACCTCCCCTTTTTAAAAATAAGATAATGACGGTGATCCGTGCATTCATTCTATTCTGAGTGCGGTTTGTACAAAAATCACGTAAACAACTTTTATCTACCACTGCTCTCCTCCTCCACGGAATGTTGTGGGATCCTTGCGTAGTAACAGGAACAACATTTCATTGTATTGGACGTGCATGGTCTTTAAGCAGGTATTGATATAACTCGTTTGAATAGGGGAGTCACGGATTTGATCACATCTGGAGCGTACCTTGACAATAGTGACAGTTCTCCTAGGCCTAATGCATCTCTTTGCTGAAGACTGTGGCTTCTTGGGCTGAATAGACGGTCTGGGTACACTTCTCAAACTGACTTTCTGACTCGGACTGGTGGTTGTGCTGTGTACACGTCTATTAGGAGAAGTACTTTGTAATCCTGTGGATAACGGTGAAATTTCCGTTATCTCATCACCCAGGTGTTCCACCTTTGGACTGACCTGGGCAGAAGTCTCCAGTTCTTCATCTTGCTTCTCTAGAGTAGCGACACTAGGCACGCTGAAAAGAGATATTTTCGTTTCATATGCTGTCTGGGTTTCGGAGTCAATTGCAGATGTGGGCTGAAGTTGTGATTCGTCTACTGACTGTAAGCTAGTGCTTCTGATCTGAATACCCGTTTGTTCCAGCGCTAAATCAATTAATCGCTGGTTTGCAACTAGAAGCTGATGCAGCAACATGGTCGTACGCTCACTTAAAATCAACATGCTGAAATATTGACTCAGCTAGCTGCAAAAGTGATGCAAGGTCAATAATTAGCTTGTGATGCTGATTGGTCCTTGTCTGATACTTGTACCTCGGACGTATACCGCGACTTGTTCCCTTCCCAGCCAGCAACTATTACAAAAGACTAAGCTAGTAGGAAGATTATATTGTGGAGCAAAAGTGAGGCGAGAGAATAGTCAACTAGCAAACCAGTGAATTTGTATTTTCAAATACATCGATTTTTTATATTAATCAATTTACAATGATTATTCATTAAGTAAAATCAATAACATTTAATTAATACAATCAAATACTGTTAACTGTATTTTTAGGGATTATGAATCCCTAACAGTATAAAAGAAGCTGGTTTAGTAAGCTGGGAAAAGTATCAGATGCAAATTGTTTCATTAAGTTATAATGAATCGTAATAAAAAGGCTATTCTATTTATAAGAATGAGAAGGTAATATGGTAAAAATTTTAAGCAAAGTTTTCAGGCCAAACTAAATATTCCATATATCAAACGTACAACATTTATTTCAGTTTCATTAACAAACTATCTGTTATTTGAACTAATAGAAGCAATTGGAATTTGAGAGTTTTACTTGACAAACTGATTCGAACATATTCATGGGAAATAACGCTAGGAATAGATACTCACACCAACTTACACATACATGTCACTATTTGAGGATGGTTGTATACTCATTTTTACAATATATCTACCTTATATATTTTCTACACTACAAAGAATCTATCAGCACAACATGTTTGGACAAGTAAACCAGTGATAATTTTTATTTTGATTATTCTTCTTTGAAGAAGTCTAAGCCAATCTGTTAAGTGAAAGGTTGAAATTTTTAAATTTCACTCGCTAAGATTATATGAAACATATTTTTTACTTTTTATCTATTCTATTTACTCGGCATCTAACATTGTTCAGTATATTAGATCAAGTTATGACAAACTTTTGAAGTAAATAGGATATGATGTATATCACTGTTCTATTTATGGAAGCAGAATGGAAAAAATACCTAATAATGAACCGATTAGTTTATTCGCTTTCTCTTCTTTGATGATGGTGAATGTTGTAATATGTTCCTATGAATAGTCAGATTAAGACACAGTCCTGGCATATAAATGTATTAGCTGTCTAATTGTATCAGGAAAATAGGTTTACGCTTGTTAGATGAGCTCAACATGTGACATAACCTAAAACAGATTTCATTAGTGGCAAGAAACTAGAATTTTTTATTCTTCACCTAAATTCTAAGGATTTCGTTAATCTGCCACTATTTAACTTAATACAAATTGTATTCCACATATTTATCTTAAAAGCTCTTTGTTTCTAATAATTTAGTCCTTTGTACATGTGTGAATAATATCTTGGACAACTAAATGATTTTATGTTGGTACATATCATTAATAAATTGCTTATAATCTTTGGAATTATGTCACACTGTGAATAGCACATTTGGAATGATCAGTCTTAACTTTAATTCCGTTCAACATTTTACATACAAATCGAAATCAAAATTAATCCAGCAGTCCACATTGTATTTACTCCGTGAATGTTGTTAAAGTTATCGAAAGCTAGATTAAAATCTATGCAATCTAAATTACTTAGGACAGTGATGCGATATACGAGTGCTCATCACTACTAAACATATAGGCTAATGATACTCATTGCTTGAGTAAAAGGCAGTAAGATATGACTGGTGTACGAAATTCCCTAAAGTAATTGATTATTTAAACCTAAGTAATTATACAAAAATGGTGAAATGTCGGAAAACGGTATGTTAAAGTTAATTCCGGTGATTATGAAAATATTTAAACAACAGCCACCATGTTACTCTGCATCGCTGATAAGTTTTAAGAGTTGAAAGCTGATTGACTACTAAGTGATCTCAGGTGTTAAATGAATTTGTCAAAAAAAATACTCGCCAAAGTGTATACTGGTTCAATTCATATGATGAGCATTATTGTTATCGTTATCGAGAATTCATATAGGCTTTGTTGAAGATTGCCAACTTGTATAAAGCTTACATTCACAGTTTATTGTTTATTTCCTCTAAAAATCTGCAACAATAAATAATTGTACTTTATTTATTGAGTTATTTTATTAAACATTTTAGACATATTTCGACCATATTTTTAAAAGAATGCCAAGACCAACTTCAGCTCAATCTGATCAAGAGGATAATACAGATCTACTGTTAATTGAAGAATATGAAAGGTTACATAATCAGTTAAGAATATTGCAAAATGAACGTCAAAAACAGACTGAAGAATTCAGAGTCAAATTAGGAAAGTATAAGTAATATAATAATAAGATGAATATGACTATTTCTCATTTTTACAAAATCTACAGAAAAGTTACTGAAATGTTAGAAAAAGAAAATGAAGAAATTCAATGTCTTTTGATGCTTGTAGATAGTGCTCAAAATAGAAAACAAGATATGAAATGCATTGAACAACTAAAACAAATTTTACAAGAACAAGATAATGTACAATTACAAATTGATGAATTAAAAACTTATGGAAAACGGTTAGATAATGAAGTAAACTGTTGTTTATTTTAATTTGTTGATTTTTTAATTAGACGCGGAAATTAGAGAAACTTATTCAAGAGAAACAACAAATTCGTGCAGAACAAGCAAAAAAAGAAACTGAAACTAGTGAATTAAAATTACAAGTTGAGAAGAAACTTCTAGTTATGGAGAATAATTTACATGAGGTAAATACATTTTTTTTGCATAAAAACTCTCTTCTTTATTAAACTAGAAATGTTTGAACAAAGAATATTCATTTCAATAAATTCTTAATTCATGTTTTAAAATGATGATACAAAGACTAAATGATCTCAACATGAATAGTCGTCAAGTCGGAGGTAAACACATTATTTAGATAAGGAAATACCGTGTATGAATTCGGAATTGTTTGTAAAAATGTGATTGGTAATGTTAAAGTAGTAGTAATAATAAACATGTAATGTTTAGCTTATATAAGTTTACACAAGTGAAACAAAATTATTAATCAGAATTTACATAGGCGGGGGGGGAGGGGGGTGAAATGACAAAATGATCGTAAATATCTGTTATTTTCATTGTTTTTATCACCATAAATCCCCATACTACTATCTTTTGGATTATTACTAGTATTATTAATGTTAGTCAAGCAAACATCTAATAAATTTGTGAGTTAATTACTCCAGTTGTTATAACTGGGCCAGAAATCGGATTCATAATATATCGAGTTCATTATTCGTGATATCCGAACGCCTAATGTTACAGTGAATTTTCGAAACATTTCGCAACTATGTGAAAGCTTAATTGGCTAGCTTCGTCTAGGCAATCATTAGCAAGGTTATCACACTAGTTCCCCATTACATTCCTAATTTTTATCCTTTCGTATATTAGTTGATTTTAGAACTAAACATTTCATTTGATTACAGATATTTTGATCATACAAAAAATTTGACGAATTTGACTATCATTCATCCAATTTTACAGATTTCCACTTAACTGATATCATTGAATATATTACGCAATCCTCGAGTAGACGCTTGATATCAATGTAATTTGTATAACCCACCCTCACCCCACTATGCCATCTATATGTATATTCTGATTGTTATTTCGATTGTAGTATAAACTTGCACAAGTAAAACAGTACTATTATTACTAATTTAACATTGACAGTCGTATTTTACAAACAATCCAAAAATTCATATGTAGTAACTCTTTATGTGTATGCCTTATTTATCTCCAGCTTGGCAACTATTCATTATTGTGATCATTATTATTGAACTCATTATCGAATCCGAAGATAAAATTTACCGGCTCTTTTCAAGTGCTATTCATTATTTTCATATCTAACTCCAATTCCAGGCTCAAGGTATTCTTGGGTCTTCTTCATTTTCTTTGACCATAAAAATTACAAGTTAGTGTTTGTTTTGTGACACAGTTTGGTAGTTTCCTCAATGTGCAACATATTTGCGTCCAGCATCTTTTATTAACTTTTTCGTTAGCTGGAATTCGGTTTGTTCTTTGTCACAGAAGGTTGTTGCTGATGGGAACTGGTCAACGAATTCAAAGTATCTTGCTTAAACAACTCTTTATAAATACTTGTATCTTTTGGATAATGCTTTTCATAGTTCTCTATGTTTCAGCTCCTTATAATAGAAATTTCTTGACGTTTCCATTGAAAATTCTAACTGTAATGTTGACTGTTAGCTTGATTTGAGTTTCAAATGTTATTGAATTGTAGAAATGCTCCTTATGCTTTACAATTATACTTTCACTTAATATAAACGATTTTTATTTATTTTTTTTTATTAGAAAAATATGAAATTTTGTGATACATTAGCATATAATAATAAGATTCGTCATGAAATAGAATGTGCACGAAATGAAAGAAATATTTATTATTCAATACATCAAAAACTAAAAGATAAATTAACACATTTAAACAAATTAAAAATTAAATTAATTCAACAATCAAGTCTTACATATGATCAAAGGTAATTTTATAATTAACATTATCATCATGTAAAATCTCTTTTTCTTTTTTCTTAAAAAAAAATTTATTAACTATTAAAGAACAGATGCAAAAAATAAAAGTAATGCATTAAAAGAAAAAAATGATAAAGATAATGCTGCATTTGAAACTGAAATAAAAGATTTACATAGAATTATTGATCATAATGATCAATTAAGAAAATTTATGGTAATAAAATCAGATGAACGTTTAGAATGGAAACAAAAAGCAGAGAATCGACGACAAAAATATGGTAAGTTTATTATTAGGAAAATATGTTATTCTCTTTAAATAAAAAAAGCTCTAATTCATAGACATGTGTTGACCAACATAAATGAGAAGGAGAGGTTAAAATATAGTATATGCACGAGGATGAAAGATGCTTACAGTGTAGCTATCATCATATATTATCAAACGGTTCGCTTAACAATGTGTAGTTGATTGGAACTTCTTCTAGTAGACTTTTTTATGGGCTATCTCTCAAAGACGTGGTAAATGGAACCGATGGACGAAAACACTGAATATTCCAAGTATGTGTATGACACCTTTATTGTGTGTAAAAGTAAAAGAACATGTAACTCGGGACATTGTATTACCCAATTTACTGTGAAACACGAAATAATGACAGTTTATGCTTTCTTGACATTTTCATAAGCAGTGGCGCAGTCAATTCAATTTTGAGTTCGATTTATAGAGAAAGTATGTGAAACGGTCTATATTTGAATGTTAACTTTTTCAAAGAAGGCCTAGGTCAAAGCACTATTTTTTAGAGAAGAAAGAATACGCAGTGTTGACAAACTGGAGGAAGGATGGATGAGTCTAGAAATATCCTTGTGAGATAGAAGTTTATTGATAAATATAAGAAATATATAATTAACAGTTTTTCAAATAGTTAAAGTATGGATAAATTGAAAACAAATAATCTTTACGAATATATCCTGAACCACTTGTGATAGTCCTAGAGTGTAATCGTTGGTACTCGTTTTTAGCGAGTTTTATGAAAAGACAGTGCAGATTTCCAATACTCTCTTGTTTTCAACTGTACTCAACGGAAATTAACCGTTGATAAAGTAGCCAATCATAATTGATCTACACAAATCTAAATCAATTTAAACCAATAATAATTTAAAGTCAAAATCATTGGTAGGTTTAAACATACAGTAAGGAATATGGTTTAGAGTTTTTTGTAGCGCACACGTGCTATAAAACAGAGATGCAGATGAAGTTAAGTAACAAAGTAAAATATTCCAAATTTATGGATCATGTGCTAAAGAGTGTTCTGCAATACTGATTATAACAAAGGACAATAAGCTTTGATATAAGCTGTTACGTAATGAACAAACGTTACTGATATACAAGAATAAACTCAGACAAAGTATTTGAAGCCCAACTGGTCAATAATTAAAACAACAAAGTTGAACAAATTATATGAAATAATTTGAAAAAGCGTTTTATAAAATAAGCGTTTTATAATGTCAGGAAATAAAATTTATCTTATCAGAGTAGAGGAAGGCTTAAAACTCTTTCTTTTTAGATACTTTAACCAGGATTTCTGACAGTTAGAAGTAACAGATTCACAATGCGTTAATACAGCGGATCTTGGTTGCCTGTTAATCGTCTTGAGAGCTTTCAAAGTATCGGCCATATATCCTGGATTTAAGATATGTTCAGATATTGCACTATTCGAAGTACTCCGTCCTCTTGAATAAATACTTTACGAAACATGTTTAGGAAATCTAAGATAAACCTTTCTTTCTGCTCAATCAATTTAACTGTTTTGGCAGTTGCATACAAATTCGTAGACTCAGTTGACAGTGTCGCGAAAAAGGAGCCTATCCAACCCAGACTGAGTTGTTAAACATATTGTTATTTTTACATAAGATTAACGGTTTGGTTGGATGGTAGGTTCTATTTAGTGCCCTATTGGGCTTTTCATTGGTTTTAATCTTTAAATTTCAGCTGGATACGGATGTTTTTGCTAACTGTACCTATTTTGGAATTGTCATCTTTAGTTTTCATACACTTATTAATAAATTTCTATAGATACCAATGATTTATCACAAACTCAGCGTCAAACTATTTTGAAATATTTCGTTCAAATTAAGACGAAAGTTTATAGAAGGGTACATTAAGCGTAATTCTAATGACATTTAACAATATAATAATGATCAGAATTACTAAATATGATTTGTTATTTCATTAAGGTTCTACTGGTGAAATAGCCCAACAACAAAGAAGTCAAAAGATTCAAGAATATGAATCAACAATGAATCGTTTACAATTGATCACTGGAAAATCTGATGTTGAACAAATGACTCGATATTATAAACGTAATGAAGATGATAATTTTACAATGTTTAAATATGTAACTGAATTAAATAATCAAGTAAATTATTAATTGTTAATACATTGAAACAAATTATTTTTAAATTAATAGATTGAATGTTTAAATGACGATATCATAAATATACAGAAAACAATGAATGCATATAATGAAGAACAAAAAGAGATTGAAAAACAAAGGATTCATAAAATGAACAAATTACAAGTAAATCATATTTGAATATTAACGAATTATTCATTGCAATTCATTGATTAAATTCAACCTTGATAGTTAGGTACTTGATCACTAAATAACGACCAGTGTAATACATTGGCTGATCTTTTTGCAGTTTGGTGTTTGCCAAGCCCCTTATTGTGCTGATCGAATTCTATCGACCTAATTATAATGTGGTCCAAAGAGCTCAGTGTTAACGGTTGTATACTGAGTTGATGGACGATTCGCCATCGAATCTGCGTAGGGGGGGATGGCATAGGTTCTCTCAGAGATTGAGTGTACACCATGCAGACAAGTGCACTACAGCACGAAACTCAGGTCCACAGTTTCTCGCTGACTACCTTCAAACAACTCTTGACGAATGTAATGTTTATCTAAACCTTGCTAATGATCTAATTTTGTCAATCAAACTGCAGTGTGGTTGCTAATCAAAACGATTTGACAGTATGCTCCGTGTTTTGATGTCTGTCTGCATCGAAGTCCCATGATTCTCTGGAATATATATAGTGATAATATTAATACTACAACCAAAAAGGATTTGCTAAGATCATACACAAACCGATAACAAATATTACTGCGCCTCCCTAAAAGCATCAAAAGGTATAAACCTTACATCTACGACTGCGAAAACTGGTACGTAAAAGAGATATCACCCCAAATACCATTTTAGACAATATAAACTTATAATGCATAAGTAATTATGTGGTTTTGAACTGGTTGGTTCAATAACAAAAAGGATTATCTAATAAGATTGTCCTAATTCATGATAAACTACATATCATGTAGTTCCTACTAGTTAGTTTTCTTTAATGACTACTTGATCCAGTATACATTTCTATCAGATCTCTAGGCGCTAAACAGCTGATAGAATAGACTGTTAATAAATGAAACACATAACATCTCTCTTCAAGTTTTGTGTCTAATTTTTCTTGTCTATCTTTTACTTTATTAGGCACAAATCAAATCAGATAAAGATGAAGCTAATCTATATGAAAATCGTGCTATACATATACATAAATTATTAAATCAAATTAAAACAGAAATAAAACAATTAACGATAAAATTAGGTTGTGATCTATCTAGAATAACTGAAATGCTTGGAGGTGATGGTGATCAAATAACTGAACGAAATTTAATGCTTTATCTTAGTGCATTAGAACAAAGAGTAGATGAATTGTTATCAGTAAAGTGTTATTCACAAACTAAAGTAAGAAAATTTTTATTCTGTTCACTTGAAATGTTTATATTTTCGGTTTTATAATCAGTGGAATAATTACTATTTGAACATATAATTAATTACAATCTAATCTTGTTCGTATTCATTAGTAATTATTACTGTAGTCTAAGATATACTAGTGATTACAGAAATGAATGTTAGATTACAGATTTAATTAAAATATGATCAGTTGCATAGTTGTAGATAAATTGATATAATGAAGTTCAAAGAGTACAGTATAGGAGACGTTAGTCTGATTATTAACCTTAACTAAATACAAATAATGCTTTATGTTAAATTGGTGCGAAAAAAAAGAATTGAGAAACTTCATGCACGTAATATGTTCCGCAGATCTTTCTGGAATCCTGATTAAATTTAGTCAATAATAAATTGTTAATTGATGGGAAGGCTTGTAATGACTGATATATAATATCTGCTATATAATATCTATATAACTTATACTACTGGGATATGTGTTGTGTATGCCTGAGCACTACCTGCCTCATCGCGAGCTGTTGGCCGGGGAGGAAGTATGATGGAAGAAAGGTAAGGGTTGCCAGACCTAAATATGATGTCAGCCTATGAAGTCTTTGACAGTTAGTATAAGCCATGTTAATAGATGCTGACTGAATGATTGGGATGTACATTATAATCGTGACCAGTAGCTGGAGACAATAGGTGACATGGCCCAAAATCAGTCACAGTGGTGGAAGTGTATTCACTCTTTATATTCTTCTAGGTCCCAAGTTTTGTTATTATTTTGTACTTTCGTTTGTTTCATTCCTTTTTGTCGAATTATACTGTTGTGTTAATCTTGTAAATTGAATCCCATCGTGCTAACATGATATGGTAACTTGAATCTATTTGGATACTCTCTGGGTTCTACGTTGTTTTCGACTGGCTACGCTGACATTCTATCCAGCTAAAGCAACTCAGTACAAGACAAAATTGCCTAACCTCAATTAATATAGATTTATGAGCCAGAATTACAGTTAAATGAAACTTCTCGCTAAAAATACATATTTTTAGAACTATGAATAAGTTAGTGCTATTAAAGTGAAAAACGATGATTTTGTACAGGAAGAGGATAAAAGATTTTTAATGAAACCAACCATCTCATGGATTCAACACTACCAAAAATATTTACTAGAGATACAAATCTTCATTATTTAAAAATATCATAAACAGCCAGACTGATACGTTCAACAGTTTAAGATAATTAATATACACTCTAAGGATAAAAATGAAAAATAATATACATAAACACTGATTCAAACAAGGATATGCAGACCATGACCTTGACTAGGAATATGATCCACTTGCTCTATAGGCTGCGCATCCTGTAATCTTTTCTATAGACAGATCTGGAACGGGGATTTATCTGGTATGCAACCAATCGGTTGCTTATCATGTTCCTACTCCTAACATTAGTTGAAGATCTGTGAAGAAAAATATTTTATTGTTCAAATTGGATTGTGACTGGCAATCGGAATCCGGGACGCGCGTGTCATTCTATTTGGGACTCAGTCAGCTTGCAATGCCTGCATCCCAGTGTTGATGTTTGCACTGGAATGCAGGCACCGCAAGCTGACGAGTCCCAAATAGAATGACACGCGGGTCCTGCATTCCACTTGCCAGTCACAATCCAACTTAAGCAATTTTTGTGATCTATTACTATATCGAGGCGATTAGCTCACGATGCTCATATAGCAGCAAAGACTGATCAGTTTCAGTTCATGACAACCGGAAGATCGAAATACATTCTAATTAAAAACTTTTTATATTAGTTTATATCTATTTATTTCAACCTGATAATATATGGTAATTGTTAAGGTTGCGTGTATTCATTTTCTATAAATCCACGGCGACATTGTTAGGACTGAATGATGCTCGATTCGATTGTTATGGGATAAGCGTGCGACACGGTGACTAATTGTTCCAACATTGCCGTAATCTTTTAATTAGACGAGTTTCCGAGTGAACAATTAAGAACCAGATGAGTCAGATGCAGAACATATTTTACAAGAAGTACCGAGTGAGGAATCATATTTACAAAGTGAAAAGAAAGGAATATAGAATACAACAGTCCATACACTTGAGTGAGGTATTACTTGTCTATTATCACTCTTTTGCAGTGATTATAATGGCTTTGTTGACAGATTGTCGCTTTACATAGAACCACACAGAACTTGAACAATTCTTAAAATGAATACATTATTTTGATGAACATCGTACTTGTGCCTAAGTATGGGATCTGTACACTAGTTTCCAGAATCCTGATTCCTAAATAAAAAGACAGAAGAGAATGGCGAAGACTTCACTGCAAGTAGCCGTCGAATATGTGCAGAAACTCATTGGTATATATATATTTTATGGTACAAGAAGTTATAATCAAAAGTTTTTTGATCCAAAGTCGAGTTAGTGGGGGGAGAAAGCACCATGCGAAACCTAGAAATTGTGTTGAATAGTAGTTAGATGGAATGTCTACAGCCCTATGGAAGCTTCTAAAAGCTTCTCTGAAATATCTACTACCCTTTTCAGCAAGTTACGAATACACTTTCCAGCCGATGAAAACAGTATGCTTCAGTCAAAATAATTCTGTAACAAAAGTATTGTAGCCTATTAGAGTTTAGTAGTTCAAGATTTTTTGATAGTCTTACTACCTTGGTTTTGTAGGGAAATCGTTACATAACCACAATCTTCTAAAAACAAATATATACATGTTAAAGAATGATCTTTAATATTCCTTATGAATACGAGGGGAATTTTAAGGAAATTCGGTCAGAGTATAGTATAGGGAAGTAATTCAGTGATTCCTAAGATTTTATAGAAAAATAATCATCTTAGCAAATCAGAATAGACTTTAGAAATCTGATTTCAGAAAGCAAACTAATAAATTAATAACCAGTTTTGGATACTAAGATTTCGATAATTGTAAATGAATATCTTATCAGCAGAAATAGCTAACATGAGGAGTGTTATACACATTTCACGGAGTCAATCCAATCATTCAACCTATCCATAGGTTTTTCTCATTGAAGTTAAGCAGTAACAACATATTAATTCATCCATCTAGGAGAATAATATCCATATTCGATTTCTCCCTATAGAAACACAAGTAGTCTTTAATAGACCCTTAAAATTGATGCTGTTTGAGATTCATTGTCATACTTATGATGGAGTTAGGTTGTATTTACGGTTAGTTTATATTTGTACTAGTTTAGATTAGATGTTTTCGTTAAGGAATAGTTTCGAATATTGTTATATTTTGTTTGTTTTTCAAGAACCTAGCATTTGATAGGTTCAGCATTATACTTATTATTCAGTGATATCAGGAATGAGATTTTTCGTAATAATTTCATATGATGTGGGCGTCGAATATAGGCATTACAATAAGTGATTTGTGATTGCCTTCAGTTTTCTTTGGTCATCACTGATTGGCTAAAATGGTTATTATAGACAGTTTAAGAACCATCCAAGTTTGTCACTGTATTATGCTGTAGCTGAATATTTATTATCGCTTACAAAATATTTATTTATAAATTCACTAAAGATTTAAAGAGTCGAAGTTATTACGAACTCTTGAATACAAAATAAATGAAGTATTTTGAAAATGATTATTACTTTGATCATACTTAGTTTAAACAAACCATGTTATCACTTTATAATGCAATATTTTACTGAATTGATCGTTTTAGTTTGCAATTATATTTTAGAGTCATAGTGATGAAATGAATCAAGAGAATTTAAAGATCGTTATGGCACCAAGTTTCATAGAAACGCTAAGAACAAATAGGGATACATCACTTACATTACCATCTCTACTGTAAGTAGACAGATGAGTAAAGAAATTTTAATAAGTTGAAATACATTCATGTAAATATTTATTAGTGTTTTGTCTTTTATCACAGTAGTCTTATACTCCAAATTCTATTTTATTATAAATTGTATGAGTACTTTTGATAGCACGTAAATTTCACATGACGATTAGTACCCTTTTTATTGCTTTAACTGTCATTACTATCGCTTCATATTAATAATATCAATTGTTGAATAGATTTATCAACGGCCTACTTTATAACTTTTAATGATTGTTTGAGTACATCACATGATATTTTTCGCAATTCTGATACCATGTTGTTTGAAAATTATCAGTTGTAGGACTTCGGTGATAAGTGGTACAGAGATATTAACTGAGAGATCACCTTCAAGTTTTCGAAATCTTTTTACTAAGGTATCAATTGTCCTCCTTCCGTTGTCACATATAAGAGGAACTCAAGATAAAGTTCAGATAAAAAAAGAAAAACGTTTCTGAAGTTGTCGATAGTTACACTGTTAGCAACTACAATTTTTCCAAATGAAACGTATTAAAGTCTAAAATTGTTGACTGCAGAATTCAGATAATATGCCTTAACGTAAATTTTACCAGCTTAGATCCACTCGATCATATCTTCTACATCATGCATATTTGATTAGTTGCTGTCTTTCGCTTCCATATATTTGTACTTTTATTCTTATATTCGTTTTCTAATATTATTGAAATTATGCCAATTTGACGTTATTTATTTCCACATTAGCTTTTTGAGTTATACTTGTTTGTCTTACTTATGAGATGTACCGAATAGTAATATTGTTCACAAACTTATATCACAGTTAAGAATCAGATTACATTCCATTTTAAATTCATCGAGTGCATAGTATATTCTGTTGTCATTTTAAAGATTTCATTCATAGCTGATTAAATTAGTTGTAAACAATGCTGAGTTATGAATTAAAGCGGCTAATTCATCTGTAGACATAAATTTATGTACATATTTCAGAAAAACCTAAGTATCAATAATCTTCACACTAAAACTGTTTTATTCTTTCTGCATAATCTCAGTTACCAAGCGCAAGTTTGTGTACTTTGAGCTACGTTTATGGTTTAACGGCAGTTGCTATCCGTCTGAAGTATTCGAAGTGGAGCTCGTAACTGTGATCTAATGGCTGAGTCTGAAGCTGTAGAGTCACTAAAGTATTACTGAACCACTCTTAATAAGTGAATGGATGTAGCTAGATGATCATCGAGAACTAGGAAACAATCTGCAGATTTTTTACCATAGTAGGGGACTCCTCAAGTGAGTATTCACAGGAGATCGATATCGAGTCCTTCATGTAGCTAGGTTAGGTACTGAATAGTTTGCGTTTCTAAATTCAGCCTATGTTTACTATATCACCACCATTTAATGCCTTACACATAACATGTAGACAAAACCCAATAACATCGATAAACCCCCTCCCTATACTGATGATCACCATGATATCCACTGCGTTCAAGTTCTAATTTTCAATATTCTGCAAGATACAGAAAGATACTAAACTTCTTGAAAAACAAAACTTTCCAAGTTCCATGTTCTTAAGCACCATCAAAATAATACATACTTATCAAACCTATTATAATATCAGTACATTTGATTGAGTAGTCACTTCGTATTTTAAATGGAAAGATGAGATTTGTTTACCATTCTAGGAACTAGTTATTGATTGATTTCATTGAGAGGATGTACACAAACTTACGCTAAGGTATTCGACATTAGAACTATTAATTTCTAACCTATGAGTATGCTATATATATGCATGCTAATTTGCATAGCTATTTTTATATTTTAGAGATGAAGATGATACAAATGATGAAGATGCACCAGTATCAATCCGCCCGTTATCACAAGCCGAAATAATTAGTCGCGTTACGCGACAATTACAAAAGTTAGAAACTAAAAACCACCTGTCTGTTAACACAAATAAGGCCTATAGTCGAGTCCCTTCACCAAACAGGCGATTAAAAGTTCGAGCATAGAGTATATATGTCGACCACTTATCATAAAATTACTTAAATATATTACAATTATGTCCTTTCTTCAAGCAAAAAAAAAAAATCATGCATAAAACCTACATTTCAAGAAACCCTTACTGTTTGCATACGTGGTTGATGTCAGTATCATGGTTATTTTATGTTACAAATCAAAATATTAATCTGTGGACTAATTCGTTTTTTTTTAATTTTTATAATAATGTGCTTGTAGTTCGATTTTAATGAGAAGTAGTAGAGATCTGTTTACTTGGTTATAGATTACACTACTAATACTGCGCGTCAAGGTAAGCAGTGGTTAGGCAAACCTTATACATATCACAACCACCTTAGTCGATGAAGATTCTCAACCGCATCAAATGATTCACCACTTTTTTTATTACCCTGAGTCTAACCCTTCCATTACTTACTCAGTGGTTTCAACAAGCACGAGGCATTCTTCGAGGTCATTGATCAAAGGATATTAATGACCTACGAATGCCATCACCTCTTAATGGCCACGTTTCACATCCACATATTAATATAGAACGCACTGTTGAAAAGTATACTCGTCCTTAAATTAGTAGACAGATATCTTGCCTACACCATAAGTGAAGCAAGTTGGAAAGATTTAAACAAGTTTTCTTTGAATCCTTAGTCGAGATTTCGTCAGACACTAATTCATCAGGATTGATCAGACTTAAAAGAAAAGTGAAGTGGTCGACGATCTCAACTACTTCACTACCTATCTTTAGATTGTGTTGACGCAGACCTATCCTAAAAATAATAATTCGCCCTTAGAGGAGGAGAAATGTATCACGAGCATGCTTTCATAGTTGCTCAATGATATCAGAAGACTCTGCATATTATCAGCATCTTTACCGAATGAGACTATGTCGTCTATATATTCAAATTCAATAAGAGCTTTCTGGTTAGCGATCGATTCCTGAAAATTCAGACAACAAAAGCGATATTTTCATGGGTAAGTCTATGATGAAATTAAAATTGAGGATGGTGACAGCCTTGACGTACACTAATTCACGTTACAAGTTTAGATGACAGCTCTGATTCGACTAATAGTGTTCCAGTAAAGAGGATTCACAAGGTTTACGTACTTTTAAGGTACGCCTTTTGGCAACACACCACTGTTGAACCTCACTGTCTACAGAATCAAATACCGCTTACAAGTAAAGAAAAGAGTAATTGTCGGATGTCAGTAAGTATGTCTGTCCTAAAACCTGGAGAGTGGTGAATAACTGGTCGACACAACCACAACTAAGTCTTCAACCGTAGAAAGTTGGAGTCGCTGAATTACTAGATGTTTGTGCGAAACACCTTACTGTTATTACTCCTGGACAGTTGGCAGCACAATTTCACCTTCAAACCGTAGGTTCGCTGCTTTTAATCGAAATGACTGGTATAGTAGGACCTAAAGGAATAACAGCTTGTTTCAGCCAGTATAGCTCGACTGGTTCATTACAACAGGCAGACCCCACCATCACTTCAAGGTAAAAGCTACAGTACTTCTGGATATTATAGTGAAAGCCCAAAATAAACCTATAGTCAGCCTATTTGGTTTAATTCAACATATACATCACAAACTATGAACAGTCTTGATTTCGAAGTAGTGTACATATTAAATGGTTAGTTTGTAGAATGAATACATATATATCAAGTGGATGCGTATATTTTTGTATGTACAATATATATACACTACTAATAGCCAAACATATTCTAAAGGCGAAAATGGACGATAAAGTGAAAAAGAACTATCTACAGATATTTATGACGTAGCTGACAAAGGGTCGTCTTGCACGTTCCTCTTCTACATGGAGTTCATGGGATTTGTATTCTAATGGTTTGGTTCCTCGAACAATATTACCTTTGTAGTCAACCACGAAGTTATAATCAACTACATCAGAATTCATGATTTCGTCAATCTTGTCATCCAAATTTTTCTCCGTGATCATTTGTTCAGCTAACGTCTATGGAAAGCAACAAAAGGTGTGGAAAATGAGTAATAATTCTAAGGAACCAGTAAAAAGCGTTATTTTATTCATAGTATTTAATTGAAAATAATTATTCTGAAAGAGGTATAAGCAGATGAAATTTTATGGAACATCTAGGAAGTGCATTTGCCTTTTATAGTACATGTAGAGTGGTGATTTGATCATCAAAGCGCTCAACCAACTACTGTTAACCGAAGTCAAACAACGCTCCACTTCAATTTAGACAACAATGTAGTATCATTCAATATATAAAGGGGTGGCTTATGGCTAAGTACCTTGACCTGATTAGCCAGTTTAAATGATAAAAATAACTGTAATAATGTGAATAATAAGGAATAGGCATAATTATAGATAACTGCTAGTGACAGACACACTGTACAGGAAAGGGTTAATACACTCAGAAATATCTGATGAGAAATAATAAAACTCACTGCAACTTCATCTACATTAGCTTTTAACTTGGTTAAAGACTTCATCTGTTCATTTTCAAACTCAGCTAGTTTACAAGTTTGTTTATCAATCAACGCTTTTAGAAGTTTCTCGAACTTATCTATGGCAATTAGATGCGTTTCTTTGTTCCAACTTTCAGTCAATTCATGACGCCTATTACGTTCATGTTCGTGATCTATTCGTGAAGCAGAGATAGCCTCCATTTTTTGACGTTCTATTTCATATTTAAACAAATTCCTACAGCTAAATAAAATATGAATATTAAACTGACCTGACAGCTTCATACTGTAGTCGGTAATCAGTCCACCATTTTTGACAAAGTTCATATTCAACTGGATCGATCTGAGTAGGCTGTTTAACCTTAAGAAGTTTGCCTGATTAAAATAGCATCTTAAGCAAATAACACAAACCTTTTGCTTTAGGATACACACGAGGGTTTTTTCTAACTCTTTTATTTCCCAAATCAGCTAACGTTTTGGAAAAAGGTTGCTAGTTTCGACATTATATACGACAAGGAACAAATAATATCTGGAACGAGATGAATTATTATAAAATTTGGAAAACTTAGTTTAATTATCCAACATTCTCACAAAGCGAGTCAGTTATCGCAAACAGTCAGTCAGTCAGTTACAACGTAGAACTTGGTACATGCGTACATCAGTTCAAGTTGCCATGCCTCAATCAGCAGATAGAGACTAAATTGTAGAACCAAATCCCAAAGTAGGGGAAGGTAGTAAGAGTAAGTAATAATGGAAAGGTATAGAGATCCAGAGACTAGATTTGAAACAAAAAAAAAATGATTCAGTAAAGAGAAAATTATGAGAAGCTCAAAAACTAGAATTTGGAGGAAGACAAGGAGTGGATGCGCCTGCGCGATTGCGAACCGTAGCTGCTACCTTGACGTAGTGATCGGGCTTGCCTATCGTGATGACCCAGCTGAGCTATACTGGCTGGAACTCATGTTCCTCTAGGTTCTACCATGCCAAGCAGGTCTGTTGGAGAGCGGTAAGACTAAAGGCAGGAACCTAAGATCTGAGGGCGAAGTCATACTGCTGACTGCAGCGAGGTGTGACAGCAGTAAAGTGTTTCCCTTGAATAACCAGCATCTGCAGCGATGCTGCCTTCTTAACAGAAGGAAGGGGATTAGAAAAAGTCGACTCTAAAAATAACAGCACCTCACCTTACTCCACGGATTTCCGTCTCCGGCAGTAAGGCCTTCTAAAGAACGGAGCTAACACTTCAAAAACTCCCCATAACAAGGCCGTAGCGTGATCGGCCTCAAGCAGGTTGTCCCTTGGGCTCTGCAATCGCGCTCCAAGGTCCCTATGACCAATACTAACCCAGTTTCTTTTTCAGGTACCTCAAGAAGTAATATCCTTCCATGGTGTGGGCAGCCAGGAAGTGAAAATCGCCCTCATACCTCTAACAGCACACGAGATCATCTTGTTCGAGGTCAAATCCCATTATCAACTCTTAATAACTGTCTTATCACTATGCCTAATCCTTTTAACATAATTTTATCACCTCGCGCCTCTAATGCTAATGATCTGAGTTCACGAAACGTTATTCCTGGTCTCCTAAAACCGCGCAATAAGTTATATATTGGAGGTATCGCAAACAGCGGTTATAGTAATTATCGTTTAATAACTGGGAATTAGTAAATGTTGTTACGGCCCCTATATATAAAGATCATACTGTGAAACTGAAACGCCAGTTTATTGAAATTAAATTTCATACTAGGGTTTCAACTAATAGGTTTAGTTAAATGGAATAAAAAATTTGGATCTTTATTTACAAAATCTCTAGATTAAACCTAACACTGACTTTTATAGAAATTTCGACTAGAAATATATTCACAAAACTTGGGTACAGAGTGTATTTAAGACATTAGAATAAATAATATCTACAAATAATCTCAGTAAATGAAATTAATAAAAATTTCAACGCTTCGTACTTCATCAGGAAATAAGCAAAAGCAGAAATTGTCGAATATACACGTGAATGAAGTAAAATTTAACCGTGATTGTCAAATCGTATGTAGAGTGTAAACATTTTAAAACGAGCGTTCAAAATGTGATAGGCCGAGGAAGGTACGTGTGCGCGATTCACATGTTACCAAGTCTTTATGTACTGACAAGATTTGATTTCGCCAGTGAGACATCAGGTCCTGCAAACTTTGTGAGTATAAGTAAAAATGTGATAAAAAGTTATAGGTCAAAGTGCATATCTGCTGAACGTAGCACGTAATTTGGCTTGGTAATTTTAAAGAAAATAAATAAGTATATACGTATGCGTTAGTGTTGACGGAGATGATTGATAACGTAAATCCAATAACAATAGATGACTAAGTTATAGAATGTAATTCTATAAAACTTATAGTATTTGACAGTAGAAAATGTTGAAATAGTAAATAATGAATGAATTCCTTTATCAATCACTAGTCACCATGGTGCAGATAATAGTACCGTTTCGTCAATTAATACGATTTGGATTCACCATATACGTAGGGCTTCGGCTGTTAATCGCTCTTTATAAGAACCAAAACCTTTAGAGGAGATTTCTGTTACGTTGCAATTGATGTGTTCTGTTTTTATTGAGTACAATGCTACTGTCGACTTATTTTCAAGCTTTTTTAGAATCTAAGGCTACGCATATGTATAAAGATTTGGCAACATGTGAACTGCACACACATACCTTTCTTGGCCAATCACATTTTGAATGCTTGTTTTAAAATGTCCACACTCTACATACGATTGGACAATCATGGTTAAATTTCACCTCGTTTACGTGTATATTCAACAATTTCTGCTTTTGATTATTTTCTTGATGAGGCCCGAGGCGTTAGAATTTTTATTAATTTCATTCGTTGATAATGTCTACAGTTATAATTTATTTTAATGTTTAACAAGGACATGACTACAATTTTCAATTCGACTAAATACTGTTTGAGATATAAACTTTTAATTGTTCAATAATTCTCGAAAAGATAACGGGAACGAAAAGCGTTTCAGAATGCCTAACTTTTAAGGGAATGTTTTAACTCTTGATGTGTGAAACATTTAAAGAGTTTGCAATATAATATCCACACGATTTACCAAAGGTGCTGACGATCGCAACAATTAATAGCAAATTTCATAGATGTATTATTTAATAGGTTCGTCTATAAAATAAGTAGATTATGTAAGTCCCAAACTATGTTTGCTGACATAATATGTCAAGCCACAAACCTATTTATATAGATTTCTATGCCAATATGAGACTCAGTTGCATGAGGAAACCTTAGAGGTGTTAACATGTGCGGTTACTAACATTTTAGTATTGGAATAAATCAAATTCACAGAATTTTAAGAATTTAGAATTGTATTAAATAAAACTCTTTGCAAAGAATCGCATCAATGAATTCTATGATGATAATTCAATGTAGTAGCTAAAGAATCTGGATAATCAGTATTTTGTGTACATTAAACACCTTTCTTAAAAGGTTAATTAGGAAACACCCATTTCGAAGTGCAAGATACAGTTTCCTTACTTTACGTTAACTGCTAAAATTATTAGTTATGATCATATCTTGAGCTTGGGTATATTCGAAAACAATTTAGAATGGAGGACAAATAAGGTCGATTATTATCATGGGATCTGGTAGTGGCAGTCCAATCCAAAAGACAACCCCAGGCTTTTGTTCCTTGGTTAATTAGCGTCAATGGCTTATACAGCTATGGGCTCATCGGTTATATATTTTGAAAATAAAAAGTGACAAGATATAACTTCAGACAGATTCAGATGTTCAGGTCGATTGGATGAACAGGTGATAATTAGAAGCAAATTCTACTAAAAGTATAATAATATACATTCGTCACTATGATGGCCTCCACAGTTACACATAGAATAGGGTGGTATTACTCAGTCACTAATTATAGCTAGTAGTGTCCTTAAAAATACAAGTAATTGTACGCTGTTTTCAAGGACATTTATGAACTTGAGTAAGGTTTCATTTTTGAATATGAAATCTGGGCGAATCTGTTTCAAATACAAGGCAGGTATACTAGGACGGGTTTAGCGAATAGGGACAAAATGATAAAAGATTTTTCTGACCTATGCTATGCAGATAAACAGAATTACGTAGCATATTTCTCTTTACTTACGATAAAATGAGGTGATCTAACGCTTGCTTATTGTATACTTAACAATGATTCTGACATTCATTAATTGTCTTCGTGTTTCAACCAACACTTTTCACTTGAGAGGTCATCCAAGAAAGTCCGCAAACTAGTGCCGAAACGTTCACGTCTGATGTTTTGTTTCATGCACTGAGCAGCGAATTACTGAGATACTTTTCCATGGTACGTATTATCTGCAGTTTCTGGTGATAAGTTACAAGCGAGTGGATATTTGAGATTACCAAAAGTTCACATGACCAACTATCCTCACCCTTGAGAACTACATACTAAGGGTGTAAAATCACAGTATAATTGCCCACTAAAGTGGAAAACTGAATGAAACAACCTTAAGTTTAGTTACCGCACCTACACAAGGATGAGAATCCCCAATCATTAATATGATAGAAAGATATAGGAAAGACATCACATTTCAACTGATGTTTCACCAGACCACCACATAAAAAGGCATAATTTACAAAAAGTGGGTAATAACCAACGTGTCCTAACGTTGCATAATATTAACGACTATAATTTTTGAAACTGCATTGTCCGAACATTTGCTTATAGAGAAAATATCGAATGAATAGAGAGATGATGTAACTACAGTAAACAAAGTTAAAATATTGTTTAACAGATCATGTTATAAGAGAAATTGTAAAGCATTTTGATAGCAAGTTAATTAGCAACAATAGTTACATAAGATTAATGATACGAAGACTGAAATCAACAAATTATGTAAGAACATAATTTATAAAAATTATAATTTTACAAACAAACCCATGGACGGGTTTGAAACTTATGATGATCAAAGTAAGGAGGAAGGCTAGAACGACCTTTTTACACAAAAACCCGGCTTGTAGATGCGAAAAATAATTGCTTCGGTACTCGGTTAGTCAGTTTGCACAGCCACTCACTATCAATCACATTAACAGAGTGATTTAGGCTAAAAACTTCAAAAACACGGTAGACACCAAAGTGAATCATACGTGGGGCCAAAGCACGTGCTACCCTACACTACACGAAGACAACTGACTCCAAGACTATTACTAGCATTGTTCAAAACCTACATCAAACCTCACTTAAAAAACATTAGTGTGCTAGCCCCAGCAACTCCAAAAGATTTAGACGTCACAGAGGAAGTTCAGAGCCAAATTACCAAGGGGGTAGCGCAACTGAAACGAGAGCTATATAAGTATCGTTTTCAAGAACCCGTTTCTTTTCTCCCAAATGGAAAAGAGCAAGAGGGAACTATATTTAAATACGTAGAGCGACCCAAGACTCACGCCCCAAAACAGGAATCTCGCGAATAGACGTTAATGGACTAGCAAGGTAACCATTTGAAACCTGCCAACCTAAAAGTGGATCCGTAAACGTATAAGCGCTCCAAGTGGAATACCTTATGAACCTCCATTATGATAGCCTCACCGGTGAAAAGCTAGAGGCAAAGGCTAAATGTCTGCATCACGCAACATGCACTATAATCCGCTACTTGGAAAATGGAGACAAACTGTTGGTCTTCCCATAATTAACACACACACCATTTCCTTACTAGATTTACTGTCTTTGTGAAGAAAAATTTAGTTGGTTTATTTTTAACTTCTTTACAATTATGTTATATATATATATCAACTGGGTTATACTATCTCGTCAAAATGACATTTAGAATATACTAGTTATTGTACAGATGTAAGTGACTTATTATGCGAACTATTATTTGTAACGAAGGAAAATGTCATGGAGTCGGCTTCGCTTATTATAAAATTCTAATAACGGACACGTTTCAAGAAGACAACGCAAATTATGTGGTTACCTCATCAATTACTGACCTTCAAATGACCATTGAATGTTGCGCCTAGTCCAATACCCAATATCTATGTAATAGCTTTATATAAACAAATTGATTTATTTACTCTCGAGTCTTAGTGCTTCACCACAGGTTACAAATGTTTTTATTGGTTATAAGCCTGGGCTGTCAAATTGATTCTATGACTCTCATTTGAATAAACACTGACGCACCTTCGTCTTTCTACTAACGACGGAAAGGTTATTTTCCCATTCTCTAAATCACAATAGTTAAAACTATCAAGGACTTAAACGGATAATTTTCTAAGAGACATGTCAGGATTGTCTCCAAAGACGTCTAAGCTAGGATGAGAAGACGCTTTGAGGTGGTATGCTCGTTTTATAGTGACTCGCCCACAAGTGTCACATTGTTTGTGCCGCCATGGCAGTGTTTAGCATAATTACTAAGTTTTATGTTGCACATAAGATAATTTTTCCATTTTTTGAACTACGAATGTTCAGTTTGAATATTCTATTGCACTGGTTGATGAGGAACTACCTAGAAGGTAGGTTGCATTTAGTTTCCTCACTTGAGTCCTACAATTGGCAGATTCCACATACAGCTTGTCGAAAGAAGGCTATGCGTTCTGATAAGTTTTCGGGTAAAAGGGAAATCTATCGATCGTGTTTTTTCTAAATGTCATACCTTTCTTTTCTTATGGCAGACATCCATAGCTTTAAATTACCCTTGTATGCTGACGCTACTTTTTCATTTGTAGTATGTTTTCATTTTCAGTACTATAGTGGTGTGGTTGCATATAAATTTGGGTTGCATCACAATTGTAGGTACCGTCGTAAGATGAACTCGGTTAGCTGCATATAGAATATTACCCAAGAATGTGTCCGTATCTGCATCTACATCAAAAATAGAGGAGGGTGCTTAATCTATTTTTCAGTAAACAGTGTGTCGCAAACACTGATCCCATTTGTAAAACTGGTATGTAACCTTACTGTCAGAAATATAATACAGTTATATAAAAAAAAGAAACAAAATTTTGGGAGAAGTAAAATATACATATTGCTGTTATGTAAACCTCAGTATTTTGAAATCAGCTTTTATTTATCCACTTGTTTTCTGAAGATTTATGTTTGCCCGTGATTATTATTATATCGATACGATAGTGCCTGTAGACTGGCCTATATTGTGTAATTTATTTCAGAATACATGTATATTATTATTCGGAATTTCTGCTCCGTGAAATATATGGATTTTACATTAAAAGGGCAGTTAGTAAGTCTTTTAAATTATTTTACTCCTCATTTTAAATCAAAATCATGAATTAAACCGTTAATGTTTCTTATTATTGATCTTGATGAATGAAGTAAAACACTTAACACCAAGTAACTTGATTTATAATAATAAAATATGGTTAATAAAACTAAACGCATTGTGTGGTACCTAGGACTGAGCCATTTTACCGTCTGACTTTGGTGGTTTGGTTGTCTGTAGTCGATTACTCTTACTATGAAGCGTAACTGTGTTTGATGTAACCAGTAAACTGTGGCCTTTTTGTTTCGACTCTTCTGCGGTCTCGGAAACAGGTTTCATACCAAACCAGCATATGACAATAAACCATGTGGTTGAGCGCAAAACTAGGAAGGTTGAATATCATTAGTTTGATAATAGCATAGTTTCAACATACTAAGCCTGCCACCTGAAAGTATACCTGCAACTGATTCAGTGAGCTCACAGTCAATAAGTTACACAATGATGTTATTAAATTCTATTTGGTCCGGTTGAGTTTCATTGTATTGGTCATTGGGTCTAGAAACGAGTGACTAAGCGTTTGAACCACATTAGGAGCCACTGTTATTTAAAGACTCTAAGTTGGTAACGATTTACTGAAGTAAATACCATTTTGAGATGACATGTTATTGCTCCAATTTGTGTTTTGGGGATAATAGTTGATGTTGATACCGTAATTGGAAGAAACGCTTGTCGGACGATAGAAGAACCTATAAAAATTGGCTTAAGTAGATTGCACCATGGACTTAATTATTAGTTTAATTCCCAACGCATAATGAGTGATACGATGCTACTGTTTGTTCTACGTGAATTTACGTGTTAATCATACAACCCGACAACTGCATTAATCTGGTCTACCGTTACCTCAGAGGCCAGTCTTCCTGATCACTACAAGGTTAGCTATGAAGTGAGGTGTATTTATGAGGAAAGTTGCATGCACACAAACACACGCAATGTTGCAATAAGTCTCATACCACACATTAATTAGTGCTTCACGCGTCAAATGTGTAGTCGAGATTTCACTATCAGACATCCTACAGATTAATAGCACATTAAATTTTGTAAACTACATCACTAAGTTCGTTGCATCTTAATAAAATTAGTTGGAAGTGAATAGTACATACCAGTTGGAATATATGAATTAATTTAACAACGCTTGATTTGAAAGCATTGAGAAGATATTGACAGAAGTAATATGAATTTGGAATCAATAAATAACGCGACTAAGACATGCATTAAAAAAGAGACTGAAATCAAACAAATGTGTGGTTCGACTAGTCAGACATTTTTTAATTTCCACTCTCCAAATCACTACTACGATTGGGTGGAAAACTCAAATGTCGAGGAAAACATTCGGCATGAGATAAGTGATGCATAATTCAACAGTTGGTGATCCTAACTCCAGTTAATCCATGATAAATATTGAATGAATTAATCTATTGAAGCAGGTGAGTAACTGCCACACACACGGCTAACCAGACCACCATTCATCAAGTATTCTCATGACATCATCGACAATTATCACTTGGATTTATGCAATACTAAGCCTACACGTCTATTGCTTAAGCATTAATCAGACACTATAAACATTGGCATCTACTCGGATTATACATTTTTATTATATACAGTCGCAAATCGAAACGAGTAATCTGGCACGTCCATGGAAGTATAACTAACATCAATACATGATAAAATATTCAGCTTCATAAATTAATACATACACAACTGGTTAAGGATATTATCAGAGTCAACTGATAATTAAACGAACAACATTGTAATAGGAACTATCAATCATCAGTCGTGTAATTGTTAGCTAACACCTTCCTTAAAATCTTCCAGTGCATTACAAAGTTTCACGTCGAGTCAATGAAAGTAATGATCACCAAATTAAAGTTTGACGCCAGTGCTTTCGATAAAGTTATTGATAACTTAAGTATCGTCTGACGGATAAAATTCATGAATTTTATCCATTAACTTAAGAAGAAAGTAGTTATCAAATTCTAAAAACCCTTCACAAGGACTCTGATGAAAGAACATTTATGTAAAGGTTTCCAAAAATCCCGGAAAACTTCATATATAATTTGTCGAGCGTTAAACTGAATCGTACAGAATACGAAACACTGTCGCTTGGATTTAAATTACATTTTCTGAAGAAAAATGTTAGCGAAATAGATACTGAGGCATAATTCAAAAATCTCTTTGATCTATTGAAAGATTTGTATCCAACTGGACGAAAGTAAAAAATGTTGGTTCAAATCCAAATTATTTGACATCCGGAACCATTATTTTACATCACCAACCATGAAATCTAAAACCTTGTCACAAGAACATTAGAAGGCTTTTAAGAATTTTAAGAAGAATGATCGATTGACGATATTATATCCAGATAAAGACGGGGGTTTTATTCTGTTTAACAAACCTGACAACATTACAAAGATGATGACTATTTTAAGTGACCAAACAAGATTCGGAGTTGATAACTTAGACAGAGACTTGACAGGTTCCACAAAGGAAACTTCTAAAAAAGCTAATAAATAATAAACTTATAATAATCTAATACCTACATTCATGACCTACCCAAAGTGCATAAACAAAACACCTCACTTAGACCTATAATGTCAGTGATAAATACTACCTCAATATAAGGTGGCTTGAAGGTCAGTAGAAAAGCTTGAGTTTGTCCGTCGACGTCTGGCTACGTTTTTCTTTAAAGATTTCTTCCACTTCGTTGAAACACCGGATAAGTTTGACATCTCTGTTAATTCTTTGATTTTATTTGATGTAACGTCCTTATTTACCATTATGGCACTTGTCAAAACCATTGACATCATATGTGAACATTAAGACCTACTTCCTCTACTATTGATCAAATTTAAAAAATCAATGCTTCTGTGCACAAAAGGCATCCAATTCCAGTTCAGCAGCAATGATATGTCATCAAATCGATGGTGTTCCAATGAGTGGTTCACTAGGTCTTATCCTAGCGGATATTCTTATGTCCATTCTTGATAACACAAAACTAAATAAGATGGTTGAGGATATAAAGCATTATTCCAGGTACTTTGATGATACTTTTGTCGTATGTAATAATTAACAACATGAGAACCATTAAAAAAAATTTTTAACGAAGCTCTTAAAGATATTCAGTTTATTATGGAGTTTGAAAAAGATGTTATATTCCACTTCCTTAATATTGCCATGCAACGGCGAGATGGCTTGTAACAGAGATCAATTAACAGGAAAACGGCATGAAATGAATTGTTCTTTAACTTTAATATCTAATGCCTAATCTATTATGAAATAGCGTTAGTGAAAACTGTTTCTCGGAGCCAAAAAGATATGTACTTTAGATACAGTAGACTCAGATCTCACTAGCATCAAAAATATCTAAAAAATAACAGCTTTCCAAAAAAATTCATTGACAAATACAGTGAACATAAAGATAATAAACGAATCCCCAGTTCAAAAAAAAACCTATTTTTATTCAACTGGACTTCAGTGGGGATGATATTATGGAAACGATCAGAAAAAGACCTAAATCAGAATAAGCAAGAATAGTCGCACACCACTTGTTGAGGTCGTTAACAACGACGATCAGGACATTGATACTGTCACCAATAAAATGGAGATTGACGGTATTAAGTCTACACTTACTGAGATGCAATATGTCATACAGGATCTAGCCCCAATATCATACCTATTTGGTAAGCATAATAACATTGACATAGAAAAAGTTAAACAAGCTAAAATTTTCCTAGATTTCATTTCGACCGAAACTGTAAAGCGCATTAATTCGCTCCATATAGCAATATTTTGCAACATCCCTGAGTATTCCTTTCTAAATAAGCTAAAAATAACTCCCTTAAGGCTTCTGGGATGCTACGAGTGCTTTGTGAATACAAAAGACTGAGAAAGAATGACTGGCAAAGTAGCTGCTTAATCCATTATTGTTTCAAATATACACACGATTCTATGAAATTTATCAAGTCAGTAAATCATATAAGAACCAGCAGTGAGTACATTAATGTACTCATAGTTGCTGACAAAATACCACTACAACGCAGAGCTCGTAATGGGTATAACGCCACAGTTCCTAACTTAAAGGAACGCGAACATGAACTAATAAATCAGTACAACATCAGTAAAGTAAGTCCTACAGTAGGCCGTGGTAATGGTAGCATGTCATTAGAACTATCAGCACCGACGACTAAACCTAAAAATGGGGTGCAAATCATTCAAATGAACCTATCAGTTAACCTGATGCTAACCCACATTCTATAGTATAAGAATCGAAAATGGCTGCCGATTTTATAGATTTACACATTACTCCCCTAAGGAGTATGACTGGTTCTCAAACTTAAGCGATGCGTGAGGAAAAGTCATGCAGTGTAAAGAATTTCCGCACTGTAAAAACGAAAATGAAACTCAAATATTGGTCTAACGACTTTTATAAGTACCTACCCATCTATAATAAATTCTCTACCTTAGCAGCAGGCAATGAACTCCAAACTAAAAGCACCAACAAGACCAAAGACAGTCGAAACCTTAATAGGTCAGACAATAAAAATAATAACAAATTTCGAAATGCTAGACAAACTAAGTACCCGCCATCTAAACCAAAAGTTGATACTCAGTCTGGCAGAAAACGATTATTCTCCTCCCATCCTCATGTTAATCCACATAAATACTCTAAAACAACGGAGTGGTACACTCTGCTGCTCCAGAGTGCCACATACTATAAGCTAAGGATAATACTGCACACAAAAGTCATCCATTATGACTTATACTATTCCAGTCCCAAATGAATAGTAGCACGACTCACTACAACCATGAAGACTATCGTACCACCAAGATAGATGGTCATTTAGACATGAAAACCTAATACCAAGACAATTCTCTATAGAACGTTTCTGCTCAAGAATATTTGCCTAGAACTCATAACATATTGTCCAACTATCGTGAACTAACTTTTACATATATTCACTTATATCCTCAATCGACACCTTACAACTCCTTTCATTCCCATCCACTGCCTCTACCACCCTTTTTGAACCAACAACTCGTACCAATCATGAATGCCCCCTCCCAACCGATATGACTAGTAAGGAAAAACGTTGCTACCATCTTATATCCGGTTAACACAGAGATAACTGTGACTTTCAGGACACTGATCTCATAGAAAAAACACCGAGTATACATTCACCAACATATCAGCTAAGTAAATGCCAGAGACCCTTGACATCCAGTCTAGGTTATATTCATAATTATAATCTCAAACCCTTTAACAATGACACCTTGACCTACATGAACATAGACCTTTTTAAGATAGTGCTCATCAATCCCCCCTCAATACTTAACAAAATGTCAGACCTAAGAACAACAGTTCTTAACACTAGGTTGTTAGCCATATTAGTAACAGAAACTTGGTGTTCATCTTCAGTTCTGGATGCTGACATAAGCATAAATGGATATTCCTTGCATAGCACTAGCAGTAATAATTAAAGGGGTGAGGATGAATAATATACATTCATAGTCACGCCATCGTGATAAAATTAAACGAACTAACACAAAGTACAGTCCCTGACTCGCCTTGCATCATGGTATGTGGCACTAATTATAAGGTGCTTGTAGGCTGCGTACACAGAACACTGCTCACGACAAGAAATAGACGCGGCACTTAGTAGCCTGTTTGCACGGGCCTCAACATTCGATTCTGATTATAAAGTGATTGCGGAAGATTTTGATTTACCCCACGTTAACTGGAAAACAAGCAGTGGGCCATAACTAAATAAATGCCGCCATAGATTTATATGGTTGGAAGAAGTATGTCACACAACCAACATGCTATAACAACATTCTAGATCTTATATTTTGTCACAGTGTCATACTCAGTCACGACGCAAGTCGGTAAAGAATGTTCTACTAGCCACCACATACATGATTTTCTGTTCTTTCCCTATTCCCTCACCGAAAACAGCAAACAAGCAGCACCGATGTGATACAGTTACTCAGTGCTTTAGGAATACGGACTGGAAGCTTTTGGTGAGACTTATATAATGCTCTAATTGGAACAGCTTCTTTACTACTGACTCACTTCAAGATCGATCAACTATTTTTTCACTGGACTACACTCTCATGTTAAGATACATAGCCCTCAAAACACAATCCATACCCTCTAAAAATAAGTCATCATTTCTCTCACGTAAACATCGAGGTAAACTCTGAAAACTTTCTAATCGTTATTTCTCTCATTATGATTTTTCATGTCTACACTGAATCTGGTAAACATTAGAACCTGTTAAAATGTCACTTGATCGAAACGAAAGAAACAAAGAGCTTGATACACTTAGAAACAGTGACAAGACAAAAGTCAGACAGCACTCCTGAGTAAACGTGCACGCATCTCAACAAACATCTAATTTTTGATCCAAGATGGCAAGGTATACAGCAACTCCTGAGCAACATCCAAATTTTTAATAACTTGTTTAGCGACTTTGAGGCCAAACCGCCTACAAATTGTTTGCGCCTGACACTTGTAGACAGTACACTGTCCAAAATACCTTTTAGCGCTAAATGCCTAGCTTAAGCTATCGGGAATCATATATCTACAAAGGTTCAGGAGCCGACGGCCTCCTATCAATCTTCCTGAGAGTATGTGGCGAAGACATGCCACTTTTACTTCTTAAATTGTCCACCTTGTTGCTAGACACAGCTGAATACCCAAACATTTGGATAACTAACTACACCACCCCTGAATACAAGGCTGGTGATAGAGCACGTAGTTATAGACCTATGAATATTACTGCTGTTCCTTCACAAATCATGGAAAGAACAATACAAAATGTCATCCCACAATACTTTTTAGCACAAAGTCAAATATCTAAATCAAACCATAGTTTTATAAAGGGTCAGTCGTACTAAACCTATCACTGTGACTTCTTTAGTCACATAACATATTGCCGCGAGTTAGGCAAAGCAGTCTTAGTTATATACTTCAATATATTCAAGGCCTTTGACAAAGTATCACACAGCATGCTGTATGAGAGAATAAACTCTTTGTGGATTCGAAACCTTTTACTGAGCTGGATTCAATCATTCTTAACTAACCCATATCAAATAACCAAAGTAAACTCGTCACAATCATCTCCTAAGGGAGTAAACAGCGCGGTTATACAGGGGGAGTATACTTCGGCCTTTTTTGTTTTAATATATTTCAACAGTATCAATAGCTGTTTCAACACTGGTATAACTTTCTGATGCACAGATGACTTGAAAGTTGTCTACTCATGCGACAAAGATGGGCTACGCAACATTGTTACAGCAAGAGTTAGACGTAATCATTGCCTGGTGTATAGAACATTAACTTCATTTTAACATTAAGAAATGTGGTTGCATCAGCGATGAGTGTCCCTAAGCTAAACCTTTATTTTGAAGTACATGGGGAACAAATCCATGAATATGAAACAGTTTTGAACTTAAGCTACGGATCTTGCATTCAAGGAACAAACAAAATCTATCACCTCAAAGGTATGCAAACTTATGGGTTGTATAATCCATAATTTCTACTAACGTGAGTCTAGATTTAATATATATATAGCCTGTGTATGCCAGCAACTTAAAATACTACCTACTCATACTCAACAGCTTCCGAATAAGTGATAAGCTGAAGACTGAAGAAATACCGAGATAGTTTACAAAAAAGACATTAGGGATGGATTGTGAACTAAATTACACTGCATGATGCCACACATTAGGCTTTAAACTACCTTGAAAATGATGAGCTAAGCTCAATCGGACATTCTATTTCAAAGTTGTACACCGTTTAGCATACTCCACCGACTCTGTATTAAGATTTATCAAAGGATCTAATTACACCCTTACAAACCATACAGGAACAGTGCAGGCAGAACATTGTAAGGCTAGAATACGAACTAATTTCTTCGTGCGCAAATTCACTAACATTTGGAACAGTTTACCGGCAGAAATCTGTACGTTAGATAGCATTGACAACTTTATACTAACGATGAACAATATATTTAGTGACTCCAAGGCACTGAATAAACTATCAATTTATTCAAACTCTGACATAACATGCTGATGTACTTGATCCGCTCAATGTGTAACACGAGTATGTAAACTATGTAAACCAAATACTACCAAAAGTAATTGGAACGATATATCTAATGATCTGTATCGAATACTCCACAACTCGCCACTTAACCGTTACTTAATCAGTGCTGGATAATTAGGGTTCTAAACCTTTAGACACTGCAAGTATTAACTTTTTAGTAAAAAAACTTACGAAAAAAGAACATTCTGGTTTAAAACAATATGTCTTACAATTACCAGCTAACTTTAATTTTTTCATTTTATGTATTCTTTTGTATCATCTCCCCGAGCTTATGGACTGCTCTCATAAGGAATGGGTCTCCATTACAGCAACTATTTTCTGACTCTGGTTAATGACGCACTTAATGCATCAATAACGCACAGTTCAGAATCAGCCCACATAGATTCCAACACTACGGAAGAATACCCCCCCCCCATATATGCGCTCGGTTGGAGCTCTTGTATAAGTTCCAAATATTGTTAGCCTTATCTCCTATCTAGATATGCTGTATGGTCCATTATGTTTACTCGCGAACGGCTCTTGGAATCGTAGCACTAGGGACGAATAGTGAATTGCTGTTTGTCAGAAGTGCATATACTACAACGCGTAACTCTGGCACCATAGTACTGTGAACGTTGATGTCACTGACCTTGCTTTTAATTAATACCTTCATATATTGTGGACCCCTTATCAATGACTCTCAAGATTCCTGTATGTAAATAAACCTGTATCGTGCTGATCATGCCTGTATATTGGTATGCTCTCATGTACAAGAAGATACTTTAAAGTAAATCTATTATTATTATGCTGCAAAATTAGTTACGTCACACGTAACAACATGTTCACTGAAACAATCAAAAATCAACAGGTATCCTCCTTACATTACCCTTAAATGTTTGTATAAATGTACGTGTACTTGCAGAAGCAATTGCATTGGCAGAACAGAAGTAATGGCTAACTTACGTTTTAATAGTCATGTTTCAAATATCTGCGATTCAAAACATTAGAAACACTTAACAGCGCAATCGTTAAACACTTGATTGATACAGGACACAATATTGATATAGATGAGTACATCAGTGTGTTCAACAGATAAAAAACTACAAATCTTCTAAAATATGCTGAATTGCCCTTAACGATTAAAACCAAACTTTTGTACCCCCAAAAAACAGTTATAAGCCTCTGTTTACCGTGGTAATTGAACTTCTATGTCACTACATCATAGTTATTATTCCTTCTCCGAATTCGAATAATTACATCAACATCTTTTCTTTTCAGGGATAGATCTAACTTCTTTGTTATATCACCGCCTTCAGATTGCTGAATCCAACTTATTTAATTATTTCATTATTTTACATTTTGAGTTTGATAACTGGGCACAATTCATATCATTCCCAAGTATTCCCAACCACCGCCTAATTTTCTTATTGTGTAGTTGCTGAAACTCTGATTACTATTTTGATTTCTGGTACTTTCTTTTGCATTGGATATATATTTAAAGCATTTTCTTCAACGTTTCAATTAAGTCCATATGTATACATGATTTTTATTTTAACCAAATACAACCATTCTCATAAGTATGTTAAACTGTATTGTAAATAATATTTTTGTAAAATATTATTCTTGGTTGTATGCAGATGATGAAAAATCAACGAAATAAAATGAATTCACCTTCGTACAAATATTTGTTCTTAATTTTTTAAAAATAATAAAGGAAACAATGTGTATGAAACATCTTTGAATGTCCGTATTGTAGACTTGTAAAGCACGATCAGAAACTGGAGGAAGTAACACAACAGCCTGAACTGTTGGCGCACTACTTTCAATAAGAACGGCAAAGTCTAAGAACTTTTAATAGCTGAAATAGTTAGAGGTAATTCCAATTGGCTATTCGAGAAAAAGCTGGATGTATTCTTCATAAAGAAATTAGTACAGATTTTACTACTTTGACATATGACTTGCGAAACCAAAATTCTGTGGTAAGGGTACAGAGAGCCGTTAGTGAATCAAAACTTTCCTTCTCTGCTGCACGTTATGCCAACCTCTGGAACCAGTTACCAGAAAGTATGCGACAATGTAGCTCCCTGTTACAGTTTAGATTCTCAATAAACCTCCACTTAGACAATGCCGGTATCTGCAACTTACTTAATACAACTTATGTAGAATGGGGTAAATTTATCAATGGACCTTCTGGCATTTAGTATTTTTTAGTTTTTTCAATAATACTTCTGAAGAAAATTACCTCCAGGTCTTAAGAGCTTTATGACTTTTCACCTACAGGCAATGTAGCGTTTTCCTTCCCGGCAGATAATGCTTTGGAATCTCGCGATGCCTACAAATTTCTTAGAAGTGATTGCAGTATACCTCTAATTTCCCTATAAAATACTTCTGTGAGCTTTCTATCCTACAGTAGATGTAAAATCTATTATAATTATCTCCAGTGTTAGTCAATGTTTTTCAAGATAAAAAAAGAATAACAAATATGCTTCATATAATGCGACATATACAACTTAGGTTCCACTGCGGACATATGTCCTTAATTGGTTGTTTGTGTCCACTCGCTCTGCTGCTTGTTCTTTTTTCTTTATCTTTTCAGTTCCAAACTGCCATGTCATAATGACATTGTCATCCAGAATCTACGCTGAGAAGAGAAGTGCGTCTTTGTGGTTTATATATGATGCCTTAATGTGATACTAACTATCGCTATCCTTCTCCTACGAGATGCTGCTCACACAAGTTCATGTTTGTGCTTGACGCCACAATTGAGTTGAAGTGTACCCGGGTATATGATTAAGTTACGCTTGTCGAACTACCAGAGCCACTTATATCGATTGGACCCACACTTACGAATGAGAAGAAATCAGAAGGCAATGAAGGATGGAAGAGAAATTATATTTGATCGTATACAGAGTTTCAATGGAACAGCGACGTCTAGGCTGGCAAACTAGAGAGAGATGCTACCCACGGTGGTTTGAGTCGTGATCTGATAGTGATGCGTGACCGCGCACCTTCAACTAGTAGTGTCCGCTAAAACAAACATGGTCAGCATCAATGTCGAGAGCCTATGCAACTATTTATTTTGGGGATTATTTACCGCTACAGGTGAAAGAAAGTTCTAAGCTAATCTGCGAAAATAAAACTAGATGCTTGACCTATTGTAACAATCCTACTAAGTGATTGTGTACTGATACATAGTTTTCGTACTAACGTTTCTTAGGTCTACCTGGGATTAATAATTTGAAAGGACATTCAGTGAAAGTCCAGAACCTGAGAGCGAACCATTTAGCTCCAGAGTTCCGTATCATGCATCGTGTTGTGAATAATTAGTGTTGTAGACTGCATAATTTATTGTCCTTACTTTCTTTTGATACTTTCAAAGGAAGACTGATTTTTTGCTGTGTTACGACTCAATATGATTAATAAATGTTTATGACCTTATGCAAGTAAATCTGAAAAAAACCCGAAGATATGGGCGGTCGTATCTTTCCTGCACGCTACTTTCGCACGTTTTGCCAAACGAATCGAAGTTAGAGGTATTCTGCCGAGTGCCTTTTATTTCTTAAACTTTACATTCGTTATGTTCATTTAGTACTGAATTTGATTGATTAGAAGCACTTTTCACTTTGATTATGTAGAATTTCTAAAATTTTTATCATTCTAAAGGCACCAAGACTACCCCATATGTTTCCATTGAAATACTTTAAGTTAGGACATCAAACAAAATAGCTTTATTATTCAAGATTTTTGATGGACATTTTCAATACGTCATATTCTCGTGTTTGCGCTTCGCAACCCTTTGAACCTAACTGTCCATTTGCAAGTTGGCATTCAGTTTGTTTCTTGTATCTGGTCAGTATTTTTTCTTTTTTACTGTCAAACGTTTCAGCTTTAGTTCGTTAGTGACGAAATACTAGGTGGCTCTTGTTAATCATTGCTTAATAATTTTTCAGTTTACCCAACTGGATTTTGAATGTATTGATAGGTAAAGGACTTTAAGTGATCTCGAGTGCTGTTAAAGGTATGAGGGCGGTTATTACTTCCAGATTTACCACACAGTAGAAGGATTCTCGAGGTACTTAAAACAAAGATTGGATTAGGGAAGGTCTTGAGGACCCGAGAGTGTGATCGCAGCGCCCATGGGACAACTGTTTGAAGCTGGTCACCTAAATGAATTGTTGCTCTGGTTGTCAGAAAGAGCATCGGCCTCGTGTTTTCCTAAGAAACTCAGCTTTCATCATGAGGCGTCATAGCTCTTCAAAGTGGAGACCTTTCAACTCCCAGGGCGAAATTTAAAAGATTTAGATGGTTTTTTTTCTAATTTTTCGCGTTATTTTTTTAGCAGGTTAGTTGTTTTTACGAGATAGGGTTGCCTAACCTATGTCCAACCCTCCTCCTTTACCCGGGCTTGAGACCGGCAGTAACCCCGGGAGGGTTCCAGACGGAGTTATTGATAAGTAAAACTAATACCATGTGTTGGTATAGGAGTTAGTACTCGTTTATCATCCCGTTGAGAATCGATATTCCACTAATAACTAATTGGCTTCTAATCTTTAGACTTTTTTAAAAGTATTCTTATTAATTGCCTGTTTTAAAATTTGGAAGAAAGTGTGTTGGATGTTGTCAAGGAGAATATGGGGAGCTTAGCCGGCTACTTGTTAACTTATTCTGAGTTATAGGCAATTCAAAGTATACACCTGAATGGTTTGAGATTTAGGCTGCTAGTCTCTGGAGTGTATTTCATTGGGTCCCTTAAATTTCCCCACATTCAGTTTGTTTAGTAGTCAGAGGTTATCAAATTATTGTGTGGTATTAACATCATAGCTGTGATTTAAATGCTACTGTACGTCGTCTCAACCGTCTATGCGCCATAGAAGTAGTCAAGGAATTTTTCACCCTTTACGTGACCATCCTGTGCTAGTATTGGTGAAAGATCCAACTCCATACGTTGTTGGTATACAGCTATCATTTTCGCCCTCAAGTTAATCAAATATGCATTTGCGGGCAGTTGATAATCTAATTGGTGTCACCATTCCAAAGCACTGGTTTCAGTGGCTTGATCTTGTTTTACGAATACCATTCTAACGACTTCTATATAGCACATTATTTACCGATACCAGGACTAGATGAGAAAAGCAGTAGTCATTTCTTGACTCCTTAGTTTAGTAAAGCTGCATAGAAGTGACATCTATCTGATCATCGCTACACTCAAGTTGCCGTTTTAGAGGTGGAACAACTTAGTGCTAACTGCCTCAGCCTATGAAACTTGGTAACCTTGGACCTAATCCACCGAAAAACGTCATTTTCCTCAAGATTGCAGGTATAACTTGTTGATTAGTGCCAAATAGCACGAAACTTAGGTCCATAGTTTCTTGCTGACTACTCCTAAAATCATCTAATCATATTTCTCACAATAACTCAATCGTTATTTTTGTGCACAGTGAGATTTAGTGACTGGTAATAATTAATAGCATGCATAACAAAACTTTCTGTTATCACGTAGTTAATTACTACTAATTTAACGTAAGCTTTGAGTAATACACTTTGTGGGCTTCGTTTGTTTATGTATACGTGAAATGTACTAGTCATCTCTTTTCCGGAAACTATAGTGCTGTCTTCCAGTAAATTACTTACACGAACTCTGCTTTTACATACCTTGGTTTATACGTCTTGATACTGTTACTAAGCTGTATATGGTCTATCGTATGCACGTTGTTTATAACACTTTACTTTTCATATATAATACATAAATCATTTGGGTTGGACATGAAGACCGGTTTCACAGTACTGCATCATATTATAAGCAAGAATTGGGTCTAACAATCAGATCTTAATTGCGAATCTATTAAAAAAAATGATTTATGCAATCACATACGATATCTAATCACGTTTATTTATCTACTAATGTTTTATACATGAGTATAATATTTTGATAGATAAAAACACTTATTTTTCTCTGTAAGTGTATTGTCCTCTCATATCTACCGAACTATGGGTTTGTGTCAATAATTCAGTCTCGTGAATTATTGCTACTTGTTAATACTGTATAATAGCATCTTATTCTATATATCATAACTTTATTCTTCATTCTAAGCTGCTGTATACACAGTAGCTTTACAAATAGCTTAGAGGAGAGCGAGCAAATCCTTTCCACCATTTACGGCAGAATAGTGTTGGTTGCAGGTTTAAGGAATAGCAAAAATGATATAATTCATTAGTCAGGTACCCGTTTATGGTAATGATACTACTAAGATCCCGAAATAATATTAGGTTAAGGAGTTTGAATTTAGACCTGTGAACTACCGTATCATCACCCCAAACGTTCTGATGACATATCTTATTTATAAAGTACTGATTCGTGTGCTCAGCTTTGAACCATATTCGTTACGTGGCAGCTAGTGATATTGCCAGGATACCCATATTATTTCAGGTGAACCGGGACTCGAACTTGTAGCCTAGTCGCTGAAAACCTATCGCCTCAACCACTAAAGTACTGGTCCACAAATTCTAAATTTTTATTTACAATCGGATGGGTTCAGAAAGTAGCCAAGGTGATGTAATACTACGAGTGAATTATTTTGTGCCCTAACAGAACGTAGTGTGACTTCACGTGATTTTACACACCTGCAATGTAAATGTTGTTTAGAGTATTTTAAATTTTTTAATTCATACTTTTTATTGACAAACATTGTACATAAAAATTTACAGCTGGAAGTTTTCAGTTTTAAGATGACCACTTTGTCTTTCAATTTACACTAGTTATACAATCATGCAGTTACCATCGAATGGAGTGGAGAGTGCTCTCAATCACCTGATGCCAGTCGATTCTACTGATAACGTTGTTGAAAATAGTGACCATTCAAACGAATCTGTGTTTATACAACTAATTGACAGTGATGAGAATGAAGTTGGGACTCCAATATGGATTCCTTTAGATGTTGACACTGAAAAACTTTCAGACTTGCTGAGTAGTCTTCTTCAAAGAGTAAGTAAACTATCCAAATCATCTCTGCTATTTTTTGTTTATAATTTAGGTGTATAGCCATTTAGGCACATTTTGCAAAATTTACGTTGGTTAATGCAAATCCTAAGAGTAAGCGACGTCAGTAAACGAAGAAACTTCTATCAGTTGATTTTTACACTGCTAAAAGTATTTGGTATCAAAACTAAAACAAATAGCTTATGGCACCTAAAGAAATTACATTGCCCTGTGTTGTAGATAGAGAATCTGACTTTTTAGTATGAAATTTCGATCAGTAACTAATTCACTTAACTTTCCTCAATATTAAAAGACGAGGTATGTCTATGATAATAAGATTTCCATGGTCTATAAGGTAGAAATACCTTAAAACCCAAGTATCTTTCTCTAAAAGATTTCGCTTCTTTTGAATCAGTTAGAAATTATTATTCCTAGTGAAATGCTATTCGTTTTTCAATCACAAACAGCGTGTACACTCGGATTGGAAAGGATTTTAAATACAAAATTGTGGTGAAAGTTACGTATACACGATATTCTAAGTTATCTTTTCCGACAGAGCGGAATGTGATTGCAGCTGTAATCATGTGAGAAGGCCAACTAGGACAAGCAGTTGTATATTTGATAAAAATAGGTCAGTCAGTCAGTCAGTCAGTTACAACGTAGAACGTAGGGAAGGTCATAAAATATTATATACATTCCTTTCAATCATCAATTTACACATCATTCGTGTTCTCTGATCCGTGTCGGTTGTAGGCTTGTTTCCCTTGGTTATCACCGATTCTCCTATGTATTTTAACCATGCTTTGCTCCTTGCCACCCTGCGATTCGCCTCATACGCTGTTTACTGATTTTTTCCAATTTCACGCTACGTTCCGCTATCTGCTACTTATGGACGACCTTATGAGTAGTATCCACCACACTCACATTGATATTCTAGAATAAGAGACAGTTATGTTTATATTTTGTTGGACGAAATGATCCTCAGGCATGTGATACGGTTGTGAATCAGTTGCGTAAGCCATGAATCTTTATCTTTATAATTAGTCTTAAACATTTTGACAGTACCATATAATCTCTTGAAACGTGAAGTTTGTAATGTACTGGTAATTTTATCTGGTTAATATATCTATTTTTTTATTGTCTGAATGAATTTAGAATACCAACTTACTGTGTTGCAATAAGTCTAGTATGTTTGGTAAATTAAACTAGAATTTTATATTTTCCGGAAATTTATAGCTTTTAATTGTTAATAGTAGTCTTCATATCATTACAGACTATCTTCATGGAATAAATTAACTGTTTATTTTTAAATTTCCATACTTAAAATCATTTCATCAATATTTTTTATATATTTCAATTTACTTAACTTTTGTTAGCTAAAAGTGAGATTTCTTTTTTAATTCAAAGACAGAAGTAAATTCTCTGAAGTATGACTTTTTTGTGGGTGATGTTCAAGTTTTGGATGATTTAAAAACAGCTTTAATTCAAGCACGAGCTAAAGGCACCGATCCTTCCTTACCGAAGTTCGGATCAACTGGTCTTGAGGCTATCGTCAAAGTCACTTACCAAGCTCAAGCAGTTTTCCGAGTTCGTCCAGTTACTCGTTGTTCAAGCAGTATACCGGGACATAAAGGTGCTGTTTTAGTGGCACAATTTTCACCAGACGGAAGGTAATCGAAAGTATTGTTGAGATTATTTAAGTTTTTTTAATGGATAGTCGATTCATTTTGATCCATTTTCACTTTTCATAAATTTCTTACGATAAACCTTTTTTGTTGCTGATTGCTTTATCTACCTTTGTAAATAACTTCCTGATTCCATTGCAGTATGTAGATAAAATATTTCAGTTACTGACTTTATTTTTGTTAAATATGATAGGTAATTGATTTTAAGATAATTGGCACTGGTCATCTCTTCGTACATTATCTATTAATCTCTAGCTAAACACATAAGGAAGTTCAAATAAGACGATTTTCGAAACTGTAGTTTAATTTAAAGAAAACACTAAAATCAGTCTCTTTATTTGAAATTTCGCTTTCAGGTATTAAGGTAACAGCTTAACGGTTGAGGCGCCTGATCTTCAATCACTGGGTTTGGGGTTCGAACCATCCCTCACGTAAGTTGGCTTGAGAAACCTGGTGTAATAGATATCACTCACATGAAAGTGTAGTTCACAGTTAATGACGTTGAAATATTTTTGTTATAGTTATTGATTATCTCAAGAAAACATGGCAATCTTTTCACGTAAAATTTTTCCTTGAATATTTGTTCAAGTGGGACTTTATTAAACTTTGTTTTCATTACTGATTGTAAAGTTATACTTATTAACCTTATAAGACAAGCCTTTGTGACTTTCACACTTATTAATTGATTTTTTTCTTGTTGGTGTTGTCTTTTTTCACATCATATGTTCTTGTTGAAAGTATACGAATGTACGCTTTATTTTCATCTTATTCCAGAAGTTTGGCTAGTGGTTCTGGGGATCAAACCGTTCGTTTTTGGGATTTGAACACCGAATTGCCTCTTAGCACAGGATCTGAAGTGCACAAAGCTCCTGTCCTGTGCTTGGCTTGGTCCCCAGATGGAATTAGACTAGCATCTGGATGTCAGGGTGGCATGATTTGTTTATGGAAGCAATCAGATACTGGTAATGATTGGAGTTTATTCTCAACCCGTCACTTAATTAAACCCCAGTTATCGTCTACTCCAGCTTCTTCCAAAGGACGATGGATACGATCTATTTCTTGGAGACCGTTGCATCTGTGAGTTGGCACCTTTTTATATTAATTAAATCCTTTCATTACATTACCTCAACTTATCGTTGGTTATAATGAAAGTAGCGGTATATCTCACTACAGTTCTCTGCATCACTTTATGCTTGAGAAAGTTATTCCATAAAGGTAGAATTAAGCATTGTTATTGTTATTGCAAGGGTTGTTGGAAGTGGATTATATACTGTTTTGAACATAGTGGTAAGGTTTTAACCTTTTAATTGCTATTACCTCTTGGTATTCTAAAGTTAGGTTGTTTATTCGCTATCTAACAAGCACATTTATAATAATTGATAAAGCCAACTCGACTTTTCTAAAATTCATAAAGGCTACGGTAATTAAAAGATTAAAACTTAACCTATTTGTTCAAAATAGAGTATAAATGTAGAAGACAAGCACAGATTGTTAACTTTCAAAGCATTCCTGAAGTAGGATTTCAAGCAACGATAGTAAATCAACTATTTAGGCTATGAGCATTCATTAAACAAAGTGACTGGGATGCATGTTGTGTGTGCTTAGCTGCCGAGTGCTCAGACGAACAATGGTGGTTATTATAGAAATAGTTCGGAATGAAGGTGGAAATGTTTACATTGAGCTACTGAGGTATATGGAGTTGTATTTTCACTTTTGACCTAATAGCTAAACATCCAACCACTTGTAACACAAGTCCACAACTATGTGTTTATGTTTAAAGCTAATAATCTACAAGTTTATTTAACATTTCCATTATTTTTCTGTTTAGAGATGGAGAATGCAGACAGCTAGCAGTTGCGTATCAGGATTGTTCAATAGTTATCTGGGATACATTTACTGGTCAATCGGTTCATACTATTACAGGTCATGATAAACCAGTTGTTGCTATACGTTGGGGTGGAACAGATCTAATTTATTCTGCTAGTCAAGATCGTACAATTCGTGTTTGGCGATCGAAAGATGGTGTATTATGTCGTACATTAAATTTGCATGGTCACTGGGTAAATTGTTTAGCTTTAAGCACTGATTATGTATTACGTACTGGTGCATTTGATCCTGCTTGTGCACAACTGGTTAAAACAGTCCCAGTACTTTCCAAAGATCCAGAGATAAGTAAGCTAAAGTCAATGTGATTCACAATGATATTTGGCGATTCAAATTATATTTATAGAATATATCTGTAAATAATCTCAGCGGATGAAATTTAAAAAGAAATTTTAACGTTTCGCCAGGTAAGCTGGTCCGAACTTCTTCAGGGAAGTAACCAAGATAAAAAAATTATCGAAATGGAGTACTGTTAGCGGCACCATGGCAACTAACGATTAAAAAATGAATTCAAACATCTACTACTCCAACTTCCAACGCATTCCATTTATTTATTTATTTATTCTGTTTAGAATTATTTATTCTAATTACACAGTTCAACCTGTTACCATTTACGAATATACGCCCATCCTTTGACCCATAGTTTTCACTACATTGACTTACTTCTACTATGATTTGATAGCCAGCCAATCTTTAGATTGTATATTCCTCTCCGCGAATATAGCTCAGAACAATTTATGTGTACAAATGATTGTAACATGAAACTACACACGAAATGCACATCTTCCTTCATCCACAGCAATTTCAACATTAATTTACTTACAATTACAATTTCATACCCTGTATACGATTGGATATTCGTAATCGAATTTGACCTCCTATTTACGCTTATATTCGATAATTGTTGATCTTGGTTATTTTCCTGAAGAAGCTGGGACCAGCTTGCTGAGTGAAACTGTTGAGTTACTCGCTAATAACAATCCAGCTTCTCCTATTGCTTAGTATTCTTGGACACTGGACACTCGACAAGACCCCAAATCAGAACACGTTTTAACAGAAACGAATTGTATTCAAAAAAAAACAAGGACAGGCAGAAGCAGGAATTTACAAATAGAGAAACGTTAATATATTTATAGTATTTACATAAGAAGCTTCTAGAGTCTTCTCCAATATTTCGCTAGAGCTGATCGGTTTAGAGATAGCCAATCAGCGTGCGCCATCACAATCATGCACAGAATATGCTTTAGTCCAGTCTATATCCCACTAACAGAAACGTTGGAATTTTTCTTCGATTTCATCCGCTGAGATTATTTACAAATATATTGTATTCATATGTATGAATAAAATGTTGCATTTTAAACGCTTGCTATATTTAGTTAAGGATTCCACTTTGATGAATAATCACTGTAAATTGATTGATGCAAAAATGGATGCATTCAAATAAATGTTCGCTCGTTTTCGCTCAATTTTCTCAACAATACAATCTTCCTACAAGTCTAGTCTTTTGGAGTAGCTGTGAGTTGGAAAAATATTAATTCATGGTATCCGATCTGAAGCACAATCATCAGAGATAACATTCACATTAACCGTACCAAATATTGGACGGAGGGTGGGGGATAATCATATATATATTCCGGTTACTCTAGATATATTATCTGTCAGTTCAAGTTGCCATGCCTCAATTAGCAGATAAAGATTAAATTGTCGGACCAAATCCCAGAGTAGGGGAAGGTAGTAACAGAGTAATTACTAATGGAAAGGCATAGAGATCAGAGATGAGATTTGAGATAAAAAGTGATTCAGTAAAGAGAAAATTATAATAAGCTCAAAAAATTAGAATTTGGAAGAAGACAAGGAGTGGATGCACCTGCGCCATTGCCAACGATTTTGAGCCATATCACCTAAAGTTTCTAACCATTTGTTACGCTCATCGTGTGGGCCCCAACCAGGTAGTCTACATCTATTAACATGGCTCAGCCCAATTGTCAATGACTTCATGGATTGGTGCCATGTTTTCGTTTGGCCACCCCTAGCTTTCTTCCAGCCTACTCCCACACTAGACAACATTGCTCGTTTCGGTAGACGGTGGTCAGGCATACGCAACACATGTCCTAACTGCCTCAGCCGGTGAAGATTCACTACTTCATCAATAGCCTTACCGTATTTACCTAGAACTCTATTCCTAACCCATGCATTGCTTACTCGGTTTTCCCAGCAAACACGAGCAATGTTTCGGAGACATCTATGATCGAATACTAGGAGCCTACGAATATCCTCTATCCTTAAAGGCCATGTTTCACATCCATAAAGTAAAACGAATCTGACTGCTGCACAGTAAACGCGTCCTTTCGTCATTAAACGAATGTCTCGCCTACGCCACAAGTGACGCAGGTTGGCAAAAGCCGATCGGGCCTTATGTATACGGGCCGAGATTTCATCGGACACCAGACCGTTAGGACTGATGAGGCTCCCGAGATAAGTAAAACGGTTAACGCATTCTATAGTTTCACTCCCTCTCACTAACTTTGGTGTCGAATTAAGCCAGTCCTGAAGTAACATTTTACATTTGGATGGGGAGAATCGCATCCCAAACATGCTTACGTTCAAGTTTAAGGTTGTCAAAAAGTTTTGCATTTTATCAGCATCATCACTCAGTAGAACTATATCATCTGCATATTCTAAGTCAGTAAGTTTATCTCCTGGAAGGAGGTCAAACCCAGAGAGATCAGACGATGACAATGTTAACTCTAAAAGTATGTCCATGATAAAATTAAATAAAACCTACGCTTTTGTTCCATTTAAGACATATTAAAATATACATAATTTGTTTTCCTAATAAGTATTTCGAATTATTATATAAGATATATTTCATCCATTTTGATTATGGTTATTAAAATCTTCACTTGTCTGTTTTAATATTTTCTAGCTTCAAAGTTGGTTGAAACAGCAAAGTCACTCTATGAAAAAGTTAAGGTAATTTTGTTTGAAGAGGTTATTACTTACTTTGTTTTAAGTAGTATTTTAGATTTGTGACTTTATTGTTGATATTGGTTGCTTCAACTTCATTTAGAAATTCTTGATATATTAATTTTTCGAGTGTGTGCCGAAACTATTGATGTGATTGCCAGCATTTTTGGCCGAATTAGCCAGTATATATATATATATATATATATATATATATATATATATGTTGTTAGAGGTATATGAGCAGTCATTATTTCGCAGTTGTCCTTCTTTAATGTATCTGTAAAGGAAATTGGGTAAAGATCGGTCTTAATTATCTGGGAGTGTGACGGAAGTGTACAGGGGTGAACTACATGAGGCTGTTCACGACATTTTTCAACTAGTCCCAGGTTTATTAGCCCCGTACTTATAAAGGACTTATCATGGTGTAACAAAAATCCATGGAGTAAGATAAAATGTGCATTTTAGGGTCGACCTTATTTAACCTCACTCTTGCTTTGTGTGAAGGCATTATCACTGTCACGCTGATGATCTGAAGGAAAAACCTTACTGCCATCACATCTCTGTACGATCAACAGTGCAACTTCACCGTTGAACTTTAGGTTTACTGCTGTTATTCTTGCCACTCTTCAACTGATCTACCTTGCATTATATGTCATTGAAGATCGATTGTTCCAACCAGTATATTGCCATTGCATCATCACGCTAGACAATTCCAATCACAACGTTATGCCAGGAGCAACATGAACTAAAAACATCAATAGAGTCTATTAACGCTTTAATAATGACATCACTATTATCAGTTAATGCATTAACGTATAGGTAACTTTTAAAATTATCAAGAGTTTTTATATATGTCTATCTGGAAAAAAGTTGCAATTGAGTAAAGTTACTGTTACCTTTGATAAGCTTGTCAAAAGTAGGAATTTATTTTCCATAAGTAATTTATTTGGAGTGGTTTAATTGCAACAAATACCGGACAGTCATCATTGGAACTACCTGTAAAAATTTGTAAGCTGTATTGTTGTAGAATAACACTGATTAGGCTAGTTACTTAACTAAATTTCTTAGCTCTGAATTACTGCATAATTTTCGCCAACTTTATAAGAATAGCTATACTATTAGAAATATAGATCCCAGACAATCTAAACTACCATCTATACTTGGAAATTACATGTGCATTTGTGCGTTTTTAAAGTATCCTTGAAAATTAAGGTGCATCGTTGATATCTATTGATTCGATGATGCGCACGCAGTTCAAAAAGTCGAGATGGTAAAACATACTCTGTTTGGCTGGTGTAGATAGACTTTCTTGGAAATGACACATTGTACAACAGTTAAAGTTCGTATTTTTACTTTCCAACATAGGGTTCGAATCCAGAGAGATTAGTAGCAGGATCCGATGACAACACACTTTCTTTATGGCAACCAGAAGTTGACAAGAAACCACTTGCTCCCCGTATGACTGGTCATCAAGGAGTTGTAAACGACGTGAAATTCTCGCCAAATGGTCGTCTTCTAGCTAGTGCTAGTTTTGATCATTCCGTCAAAATTTGGGATGGTTTTACAGGACAGTAAGCATTTTCTTAGTAAAATTATTACTAGGGCATTTGAAGTTATTAAATGTATAAAGTCGGGATATATATATATATATATATATATATATATATATATATATTAATGGCATTTCTTGAAAGTCCTAGCTGCCTCAGTTGAATTGTAGCTACAGTCCATAAATAACTAGTTACAGATCAAAAGCTTCGCTAATTGCGGATGTGGACTCATTTTATCTCATAACTTGCTTTAAGTACTAAACATCCGCATTTTCCTCCTTAGGTTTTGATTTACGCTCCTTCCGTTGTAGTATGGCGTCCCTAAAATAAGCTTTAAACTCATATCTGTATAATGAAATTTCGAAGGAAGATGAGAAAATATTATATTTCTAGGTGTTCAGTGTCAATTAAACTACTTTTCAGCATTGATGCGAGTAATGTCGGCTTACTGGACCATGAAATGCAAATTGCTTTATTCCCTAGTTTATAGGTTAGCTATCAGGATCCCTAATTATGATGTATACTTTGTATCATCAAAGCTCGAATGTACTTCTGTGTGAATCAATAGAGGTGTATTCATCCAGTTTTCATTTACGATTGAACGTCAAGAATAGTGAGATATTTGCGTATCTTGGGTGTATATGTGTTGCAGACGAGATTATTATTTGTGTAAGGTGAAAGTTGAAGCGACATCAGTCTAAGCTACCTTCAATGTTATCACAAAGTTATTTTGACCGTGATTCAGCGTTTTTCTACTTTATGTTTATAATTTTGTATCTTTTAGTTGAAAACGTACTCTAGCTTTCTATGTCCGATCATCGTTTTCGACTATTGGTTGATAATTTTTGGTAGTAACACAACGTCAGTAGTGCGGATGGATAACAATATCCATTTAAACATGATTATGGAGACGATGATTGGACAAATGATGCCGTCTTTTGACGATATCTTAAGTGCCTTGAACAGGCTTCACTCACATCATTTCTATAGCTTCTACGCAGATTACTGTTTTTGACACTTTCTGAGCATAAAGACTACGGATACAGTTAGTTTATTATATGACACTGTACATTAAAAGATAATTTTGTTTAAGTTAGCATATGTTGATGCTTCACATCACTTTGGATTTTGTTTTTAAGTTCATGGAATTTAATAGCGTATAATGTTACCGGATATCATTATATTATGTTTTGTATCTGTCATAGACGATAAGATAAATGCACTTCAAAATGGAGTGGAAAGTATCTAGGTTACACTTTTAATAATTATGTGTCGTCTAATATTGTTTCATGCATTTATATCTATATCTGTATTTTCTTACTGTAAGTAGCTGATCTAAAGTTTTCCAACTTTTACCCTCACTTTATATTTATTCAACTAATTTATTATATTTCAGATTTTTAGCTACTATGTTTGGTCACGTTCAAGATGTTTATCTAGTTTCTTGGTCAAGTGATAGTCGTTTAGTTGTATCATGTTCTAAAGATTCTACAGTGAAAGTTTGGTCAATTGGTGAAGTTCGTCGCTGGAATCAAGAAGCTCTCACAACATCTGAGGAACAAAGAAAAAAACAAATATTTGCTAGTGATGTTGTGGCCGGTAAAAAGCGGTCAAATTCTTCAAGAGTTTATCAACGTAAACGACACTTGTTACATGATTTACCTGGACATTCCGATGCAGTTTATGCGTTGGATTGGAGTCCTGATGGACAGTATGTAGTTTCAGGTGGTAAAGATCGAATATTGAAATTGTGAGTTTTTTGACCATTTAGTTTTTTAAGAAACAGTTTTTTCATGAAATATAACTTTTATTTGGTGAAAAAGAGTAATCAATTGCATTTTGGCCGGTAGACGTTTCGCAGGATTATGGTCAATATTCAGTGATGAATTTGTGCAAATATCTCAGTCCCGGTTGAGGTCAATGGCTCCCTAGTTGGCTCAATTGTAACATCTTGGATAGTGAAACTGGGTGAAGTAGTGGGTTTGAATCTCAGAGGGAGTATCAGTTATAAGCACACTTAGCGCAAGCCTTAGTCCCATGGTTTCCACATCAATGTAGCATCAATGATCGGTTATTTCCTGAATGAAATGTTATCGGGCGTGGTATTGTTTACCTTGCAGAAACTGACTGCAATAGGGTCGCAATATTTACTTTATAAATGAAGTAAATATTTTTGAAAATGCACATTTTCTGCACAATATTTCTTCACACTCATATGTAAGATGATATTTGATGATAACCGTACACCTTAGTGAAACTTAAGCTATTGATAAGTGACAAATCATATTCTCCATTTATTCATGTTGCTCAGTGCAATGGCTTGGAATTTACAGTGTTCAGCTTCTGACTCTCGATCACAAGTTTGTTCCCTTCTCCGATTTCTTTACTTTGGACAGCCAAATAGTTTTATTAGCCTCCAAACATAAAGTTCATCACAGAGCTAAGAGCATATATCTGTTTATGTTATGTGAGTTGCATCCTTGTTCTGAGAAAGTGATCGCCGTTTTCATTTGATCATAAATAAGGATACCTTTCGAGTAGGATGAGTTTATAGATTACATTGGATTTTGCAACTGTATCACCTTCAGTGACGTAGAAATACAAATGTACAGTATTTTTGGTAAGTACGGTATTGAATGCTTTTTACTAAGTTCGTTCGTCTAAAGTAATTGTTTTTACCAGTATTTGTCTTCATAAAGTTTAATAAACGCTTCCGGTTAACGACGTTAGTATGTATTTATGTTACATTCTTCGGTTTACACCGAATAATAACTACTACAACATAGCTACGCTTATTAGCTAACACAAATTCTTCTGTCCACAGTCCCAAATTAGAATATGAGACTCGTTATCTGATTTGTTTTGTATCCGTATGACTTTAAAGCTTACCCAAATACACAAATCAACTATTAGACCACACCTCAACATCAATAAAAAATCACTATCTGTTCGAAAGCTAGTACATTAAAGGAAATTTGCTACCAAAGGATTGTAATTTATTAATCAAAAGTCTCAAATTTTATTTTATTGGGTTTGCTTCCTCCTCTATACTTTTTCTTTTTTTCAGGTGGCGTGCTTAAATATCACTTGATTTTATGCAGAAATCACTGGATTTACTTTTTATCACTACTGTTAATTCTCTCAAATATTTTTGTTTACCTGTAAATATAAATCTGTATAATGAATGAGTGACTTGTGTTTTTTTGTCTCTCCGTGTGTTGGAATTGTTACTGGTTTGTTATCCACTCACATTTCGGTCTTTCAATTATACATTAAATCTCCAAACTTGTTTGACTAAACTTGAATTGTGGCTGCCAACTGCAATCCATGAGGCTCGTTTCGTTCTATTTACCACATAATTATGCAGATATACCTTCAACTCTGTGTTGACGGTCACACTAAAACTCGAACTCAGCCTATTCGTATCAAGACCACCGTGTTCTTCACTGAGCTACTAAGTCCTTAGCAGGTTGCCCCAATACAACGTCCCAGTATGAGCATTAACACTGGCATTTTGGCGCATTGAGGTGACAAGTGCAAAATCGAACAGGACTCATGCCTTTGGTTCTACTCATGAACCATATTCTAACTTCAGTCATACTTGGAATTAATGCATACACAAAATTTAGTACAAAATGGCACCAGCAATATATGCCCCACATAAGTATAAACGTAACGTTGTGGAGAAAATAGAGAAAGAAGGCAATTAAGGGGGGAAATTTAGATTTTAATAGAACAATAGAGGTTGAGAAGCAGTAAATACAGTTCGGATAAATATACAAAAATATTCTATTGGTGTTAAGAGAAATTATCATACTTCCATAAAAATTGTAGTAGGAGACCGTATCAGGATCGCCACTGGCTTTTCTTTGCCATGTCTGATAGTGCCTTAAGTCACTGATTCGCGCCATCTCTAGGACCACTCATTTCAATTGGAATAGTGAATGGACTAAATCGTTTACAATTATTGTATCGAGTTAGACGGCTATGACTACATGTTTACCACGTTTAGTCACATTTATTAACACATACAAAACTTTGTTTTATTCTTGTTAAAATTGGATTACAAATATGAATTAGGTTGAATTGTGGCTAAAAAATGGAATAGAGGAGGCGCGTCTTATCTTATTTGGGCTCCCGTCAGCCGGATATACTTGAAATACTAGCGTTGTTGTTCATCCCAGGACTCAAATCCAGTTTATTTCGTGTCAGATATCACCTTGTTCATCACTAGGCTAATGAGTTCATACAGCCACACTCGTCGAGCAGGCATGTACATAATTTGAAAGTGTTAGTATCTTTTCGTTGATTTCCTATGAACTGAAATTGATCAGATACAGATAGCTTAAAAATGAGTCACATTCGTTTTTACATTTGTCGATTATAAGATAAATTCTTTATATTTCATTTGGTTTCACTTCTTACACATTGTAAATAATGACAATGATAAAAGTAATAGATAAAATAATTTTACACTTGGAGATTTATCTTAATTTATTATACTTTAAGTTTATGTATAAGAATATTTTGTTTTTGTTACTCTAAGAGAATTAGTTCTAGACAAACGATCATTGAACAAGTAGACAAATCTATCTGAATTGATGAATAAAGAAAAGGAAAATAATTTAATCAAAAAAAAGGAGAGGTAACACTAAGAATAAAGAAAATTTTTGTTATTTTCTTATTAATAAATGTAAATATAGTTGAGCTTTATTGTTCAGGTATTCATAATAGTTTTCATTTATATCAACTCTTTGTAACTGTGTGTAAATATCGTTATTCACATTCTATATACTATGCTTATCTCTTAGAATATACAGATATAAGTATTTATTCAATAATAATTATTATTATTTGTTATTCTCATTAAATTATTCATTTATACAGTGAAATTTAATTATTGGTGAATGAGGTAAAACAACCATTGAACATTGAATGAAAATTGTCTATAGTGAATGAAATAATAGATAAAGATAACGATAAAATTTATCTAGTTTCTTTTTTTTTATATTTCCTTGTATATGTATATGAAGGTGTTTGCTTTTCATGTCAACCTCTTTATTCTCTTTACTAATGAGTTATAGTGTAGCCTTTTTTCTCTTTCTATCTTTCTTAATTCTCTTTGAAGTGTTTCAATGATGACAATAAATGATAAAACAGGAGATAATTAGAATTATTGTTTTTTTTCAGGTTAAATGAATTTCCAAAACAACTAAGTTAATAAAAGAATAATAATATGAATGCATATTTCTTAGTAGAGATTTGTTTTATTTGACAATTTAACTTAATACATCTCACAAAATATGAGAGATAAGTAGGGTATACAATCAAATATTAATCATTTCTTTCTTTTTGTTGTCTACCTATTTACAGATTAGACTATCATTATGAACTTGCATTTAAAATATAAAGTTACAGATAGAAGGATTTCTATGGATATTGGAGATTTACTTAGATTCATATAATAAAAATTGGAAGGGGTGAGTGGAAGGGTTGACGGAATGCCGATCATTATTTATTAAAATAGTGTTAGATACTCAGTGAGACAGTGACTTAAGAATCAAGGAGTATAAATCAATCAACGATTGCATTCGTTAAAGACGTTGAAAGTAATGTTTTCACATTAATCCGAATAATGATTAATTTTGATGTAAAATAGTATAGTTACTTGTTTACAATGTGTTCGATTATTAAAAACACTCATTTGTGAGGAAGTATGAAAGAGGCAGAAGTAAGAAGGCTGATTTTCAAGTAGATGACCTGACAAAAATAACCTCTGACGTTCTAGGCAATTAGCATGTAGCAAAACGAGAAAGGGATAGAACATTTTCGGAATATTTCTGATTTGAAAGCCCCTACATTAATTAGATTAATCTAAACGTATTTACTATCTGTAATTGCTACCATAGTAGACGATTGGATGTCACACAAATGTCTCAAAATATGTGGTTGCTTTCATGGTACAGTTGTACAAAACAGACATTTTGTCAGTTCAACTATTGATGTACGTACAAACAACATAGAGGGTATATGGATCTAGCTACGGATCTATTTACGTCATCATAGAGGTTCATACTGAATAATGTTGTTCAGTCAGATGTACAAGTTTCATTTTACGACTTCCGGACGTCAGAACATATTGTCGATATCCACGATTTTATTAAAGATATGAAAGCAATTTACATCTTGTAATTTATTTACTTTATAGAATTAAACAATAATTTTTATTTACTGTCTTTTGATTGACTGAAGATTTTAAAGGTTACAGATTCATGAGTAATTATTTGGCACTAAATGTCATGTTAACTAACAATGGTGTATGCTAATTCTATAAAAAGAGAGCTCTGAGAGCCAATTAACAATTAATGCAATAAACTATGTGCACTGACATGCATCAGACAGTTAGGTTAGACACGATATTATCTAGGAATGAATTAACTTTAGAAATATCTGTTATTTCAGGAATTAATTTCTTCACTATGAATCTTGGATGTTGTTGAGGTGGACATTCAGAAATGCAGTGACCTGTGATCCTAAGATATGGCAACATAAGTATTAAAGTTTACACAATAATATAACTGTCGAAAATTAGTTTTATTAACTTGTATAAATTTCTAACAAAAAATTACTGCCCGGAATATTTTAAATGAAACTATGACATTCTGCAGCATTGTTATATTCTTCTAGTGATATTTTGCATAATAACTCACTACATTCGACAGTTATATGTGCACTTTAGAGTCGATTATTAGAGATGAATTTGTTTTACTTGACTGGTTTTCAATTAATGAAACTTTTTATTAATTCCTTGAGGACTTTTTTTAACCAAGCTGAATAATTTTCCTGAACTCTTTTTGCTTCAACGCATATCAAATGACGAGTATACGTGTCTTTACAAGAACTGCTGAATTGGTAAATGGATATTGATGCTACACCTTATACTTTCGGCTATTGGTCAAAATATACTGACGAGAGAATCTGATGCATGTTGTTATCTCGTGTAGGAATAGTACAGAAAATAATTAGGGGGGGGGTCCAAGCTAGAATGTATCAATAGTCTATGAAGTCTTGACTCTTACTCTAAGCCATGTTGGTAGATGCGTACTAGCTTTCTGAATTTCGCGTGATCATCACGATCAATGGCTAGATAAGTTGTGTGAGAGCTCAGAACCAGTCACAATCCACTCACTTTTAACTTCCCTTAAATCTTAATTTTTATTATCCTTTCATACCTGCAGAATATTGAACTATACTATGACATAAATTTAGTTGTGCTAATATGGCATGGTAACTTGAGCCGTTGCAGCTATCTGTCAGGTTTCGCGATGTACATAATCGACAGACGTAGTAAGGGAAATAAAAAAATTAACTATGAAGGTAAATGTACGTCAAGATTTATTGATAAGAAAATGAAATACAAACTGCTCAAGAAAAAAAAACAAATATATCAGATTTAAAAATCACAGCTGTAGACTATAAGATTTTAAGCTCTTCTATGAGAGTCTTCGCATTAACTCAGTGGTTAAATTTCCTTAGTTGACTTATGTCACTTAGTAACCTACAAAGTAAACTGCCACTTATCGGTACATTTTGTACAATAATCTGTTATGTTTTTAAATGATGACATCCTCTACTGTTCCTTAATCATCTTCTAGAACTTTGAGAAAAGACTAAGCTGTACTGCATAGAGTAGTAAAGACCACTAATAAGTGGTGAATCCTTCAACCTTATTTTATGGTTGTGCATAGATATTTAAAATCAGGTGACAAATATTCCTTTTAATGGGTACCAACCTCAAATTCCTTTCACATCCTTTCTCTTGTATATCATCTAAGAACATAATACAAGCATTGCGGTCTTCGAGTTTGACTTAAAATGTGGAACCGGTAACGTTGCTTAGTGACGTGAGAAGACAGAGACGCAGGCCGTCTTATACTAATGCAAAGTTAACACAGGTAGAAACTTAATTTTTCTTAAGCATATAAGTAATCTTCGACAATATATCCCGAACCTAGTTAGAGCACGATTGACTTGTTTTTTTTGTCCGAATAATAAGTACAATACTAGTTTAGTTGTACTAGATTAGAGCAAATATTTATTAATAATCACAGCAATACGCGGAAGTGCTTTTATTCATTGCATAAATAAACCTTAATGAAAAAAAGTAACTTAACAGTGTGAGTAAGAATACATCCAGAAAGGAAGCAAAAGAACACTAGCGTTGCTGTGGTTCAAAACTCAACCTCTTCCACTACTGGGGTCACTTTAAAAGCTTTTCCCCTGAGATCTTAGGTCAGCGAATGTTGTAATCTCAAAAATATACCTAGTACCTACTTGATTTGTGGGTTAAATCCAATTCAACTGCAGGTAATATCGTATAACGTAGTAGGTTTTGAGTAAATCCATATCGCTCATATTATGGTTCAGATCATACAGATTTACAGGGTTATTAACTAACTTTAGCTAATCAACCCTCTATGACTAGCTTCAGTAACATACAAGAGAATCGGAGTTATCACCAGTATATGCTACGAGATTCATAAACCAATCACTTCCAAAACGATTGCCGATTTTTATTCAAAGAAAATCATTTACTGCATGTCAAACTATCGCTGTATGATTCGCATTCACTTAACAGTGTACAAAATTGACTTTCAACGAATAAACAAACAAATTTACTGAAAGACTTATATTTACATAAGGAAATATTTAGCGATATCAAGACCCAATTATCTATGATTATTAATTTATACGTAAACAGCTGTCAATGGAGCCAAATACAAAGAAATGTAAAACATTCCAGTGATAATGATGAAATTTTAAATGAAACGTAAAAATATTAAACAAAATATTTGAAAATGTTTGAAACCAATTTTCAAAATTATCGAACTAACCGAAATAAATGTTACATATTTAAGAAAAATCACATTTTCAAATGGATTAAGAAAATCAATCAACTATTCACTGACATCAGTAAACGAAATTATTGGGAGAACTGATTGTCCACATCGTACGCTAAACTCTTAAATTTTTTGAAAACTAATCTTATTTGAAAGAGTAACAATTTACTGATAAATGCCTTCTGTTTTACTTACTGATTTCCAGTGAACATGGAGGTAGATGTGGAGATGGTGAAGAAATAGTGACAACAGTTGTGCTAGTCATATTATTGTTATCACAATGAGTATTATGCATAAATTCTGGTATGGTTGATTTCAATGTTATACTTTTATAATCATCATTTAATAATAAAGAATCAGATTGTTGAATTTGTGAATTAAGGCATATGATTAGTTTATATAATTCATCGATTGCATTCGCTTGCATTAGAATGTAATTTTTTGCTAATAACAATGTAGCAATCTTAGACAACTTTCTAACAGATGGACTATGAGCATATGGGATAACACTGCGTAAGTCATCCAATGCATCATTTAAATCATGCATTCGTCGTCTTTCTCTAGCATTTATACTTAGACGAGCATTTCGTTGATGATGGTGATGTTTAGATATATTATTTCGTGAATGGATATTTGAAAATTGATGACGACTTAGACATGTTAACGATTGAGATGTTGTCGATGTACTTACCGATGCTGAAGTAGATGATGATGTGAACGATGCTGTAAATGGCCATGGTAGGTCATTTTTCTTTTGCTCTTGTGATGTTGGCACACAGTTAATAAGGGGATACAAAGTATGATCATTATTGTTTCTTCGTATTCGATTGGGATCATATGAAACAGTAGTGAACGAACAACTATTGTCACTATCGTATGTCTCATCCATTTATGATAATATAAATGTTACTAGACTGGAATAGTTTGAAAAGTACTTAAGCTGTTTCTATCATTTATTGGTTAGGTCTATTGTCCAATTAGAAAACAACATCTAGGATTAGATAATGGCCAATCAGAAGCGTCTAATACCCTGTTTTATTAATTTAAAAAAGCGGTATGTAATGAGTACATTGAAAAGTAATTGAACAAGATTTAACACGAACAATGTAAAAGTGGTTTTCAGAAAATGATTATTTTTACTCAGTAGTAAAGTAGATGTTATCTTATCACTAAACTGTCTCTTTCCCCTGTTAAATCGATTACATTGACTTCATATTTTAATGAAATTCCCGAAAATATTATTCTATTAAGTAATGAATGTAAAGATAATTTATTGACGAATATCAAGAAGGGTGAAAACTAGATCAAGAGTTATTTAATCGTTACTCTCAAATAAATAACCGGGAAAACGTAGTTTTTTGTAAAGAATATTATATATGCATTATATTATATATCACAGTATTTATTAGAGACATTTTAAATTGTGCTAAATATGTTTTTATACAAATCATAAAGTTTGATTATAAGATTGAAATTAAAACAAAAACTGAGAAAAACAGTTGTGTAATATACAGATACATTTGAATTGTTCAACCAATTTTCAATACATTCAATCCGGTTAATAGACCACTATCTGGACTGGGATTTAGAATAATTTTTTGAATATCACGAAATTGTGGATGATCAGAACCACAGAGGATTGTTAACAGAGCTGATTCACATGTAGTTAAATAGACACCAGATTGACACATTCGTTGAAATCCAAACATTCTAGACAAATATGTACATAGTATTATGAAGCGACAGAGGATTAACGAAATCAATATTAATTTTAAATTAGTTCGATGTTGCCATATCGTAATATTCCGCTGAGATCATCAACAACACAATGCCTTGACAGTGTCTTTAGTTATAAGTTTTCTAGTAAAGTTGGAATGCGGCTAGCAGTAGGATACGAAATACTAATTTTATCCTTTTGAGGCACGTCGGTTGGATGCACTTACAATCCACTGTTGATGTTCATGCTGGAACTCGAGCACAGTAACTTTCGCTTCAAACGCTAACAAATTATCCATGGATCATCTGAGTTCAGATATCCACTGAGCTGTTCGACAAACATAGTTGTAAGGTATCGTTTAATTTGTATTGTGACTGGCAAGTGGAATCTATCACGCGCGTTTCGTCCTATTTGGAACTCGTCGGCTGGATGTACCTCCAGCCCAATGTTGGTGTTCACAGTGGGATTCGACGAAACGCTCGTCCTGGATTCCTCTTGCCAGTCATAATCCGAATTCAATGATATTTGTAAATATTCGCCATATCGAGGACAATCCGCTCAGGATACACAAATAGCAACAGTGACTGATCAGATTCAGTTTATAACAAATCAATCGGAACATACGAATTCATCCTACTAAGAATTGTAAGGGTTTGCGTTTTTGAATCCCAGAGTAAACATTAGTATAGTTATTTGTATCTGGCAAGTCCCAGGGAAGAATAAAATATGAGTCCTAAATCTTACTGCTTGCTACATTTCATCTATATTGGGAAACTTGTAACGAAAGAGGATATGACACAATCCTCTCAGGATGTAGGTGTTCCAATAGATGACGATCACGTGCAATATATGTAATCAACAACAGATAAGCTTTAGCCATTACAAACATTCAATGTACAAATAAATTGATTGACAAGACTGAATAGTTGACTACCTGTCAACCATATTTCTCGAAGATACAGCATCTACAATACAATGAACTTGTATTCCACGTTCGATTAAATCAAGTGCAGTTGACTGAATACAAACATGTGTTTCAAGACCACATAATAAAATAGAATCGATTTGTTTTCCTAGTTCCAAAACATTAGCTACTTCATCTGTTAACATAGTGAATGATCTTTTAGCAATGACAGGGATCCCGTCTAAATCGCCTAATTCTTTAACAGTAGGACCTAAACCTGAATATAAAAAAGATTGCCATATAAAATTTAGTGTACAATTTTATACAGAATATATTTAACAGTACTGTAATTGAAAAGTATAAATACTATTTTAACATTTTCTTTTATTGTTTGTTTAAGCCTCAATAGTGAATTTTACTACATATTCTTAACGATCAATTTAAGCTTAAGATCACATGCAGCGTTTTACGGTAACATAAAAGTTCTGCTGTAAAGATCAGCTTTTATTTCTTTCATTTAAGAGTGCTGTGATGTACTGTCGTTCAACGGTTCATACATTCAACAATAATCCCACCATATGCATTTCATATTAGCGTTATCAATAGAGCATTACATCCCAAGCTGAAAATATAACAAGAAAACGATCTGAAGTATAGGGTACAATCCAAAGAACTAGAATTTCACATTAAAACGACATAATATAATGTCGCTGACTTCCAGTTCAAAGTATGTAAAAGAAATGCAAAATTCTTGATTAACTGAAACCTATGACTGCAGAACTAAGTCACTACAGAAAATAAGTTAAGATGTGTCTATTATTTACAATCTTATAATATTAGGTATTACGTTCAAATCTTCTAAAGCCAATTCCATCTGCCTTTGTGCTTAAGTTCTATGGTTTTGTTGTTATTGTTAGAAACGTTATCCTGTCAGTTCGTTAGTCCATCCTTCCACATTTGTCCTTTGTAGAACTCGATAACCTAGAAGTACACTTCTTTTTTTGTTAAAAGACGTTTTAAACTAATAATCATAGATCGTTTGTTTAGGTGGAATTGCTTCCGTGCTAAGTAGTTGGAGGTAGTCGGTTGCAAACTTTGTAATTGGGTTTCGAGCCAGTTGGTACTCGTTATGAAGGCTTACTAAAATCTTGAGACAGCTGATGCTCATTGTGTATCTTGAAATCTAGTCAACCGGATTAGTGGTTCAAAGTATTACCACTAAACTAGTTGAGTGGCAACTGATCTCTTGTAGGACAAATGTACTCAAAATCACTACACAGTGATCAGTTATAATTTGTTTAGTCCATAGTATGAAGACCAGGTTTACAATTTAATGACGACTACTTCTAAATGACTAAAATCAAAATACAGTGCACGCGATATTGAGAGACTAGGAGCCACACTGCAACTCGATTAATAAAGTCTGATCACCATTAAAGACTAGACAAACATGAAATCCGTCACTACTTAGTGGCCATTCAATGTAAGTACTTTCCAAGCACGGTTCAATTTGTTTGGAAATGTCCGAAAGTGATATGGCGACCAACCAGTATGCTAATATTCATGTCACAATTTCATAGGTTCGTGAGTGACCTACACGATCAATACTTAACAATCAATGGTGATTTTAACGGATTATGATCATCCATATTGCGAATGATTTTGAGATATGTCATTCAAAGTGTAACTACTGGTTACGATTATCACCCTGACGCCAATCAGGTAATCTGCGCCTATCAACACGGCTCAGTTCAATTAACAATGACTTCATGGATTGGTGCCATGTTTTAGTTGTTCCTAGCCTTTTTACAGCCTACTGCTACATTAGACAGCATTCCTTATCAAGGCAGTGAGTGTTTGTGTTGATGTAACACATGTCCTAACCAAAAGGCACAAACTTTGTGGACCAGTTACTTACCTTGATATAAGTACAGTCGAATATGTACCAATATACTCCCATTTAAGATGCTTCGTGACAGGATGTGTATTACATACCCCATCGGTTTCAGGTAATCCAAGTTTTAAACTGTCGGTGATAATCGTTATTGACTGCTATAAAATGCAACTTTTAGCTTCAACTTCCCCATCTCTACGACAAATATTCAATTTACCACTCATTTAATAAGTCAACAAAAAATTTATTAGTAAAATATTAAACAGTCTATTTCGTACTGGAAGTAAAATTTTGTCGGCTGCTGCTCTATTAAATGATGCTACAATAATATAACAAGAAACACCTAAATAGTAGAATTCAGTTTTCATTAATGTTAGTTTGAAGTAAACTTAAAATACTACACTGATAATTCAAAAAGACGTTATGGCGCACTCGCTTCTTTGTAAAAATATTTCTAAAAAACCGAAATTATATCTTAGCAATACATTAAAGTAATTTTCAAAAAACAAACCTTTGGGATACATTTCGGTAACTACAGTTGTCATACCTAGTATACGAGCAGCTGTTAACATTCGGCTAGACGTTTCAACAATTGCATCAAAATAACTAACAGTTGGACGAAATTTTTCTTGCATATCGCATAATAATAAAGCAGTGCGTGATAGTACTAATTTGCCGACTCGTGAAATGGTAGCCATAATTACTAGAATAAGAAAAAGAACATGTAGGTCAACTATAGGATAATCATGTCAAAAATGATTGGACAAAAGTATATACTAATCGGTAAAAGACACTACATAGGTTTACCGAGATTACGAAAAAAATCCCCGTCACTTCAAGGAGCAAAAACGTCACGTATGGATTACCGTGGAGATTCACAATTAAGAGAGACAGTCATCCAATACTTTATGGTTCCCAATAACTGTCTAGATAAAGTCAGCCCATGATAAAAACCATTTTTTCGCCTTTACAAACTTAAAAACTATATCCAGTGTACCTGATGAAACATGTATTCATTCGCATGAGATAATAAACTAATGGGATCTTAAATACGGAGCAGTATAATTAACACCGTGAAAAACTGAGGAAGGTAAAGCGATCAAAACACATGTCAACAGTTGTGGGTTCAAAAGCGCAGTAACAATTCTCGAATATATAAGGCATCCAAACATATTCTTTAAAGTGTAAGATGAAAAGACTGAAAATGTCGTTGTTGCGGACAAACACTAAAAACATTCGTTTATGCAAGTAAGACTATTTACTAGCTTTGTTATTTTGTAACAATTATTTGTTTTTCAGCCACAAAGAGGATCCTATTTGCATGTGAACATGTGAAGAACAGTATGGTAAGAAATGATGTGTCAAGTTGGGTGTTATAAAATTTGCAAAGTTTTACATCCATGTATGCAAGAATGAATAATATAAAGGAACAACAAAGTGTTTGTGATGGTAAAATCGAGAAGTATAAATGGATGAATAATCAATGAAGAGGCACGAAGTTGTAGGAATAAATGTAGTGCTCAACCCATGTGTGTATTTCATATAAGTGCTTTATAAATACGCATAATATTCTACCGAGGATATAGGGAAACACTATATTCCTTCAAAACAAAATAAACTTAATTATATATATATGTATATATATATATATATATATATATATATATATATATATATATATATATATAATTTGGACTATTTTATTTGTACATCTTTGTCTTCGTCATCCTAGGTTAGTTCTATACTACCTTCTTTTGGTTATTTCCCACATATTATGCATACGCCTTGTTTATTACTTCACCAACTGTCCACTGTTACCACTTTAAACGACGTTCTGTTGTATACTACTTATGTGAAATCTTGCTAGTCGTTTTCAGCACCCCCACCATCGGATTATCGAGCCTGTAGGCGTGTTAATCTGAGTCCTGTTGTTACTGTCTGGTTCACCGAATCTGATCCATCATGCAGTTGAATTCACTTTTTGGAACTGGCTTACGTTTATACCTTTCTCTTTGCCTCCTATTTTGACTATGTACACCGGTCTGTAAATATCCATGACTACGTACGGCTCTTTCCACTTGGAAAGCAGGTTTCTGTGACCTTGATTCGCTCGTCTAAAGCCTTTTTGTTTTCTATATTCGCTTAATCTACACAGAAGTGTATGTTGCCTCCTTGGATATTGTTCTGACTTCGTATCCACACTTTATTTCTGCTGCCAGTTTCTAACGTATTGTTTTCGTTTAAGCTTCTATTGCGTATGACTCCATCATCATAGCTGCAACTAGGTAATGTTATCTCTAGGAAGTTGTGGTTCCCTACCATACGTCAACTGAAGCGACCTTTTGTTGTTCCTTGAACCGATGTGCGGTGTGCCAACAATATCATTGGTAGCTTCATCTCCCAGTTACTTCCCTTTAGCTGCTAGATACTGCTTTAGTGTGATTATTACGATCTGACAATCCATTTGTACGTAGATGATGTGGTGTTCTTCAGATTTAACGACTCCCCTCCCTCGCAGCTGTTGGAAGTTGGATGTATATTCTTTACTTTTAAAACATGGACCTTGATCAGTTAATAACAATACCTCCGTTAGTCTTTGTGAGTTAGTCTGGTGTCCCAACCGCATCCACCCAACGCCTAGCATGCTCAGTCATCGCCAACAAGTATTGGTTGTCATCCAAAGTCCGTGGAAACGACCTCGAGACAGTCTGCTTACCACAGATCGCCCACCTTTGTTACTGGGATGGACACCAAAAGCACTGCGTATACGCCGATCACCTTTTATTAATTGATACTGGGGAGGGAGACAAGCGAGAGCATACTTCGTCAAGTCTTTCATTCCTGGTCAGTTGCTTTTGTAACGCCTGTACGCACTAGTTGATGGGATTCACTTCATAATGTAATGCTTTTGGAACTACCGATACCAAGCTATTAATGAATTCGATTGTGCCGTCAGTAGTCAACAAGAATAGTGCACTAATCTCCTATGGAAAACAAGTCGCATGATTACAAGACGAAGTAGCAGCCATTCGGAACCTAATGAATATTTCGAGTGTGGAGATGTGGGACATTACAAAAGAAGTTGCTCACTGAAACGAAGACCGAAACGGTATGAAGGCTACAGTATAACTTATTCTCTTAAAACTAGATCTAGGGTTGTTGAGCTAGTATATAAGGACGCGATGTATGCGAGAATACGTGTGAATGGTGAAGTATTGATATGTTTAGTAGACATAGGAGCAGCAGTGTCGCTAATAGATGGGCAACACTGCTCGTAGGCCATATACAGCTAACAGTACAAACAGTGAGTGGATGTGGACTTAAAATGTTAGAAGTAACAGATTGCAGCATTGAAATAAAGGGATGTGTCGTGCAGTGCCCATTCCTTGTGATTAGAAGGACACAGTGAACAACTCTGGAAGAAATAGGGGCGTTAATCAACACCCTATATCACAGTTTTCGTGAAAGGAAAAACTGTCCGTACTTTGAGGCTATCATTCCGTTCATTGTGTTGATTACTGTGGCTTGTAGAGTATGCTTTATGGATGCCTCTCATGAATAAAAGCATAAATTTTTGTCAAAACCAAAGGAAACTTTGTACAACTGCATGATGCGACTATAAGACTTGTATTTACTGATCCGGGCTATGTGGAGGACTCTATGTTGACAGAACGAAATCAGATCACTAACTAAACACACTGAAGTAACTGAGAAGTTTCTAGAGAAGTGAAATAGCTTGAAAATCAACCTTTCTATCGACAGGCGATATATCACTGTTCTCCATTCACTCGTTCATCCTTGACTGACAACTTGGGTGTTTATTTTTTATCCATTCATGTCTGATTCTTCTCTGGCGAATCACTGTGGCTTAAAGATACACACTCAATTAAAGATTTACATAGTTGTACGTGCTATCAAAGGAAAAAATATATTACTAGTTTGTTTTCATATATTTAACACAGATTATTCATCTCGATAACTGTTCAGTGAACAATCCATGGAACAGTGGTATACTTGTTAGATCTACTATAATTTAAAACAATATAATAAACAAACAGAAATCATATTTGCATGTATGTTCAATTACTAATCTGTAACAACGAGCCTTACTAAGATATAATAATTCTAACAGCAGCTTAAGCGGACAATAACATTCGTAAATTATTGCTAAACCATAATAAAGGTCCAAGAGTTTGATTAATTCACTATTTGAAGTCTGCTGCATTTCAAGCCGATACAAGATGAATAAACATTAAAACTTGTATCAACAAGTCCTTATAAAAATGCATTTTACATGCACATGACATTGACCTTACTCTGAAATATTTTATGAGTTAGTACTCATCTACCATTTCAAATAGTCTGTTTTAAAAACAGTCGAACTTAAATGGGCAAGCATAGCAAAAAGAAAACAAATTTTAGAAAAGGTATAATTAAAGACGAATTCAAATCACAAGCATATAATAAAATCATAAACAAAAAATTATAACTGATTAATTGTTATCTCCACAAAATAAATGCCAACTGAATGTATCTCTGGAATATTATTAATTGCATTCAATTTTCAGAAAATTGATTGGTACTAAACCGCCTACTTGATCACGTTCTCTCCAAACATCACAGAATCCATCAGGAAGTAGTTTTCTTATTTGAACTTCATCATCATACTACACCGGAAAATGAATAGTAATTACTAATTAGCTGTGTGACTAGGTGAATTAATAAGTAAGAAGTATACCATACTTATAGTTTATCAACAAAGCAGTTTGATGATAAAATATACAAATGCAGTTCACTAAAGAGACAGTTAAGAGGTAAAGTTCACTAAAGGTCCCTGTTGGCACGAAACAAACCTGATTAAAGCACGCTCAAAACATGCTCACGAAGCTGTGCTGTGATTGGTCCATTCTTAGCCAACTAGAGCCAACGACCAATCGGGAAGTTTCTAGAAAACTCGATACCATCGTTTATAAAAACCCTAGTTTAAATCATTTGCTGGACTTTGCCTTTTGCCTCTTGCCGTTAATTTCTCAATACATCTTGCTACCTGTTCTCTCTTGTTCTGATTTGGGATCCAGTCGCGGTCGTTGTCGAATCGTAGAATACTAAGCGTGTAGGACAATATATAACAGTGGCGACGGGAAAAAGGAAAAATACATTCAAAATGCCGATATCAGATGACCAGCCCAATCGAATACTACAACAACAGCAAGCACAACTTGATGCACAAATGCGGCTGTTAGAAACACTGACACAACAGCTGAACATCCACTGCTCGAGTTCCTATGCTGTTTCAAGCACTTCTTGTGATGCAGTTGCCAGCAGCATACCAGAATTCTATTATGACCCTGAAAATGGAAATACCTTCCCCATGTGGTTCAAGCGTTGGGAAGATACATTTAGAATAGAATTCTGTAAACAAGATGACGCATGGAAGACTCGATTGTTGACGCGTAAGCTGGGAAGTAATGAATATGCACGCTTTACTGACCATATATTGCCAAAGTTACCTCGAGAGCTCAGTTTCGAGGAGACCGTAGCTCAATTATCTGAGATATTCGGCGAATCATCCTCATTGTTTAGTATTCGTTATCAGTGTCTTAATTTGGTGAAACGCGAAACCGATGAATATGGTGCTCTAGCAGACATGGTCAACAGAGAGTGTGAACGGTTCAAGTTACGCTCATTGACAGAAGACCAATTTAAATGCCTTATATTCATCAAAGCCCTTCAGTCACCACAAGATGCTGAGATTAGAACTAGACTGTTAACTCGACTGGATCAAGATCCTAACATCACACTCAGAACATTGACAGATGAGTGTAAGCGGCTACAAAACATCAAACATGACAATCAGCTAATTGAACAGGTAAATCCTAATTTAACCTACAGTAGTATCAATGCTATTACTAGGTTAAAAGCTCAAAAACCGAGAACAAGTGATAGTAAACCAACGACGGCATGTTGGCTATGTGGTGATTGGCACTATGTACGATTCTGCCCGTTCAAGAAGCATAAATGTCGGATATGCAAGAAACGTGGACATAAAGAAAATCATTGTCCACCGAATCGTACGTCTCAGCCCAAGAAGAAGCATAAACGTCCTCGACACATGGTGAAGCCAATCGAATCTCAATCACTTTCTCTGGTAGCAGCCTTTCAAACAGATCATAATATTCGGAGAAAGTATGTTACTATCCAGATTAACGGCATATCAGCTTGTCTGCAAATTGACACAGCATCCGATATCACCTTAGTGTCTAGAGAAACATATAACCTGCTTGGGAATCCTCCAATAAAGCCATCTAAGAAAACTGCTAGAAACGCATCAGGAGGAGTTCTGAAACTGGTTGGCGAATTACAGTGTGAATTTTCCTTTAATGGAAATAACTGTAAAGGAATATGCTATCTAACAGAGCGACCATACCTTGATCTTCTTGGTCTAGATATGCTAGAAAAACTTGGAATAATGGATATGTCCATCAACAGTGTTTGTAATGTGTCATGTCCATCATTAGACACTCCTATACATGCACAAGAAGATAAAGTGGTGGTCTGGCTACAATGCAAGGATCCTACAGTTTTTCGTGGGGGAGGACATCGGAAGCACAAACCAGTACAACGGTTGCAGGTGAATCCAAACACCAGATCCTATAGATCTTTTCAAAGGGGAGGTGTTGGCACGAAACAAACCTGATTAAAGCACGCTCAAAACATGCTCACGAAGCTGTGCTGTGATTGGTCCATTCTTAGCCAACTAGAGCCAACGACCAATCGGGAAGTTTCTAGAAAACTCGATACCATTGTTTATAAAAACCCTAGTTTAAATCATTTGCTGGACTTTGCCTTTTGCCTCTTGCCGTTAATTTCTCAATACATCTTGCTACCTGTTCTCTCTTGTTCTGATTTGGGATCCAGTCGCGGTCGTTGTCGAATCGTAGAATACTAAGCGTGTAGGACAATATATAACAGTCCCTTTAGAGTGTTAATGACTACTTATAATGAAATAAATCGTTAAACTAAGAATCACTTAATCTAACCAAACTTTTGATGACCTGATTAGAGGTCAGGAATATTAAAAGGTTTCGGAATACGTGCATATCAGAATATTAGATCCAGTCACATTTTCATGTTCATTGTTCGTAAGCAGCATATGATTTGATATAAGTGGATACATATATAAGTCACTGCACGTCAATATGGTACGAGAAAATAATCAAGGTGCAGTTGTAGAGTAGAGGTGGAGTAGTAGTAAGGTCGACGATAAAAACAAACTAGGAATAAATCATGTAGTATAAATAGAACGAATAGAATCGAGAAATGAATAGTGAGATAGATAAGGATTGAATACATCTACATTATTTAGAGTGATTTTGAGCCACACTACTCGATTCCCTCGCTCAGACTATGACCACATTGCAAACTTCGATTAGCAACTCTGAATCTACAGACACAGTACTAACCAACAGCCAGTGACTTAACGGGTTAATACTAAATTTTGCTCTCGCCATTTGTAATCGTTCTAGACTTATTTGTAAGTTGCAATAGGTAGCCTCCGGAGCGTTATGCATACCTCAGTTCCCAAAAGGTGAAAATGTGTATATTAATCATTAGATTTCGTCATACATAAACTGTATGCACAATGTATGCATGACAGACTACTAGTAACTTACGAGTATGCTTAACAGCAGTTTGAATAATTGGCTATTTGAGTTTTGTGTTAATAAATTCATGATATATTATATTAGAAATTAATTTAGGGACTTAGTTGACTGAAATTTGATGGGGTTCAACACACAGTTTATTCAAAATGTCTTGCAAAAAAACATAAAATGATCTGACCTCCACTTTTAAATGATTTGTTGCAAATATGCTAGGGTTCCTGGCTCTTATAACCTTCCCAGTAGCTGGCAACTGAATAGATTTTAGCATATGACAGTAAGTTAGACCAAGTTGATCTCCTGAACCTTTTAATCTGGCAACGATTTCAGGTGTAAACTAGAAAAAGAAAAGAAAATCGTTAGTAAATACGATGAAACACATTGTTAGCATTCTTAGTTTGGTATAGTTTTCAAGATATTTCAAGGTTACAGAGACGTTTTGAAGGAAGTTAAAACTTTAAGTGTGGATTCTAGTCGTGATATCACGATATCGAAACGATCGACGACTGTAAAATGAAAGTGGTGATTTAATGATTAAAGTGCTCGAATTTCGACAACTGGATAAGTAGTTTGAGTTATGCTCTATCTACTACACATAGGACAGTTGGGAATTATCATAACTACTTAAGTCAAATACATGAATCTGCACCTAGCTGTCGGGTGCATTGAACCAGGGTGTCACAAAGTGAAAACGACACGAAGTGATCGATAAACCCTGTTAAAATCCAAACGACAGATACTACAGATAGACAGATACAACACAGAACTTCGTACGTACGTACATCAGTTCAGGTTGCCATACCACATCAGCACAGAGACGCAACTGTCAGTTCAAATACAAGAGTGATAGCGATAGTAGAAGTATTAGCAGTAATGCAGAAAGTTAGGGAGCGAAGATATGATTCGAAAAGTATAATTCAGTGAGATAAATTTGAAAGGAGAAGGATAGAGAATTCAGAAGGTTAGATTTTGAGAGAACACAAAGAGTGGATGCACCAGCGCCAGTGCGAACGATTCTGAGCCATGTCGTTCAAGGTCTCTAACCATTGGTGACTTTCGTCTCGCAGACCCCAACCACGCAGCCTACATCTACCAACATGACTCAATCCACTTGTCAGTGACTTCATCGATTTCTGCCATGTTTTGGTTTGGCCACCCCTAGCTTTCTTCCAACCTATTCCTACGCCGCAAAACATAGCTCGTCGAGGCAGTCGGTAGTTAGACATGCGTAACACATGTCCCAACCACCCCAACTGATGAAGTTTCAATACTTCATCTATTGATTTGCCCTCCTTTCCTAGAACCCGTTTCCTAACGACAGCATTGCTCACTCGGTTGTCCCACGATACTCGAGCAATGTTTCGGAGACACCTATGGTCGAAGACCAGTAACCTACGAATGTCCTCTACTCTTAACGGCCATGTTTCGCTCCCGTATAGTAGGACAGAGCGAACTGCTGCGCGGTACACTCGTCCTTTGGTTAGCAAGCGGATATCTCGCCTGCGCCATAAGTGACGAAACTTGGCAAAAGCTAATCGAGCTTTCTGTATCCGTGCTGAGATTTCGTCCGTCACCAGGCCGTCAGCACTGATGAGACTCCCCAGATACGTGAAGCGGTCTACACGCTCGACTACTTCACTCCCTATCACTAGTTCAGGTGCCGATGCAACCCAATCCTGAAGCAACATTTTGCATTTCGAGGGGGAAAACTGCATCCCGAACATGCTTGCATTGTTGCTCAGGGTAGTCAGAAGACTCTGCATTTTGTCAGCGTCTTCACCTAATAGGACTATGTCATCAGCATACTCTAAGTCAGTAAGAGAGGCTCCTGGTAGTAAGTCAACTCCTAAAAAGTCAGACGAAGACATGGTTATATCTAGGAGCATGTCTATGACAAAATTAAACAAGAATGGGGAAAGTGGACATCCTTGACGGAAACCACTTGAAGTAAGGAATTCCGATGACAGTTCGCCATAAGCTCCCACTCGACCTGTAGTTTTAGAGTAGAGAGCTTGTATAAGGTTAATGTACTTTTTTGGTACACCTTTCAATGACACACTGCCACAGAACCTCACGATCAACAGAGTCGAATGCCCCCTTTAGGTCCAGGAAGACAATTATTGTAGGACGCTTAAATGTGTCTGTGTTCCAGGACCTGTCGCAGTGTGAAGATGTGGTCTATACAGCCACATCCAGGTCTGAATCCAGCCTGGTTTTCTCTAGTCTGCTCTTCACGAGCTCTATTTAGGCGTCTAAGTATAATCGAGGCTAATAATTTAGAAACTACATTAGTCAGACTGATTCCCCTGTGATTGTTACAAGAAGACTTTTGTCCTTTCTTATAAGTTGGGACAATCAGAGATTGAGACCAGTCAGATGGTATTACGCCCAGTTCCCAGATTCTACCTAAGGTTTCAGTCAATCTAGCTGCTAAAACTGGACCACCATCCTTAAAAATCTCAGGGGTAAGCTTATCAGGACCTGCTGCTCTACCTCGCTTCAGATTTCCTATAGTCTTCTCAACTTCATAGAGACTAGGAGGAGTTAAGTCGATTTGCCATTCAGGATGACTGGGGATCGTGGGCAACCGAAGTGTGGCTGAAGGCCAGTTGAACTGATCCCTAAAGTGTTCTGCCCATCGGTCCAATCTCCTGGACTGAGAATGAATTATAATCCCATCCTTTTCCGAGTCTCACTCACATTCGGATCCCTAATACCAGTTTCCTTGATAAGTCGAAAAAGTTGCCTACTGTTGCCTATCGCCGCTGCCTTTTCCATCGTTTTTGATTTCGCCACCCACCACTGTTCACGGTCGTTCCGTAGGCTTTTTATCAGCCTGCGCTTAAGCTGACTTCGCTCTTCATCATGTTCAGAGCCAGGTGGGATGGGTTTACGAGCATCCATCAGTTCGGTGGATGCTACTGAAATCCACGGCTTCATCCTAGCCTTATGATTTACCTTACTAGCAGATATCATTGCTGTTTCCACAGCATTTTTGATATCATTCCAACCTGCTTCCGGATGGCAATCGCTTACACGGTCGCCTAACTGTTTTTCTAGTTGTTCCTTAAATATATTCTTAGCTTTATTATCATTAAGTAAAACCCTAAGAGGCTTCAGTGTAATGTCTCTCCTACGTCCAGTAAGCCTCAAACAAATACGCGCTCGCACTGAAGCATGATCTGAATCTAAACATGTGCTCCAGAACGAGCGACAGTCCTCTATAGAACCCCTCCATCGGTGGCTGATGGCGATGTGATCTAGTTGGGTCCAACGTTGAGACGATTTTGGGGGTCACCAGGTCAAAAGATGTTTTTCCTTATGCCTAAGGTTAGTATTCGCTAGAAACAGGCGGTTATCTGAGCATAGTTGCAACAGACGATCGCCATTATCTGTTCTGTGAGCCGCGACACCATAACATCCACCCAAGTGTCTCTCATTTTCACTTAGTCTACCTACTTGAGCATTAAGGTCACCAGCCATTATAACTATATCAGAGCGCCTAGCTTTTTGGAGGTCCATAAGCTTGCTGTAGAACTCATCTTTCACCTCGTCTGAACTGCAGTCAGTGGGGGCATAGGCAGATACGACAAAGAGGCAACGACGAGTGTCCCTGTCTTTCCGAGTCCTAAATGTCCCGTTCAGTCGGACAGCGCACAAGCGACTATCTACAGGGATCCAGTCTAGGAGAGCTAGTTCTGCCCTACGACTCAATGCAACACCTACACCAGCGAGACCCCGGGAAGCAGCATTAGGGCTACCGGATACACGAAGAGTAAATCGGGCTGCTTCTTTGTTTTGATACGGTGAAATCAGGTTGATGATTTTACTAGGATCCTGTATGCGCGTTTCCGAGACGCAGCATACATCGATTGAGCGAGATTTTAAAGTCCTAGCTAAGAAAGCCTGTTGCCCTATTTGACTCAATGTCCGTACATTAAAAGCTCCAACATGTAGTCTAGAACGGGGTTTCAAGAGACCAGGAATGACTTTTTTTGAGCTCGCATCGTCTACATTAGCGGTGCAGTGAGATGAAGGAATGTGAGTAGAGTTAGTCGTAGAGATAAGAGAGATATTATGGGGTATAGAAAGGATTTGGTTTTGACCAATTTGGACTCTCGTGCTTTTGCGGGTATGAGGGCGGTTGTCACTTCCCGGCTGCCCACACCGTGGAAGGGTGTTTCTTGAGTAACCTGAAAGAGAAGGCAGATTAGTGTCGGTCTTAGAGACCTGAGAGCGTGACCGCAGAGCCCAAGGGACAACTGCTTGAGGCCTGTCACGCACGGCCTTTTTATGAAAAAGTTTTTTGAGTATTAGCTCTGCACTTAAAAGCCCTTGGTGGGCACCCATACCGCCGGAGACGGAAATCCGTGAGGTAGGGTGAGGTGTGACATTTTTAGGGTCGACCTTTTCTAACCCCTCCTTCCTTGTAAGAAGGCAGCATCGCTGCAGATGCTGGCTGTCCGAGGGTAACACCTTACTGCTGTCACACACCTCTGCAGTACGACTTCGCCCTCAGACCTTGAGTAGCTGCTTTTAGTCTCATCGTTCTCCAATCGACCTACCTAGCATGGTAGAACCTACAGGAACATATGTTCCAGCCAGTATAGCCCGGTTGGGTCATCACGATAAGCAAGCCCGACCACCACGACAAGGTAGCAGCTACGGTCGGGCTTTAGATTGCATATCGACATCCAGTTTCACGTATGAATACCGACCTACAATTCGCTTTGGTAATTAACGTCTACTCATCTTTAGATTTTTTGTCTACCTGCTGGCGGTTGGGTCAACTAAAGGAAGATTGAGTATTGTAAATGAATTGGACTGCAGAATATGAAATGAATATTTTAATAATGATAATAGGTTTTAGCTAGCTGAATTCGTAACAGATTGATGTTGGCAGGGTAGCGTTAAAAAAACCAGGGAGCTGTTTCATCCTAGTATAGAGCTCCTCACCAGTGTATACCCTAGATGCCGCTTCAGGTTAACAATAGCCTAACTGTCTGAGCAGTTGTATATTGCTTCTTGGTTTTCAATCGTATGCTACCTACATCAATCTGAGAGGAATTCAATCAACTAAAACCCAATCCAATACCAATCTCTACAAACCACCTTAATCCAATAATAGGTTCATCATATTGGAAAAAAAAAACTTACAGATACTACTGACACATTAATTTACATAATCCTGAACCAGTCCGAACGTAGTACCAATACAGTGATCTTAATATATTTTTTGTGCTAAGTACAGAATTTTGGTAGTGAGTGCACACAACGAAGTACCCAGTACCTATATCCTACGAAGACACCATTATTCCCAATATACGTTTTAAAGAGTAGAAGGACAAAATCTATTAGGATTTAAACTGTAAAAAATTACAATGATATCCAACTGTGATCGAATTGATTAGAACCAAAATTTTGATCGTTTGATTTATTATTAGCTAGACGAGTGCGAGCTCGAGCTTTCTGTATGAGTTAGATTATATTCGACCGCCAAAGAATATTGCATATAAGGTTTTTGGTAGACTAGTTGCAACTTAAACGTATGTATACCGACGCTCCTGTGAGAACTTGGGGAGAAAAGCGAGAAAGTAAGTTAACAACTCAGTAAACGTATAAGGAGTCAGCGGAATAAAGATTTAGGAATATTACAAACTACATCTGAATGGAGAACCACAAGCACTACTTACAACATAAAACTAAGTGACTGTAAAAACGTCATAAAGACTGTGATACTCACTGGAGTTAAATAGTTTGAAGGAACCCAACCAATAAATTGTCGCCCGATTTACAAAGAATCCACTCCCGTTTTTGTTTAATAAATGTCAATAAGTCTCCCCTCTGGAAAGACAGGTCCCCCTCTTCCTAAAAATAAAGCAGGCTTAAAATAAATAACCTGAGCTTGAAATGAATATAAAGCAGCATAAGTAGCTTTTTGAGCTGGCTGTCTCATACGAGTACTCGAGGAATGTGAGGTATGAAGTCTGACTAGCTCATCCAGAGAAGAATAAAGTGTTTCGCCAAACTTGAACTTTTTTAACTGGGGTGACCATGTTAATAAGTAACGTTTGACTTCGTTGGCCTCCCTAATTATTTGAATGTTAACTACAATTACGAAAATCGACGTACTTTATTGCAAGCACATAACCTGACTTAGTAGTGCTATCACGTATTAAGAATGTTCCAACAGGCTGGTCAATAAGAATTTCATTAGCTTTTTCTCTACTTATTTCTCCAAAATACCAACTACAATAGAAAAATAAATCACCTAGACATACGGAGCGTCAGGAACAATTTCGGCCGCCATTAGATAAAGGTCAATTAGATATATCAATATTCAGGTCAGTCCAATATCCATATAGCAAGCAAAGTGTAAACCAAATAATTTTATTAGGCTTGTTTCTTGATTATTTAAGGTTTGGTTTCAAATCTATAATGTCATTAATTGATAAAGATCTTGCTATATTATTCCATTAGTTCTACCGAGTTTAGCTGGAAGAGATTGATGTGAAATTATCAGTAGACTCATTTTTATTCTTCACACGTTTCATTGTTATTTTTTAGTACTTCGCATTTTTGGTTTCGAATTTTCTTATTTTGAGCATATGTATTAAAATTCATCCATTAATAGACTTATACAGTTGGTTTATGGATAAATTGATCGGTTAGAGGTTTTTAACGATTCTGGAGGTTGTTGAGTCACCGAGGCCTCTAATAAAGAAACATATAAATATGCGTTGCGACACCTAGGACTACGAACGATTTAAAAACGCAAATTGAGAAGTTTTCTGTCGGATGTTTTAGAAAGATCGAAAGAATAAACCGAAAATAAGAAAGCTTAAGTATTCATTTACTTCCTTAATCTTTATAGGGATTATATTTCCTATTATCTTATATTGAATGTTGAGAGACATTGTGTGTTTAAATGACTAGCATCCCGCTTCACTGTCTCCTGCACACGATACGAAATAAAGACCTATTACCAAAGATTATTGTTTCTTCTGTTAAATAGAACGGAACGTACCTATTCGCTAAATGTAAACGGAATCGGAACCAAGGAAAAATCCTGCTGAAGAGTTTTCGCATTATGAAGGTTTGTGGCTGGATGACACCAGAACTATTGTAGATAGATGAGAGAAATATCGAACTGACCTAAATGACTGTTACACTAGCGCTCGCAGTCTATTGAATAAAAAAGAATGTAGTTTTCTAATGCTGTACAATCTGTAAAGGCGAATACAGTTGATGTCGCTAAAATGTACATTAGCCTGGAGATAAGCGAAAACGAAGAACCATTTTAGAAGTCCCTAACCAATAAAAATGACGAGTTGAAGTATAAAGACAACGGAAGTATTCTCTATGTTTATTGTGGCTTTTCTATACCTGTGATGAAAGCATGATATATGAGGTGAAAAGTCAATGATTAAAGAGTAAAGATCGAAAAATCGATTTAGTCCTAGTATCTTTTTCCAGAAAACAAGGCTGACTATTGAAGCATACTAGAAAATCGCGTCCGTCATGTTCTCTCCACTCTTTTTTTCAAAGTGGGTCAGAAAATTTGAGAACATAGTAGACGATTTCAGAAGCCAAGAACATGTTAAATTCCAGTGAAATACAGGTTTTATTACAGAGTAATCTGCTCCTATAACCTACTGCCTGAATTTAATGATGTTTATCCCCTCAACTGACGTATTTGAAGACTAGGCACTAACATATGAATACTAGAAAAGCACTGACATAAGTACTAGTTCACCTGTTCCTCAAATTACAAGTCACAATCTCTGAGTCTGAAATATATCAAAAGTTATCAACTTTGTTGTCATATGAACGTAGACAGCTACATCTAACAGTTTCTAACCTTCCACTGGCTAGATATCGAATTCCAAAAAATTATTTGCGGCATGATTTTTGATTAACGTTTGAAGCTTCATGGCATATACGATTTTATATCCTATGTGTTTGTAACTGCCCCACATGATTCGTAAATAGCCAGCATGTGGTTGGTTATTAACTTGTAACTAGACACAACAGGATATTTATAGCTTTGTAAAGTCTGTGAACGGGGATATTTTTATCGGTTAACTGAGCCAATTATATGTGTCAATTAAAAATTGTGAATGAATATAAGTGTTTTAAATGTATTTGGATTAGAACTGCAGTACATAATCTCATACGGAATGTCAACTAACTAGAATTAATTACTAATGACAAAAGTGATCGAAAAAATATTTTAATTGGTTAGATTCACTATCTACATAATCGCTTCCACAATATCAAAGACAATATACTTTTAGCATTCTGCAAGGCTAGTTTACGTTACCATTGTGTAGAAATTCATTACCTGAATTCAGATGCATGAAGATAAATAGAAGTGAGTGTATGTAAAATACGACATTGGACAGTTTCAATAAACAGCAAGAACAATACACAAATAGGTAGGTAATGTGAATGAATTAACACAAGTCAATATGTAGTTATATACAGGTATTTTGCTAGTTTTGTCGCAAAGCGAAAATTTGGAACATACAGAGATATAGACGGTGTGTTGTTATTGTTAATCATGTAAATGGGCAACAGTTCAAAATGAGTAAAAATATGCTGCAACAAAGTTTAGTAAATAACGGAATTCAAAAATCTGGTGTTAAAAGTTTAAAAAATTGATAAATATAACATTTTTATAAAAGAAATGTTTATATTAAGCTGTTTTCACTTTGCATCTGTTATAATCAATTCAAATTTTTCTAACAATGAAACCTAATCATTTCCTCTCTTTAATTTGACCCACGAATAAAACAATCACTATACATGTATTGATTATTAAACAGCCCAAAACTAAATAAATTATAACGGCCAAACAGTTTTACCTACTCTGATTTATAGTTTGAATCAATCCCTATAACTTCGGAGAATCTTCTATGCACTTTTGTTTACTTAATTGCATCGAAGCTGATTCATGATCTGACTCGCTTCTTCATTTAAGCATTAGTGGGCTCCTCCAGCTTTAGATAATCTTTCTAAAATTTAATTCAGAGTTAAACGGCCTGTTGATCAATACAGATTTTCCTACTTGCGATATTATTGCTTTCCAGATCCTGCAATCAATTACTATCATAGTCTTTCTGCATGTGTCGTGAACACACTGCATGATTTCATTCATAACCTAGTGGGGGTTAGGTACAAAGCATATATTACAGCGATACTGAGTGACGAATTACACACACCAAACATAAACCAAAGATATCTATCCATACAATTGTCATTCGCCACTAAACAACCACCCTAGTCTTAGGCCTTATATATCCCAACTATAAATAATTTATCAAATAGTACTTAGTGTATGAATGTTAATGCACTATTATATATGTCCGTATAATGAGGTTGTTGATATCTAAGTTGACAAATGTGACTTAATGTGCACATTAACCAACGTTAAAATGAATAACCCCTAGGCACTCAGGGAAAGAGATAAGATTGTGAAGTAAACAAAGTCACAATTTAGCGAATTTATCAATTTTACCAATGTGCTTCTGAAATCTGTTAGTGAAGTCACAAGTGTAGAATCGTGGTCATTACTTTTTTGACTTTTAAATATGTTTTGCCCGTGGTCGGCTTAATACGCTGCGTCATCTTTGCCTCTGTATTAAGCCACGGATATACAATCAGTAGACTTAATTCCACAGGGAGTAACTTGTCCTCTTTTTCTTTGATAAGGGATCGCGTTCCAAATACTGTGACCGAATACAATGATAAAGGTAAAAAAAGTGGTACCGTAGCTTAGGTTTTTCCCTGCTAGCCTAAAATTTTCCGCTTATGCTAATCCGTAAACACCAGATACTGAAGACGAAAAATGGAAAGACAGACCTTCCAGGAGTCCTAATACTTTTTCAACTTCATTCTACGTGGCTAGAGTTCACGCTTCATAATACTCCTTAATACGACACTAATATTAACATATATTAGTCTCAAGACAAGTGGTTAACGGCTTAAGGATGACATTACAAAAAATACTAAGCTACATGGACAGTGATTTCAACCATAGACTATGTGCATATAGTTCTTATTATAATTCCTACTTATCTTAGGCTTCTAGTGGGTTGTGTATAATATAATGAGCCTCATTTAATTAACGATTAAAAACCTGTTATCAAATAGTTATACAGCTATTTGTAATTGCTATTCTCTATATCAGTGAAGCACAGCCTTAATTGTGAATTTTAATTCTTATTTGCGATGAATTCTTAACTCTAAAATCTAATTTTGGGGTAACGGCACCTCTTATTTCAAGTCACGTATGTTGCTTAGTGTTTTTATAGTAGCATATTCTTCACACTCCCCCCCTCCTCAACAAGAGAAACTTGCCCAATTATTGTAAAATCTTTTTTCGCGTGTGTAAAAGCCCCTTCATTTTACTGTATGTGACACTTTTTTAAAATTTTCACCTAATTTCATCTAATTATCACTTGTCTATATAGTAATTCTTATTGTGTTTATTTTCGCTTTTATTAGAAGGGTTACTGAACTTTTTTTACAAGTCGGTCATTGCTTATGTTGTGTTGGTACATATTACTTCCCATAAATGGCCTCTGTTTTGTTATGCTGAACTTCAAGGTTTTATTGTAAGTTCTACTACTTTTATGTTTCTGTTGCTCTATATTTGCGTAATTGACTCATTTTGGTTGTCTGTTGATAAATCCTGGTTATTTCATCTAATAGTACTATAACTTATTTTAGATGATTTAGTTGTTCTAGCTTTTTTGAATCACCTTGTTTATATGCCGGAAGGAAATAGTTTTATTAGCACTGTTGCACCTAGCAAATGTGCAGTAATCATGATCCAGGTGGAGATCGACTCGTCACTGCATAACTTATGGCAAAACAGAAATAAGAATAAGCCGTAGCTAAATTAGGACTTTAGTTTTCCCGGTTTCCACATTTAATTCAAATTATGGCTTGTTACCAACTGATGAATCACTTGAATGCTATAGTTAAACTTAAAAATGTCGATAAACTTCGATGTGTTGCATACAGCTGACCCTTCACTGCACGACTTTACCGAAACTACAAGCTTTTATTGATTTAAGGCTCTAATACTCTATTCCCAGGCATATGAAAAAGCTAATTCATAGGTCAAGGGGTTTGTCAGGACTAATATTTCACGACTTCTGCAGTAAGGAAGCAAGATTACTGTTGTATGAAAACACCGCACATTCCGTATTAGAAAACTGAACATTTACGCCTACCTGGATATTTACGTAAGCACGTCAATAAAAACGTGCTTTTTCTAATTAAACAGGGAAGCACTTATGATCAGCAATACCTGAAGTGTGCCCAGGTATATGACGAAGTTACTCTTGTCGTTCAACCAGAGCCACTTCTATCGATTGGACCCACTCTTATGAATGAAAAGAAATCAGAAGGCAATGAAGGATGGAAGAGAAATTATATTTGATCGCAAACAGAGTTTCAATGGGATAGCAACGTCTAGGCTGGCAAACTAGAGAGAGATGCTACCCACGGTGGTTTGAGTCGTGATCTGATAGGTGATGCGTGACCGCGCACCTTCAACTAGTAGTGTCCGCTAAAACAAACATGGTCATCATCAATGTCGAGAGCCTATGCAACTATTTATTTTGGGGATTATTTACCGCTACATATCTAACAAGATTTCATATGCTTAAACTTTGACCTGTTAGATTAAGCGTTTCAGGATTTATCTCATCTTTTTTACAAATCACTGTTCAGGTTTTCATTTCCCACGTATAATTAGTTTCCGTTTGAGCATAGTCTTCCAAGTGCAATATTAATATTAAAAACCTTAAGACCTGCGCTTAGAATAAATTTTTCCCAATAAAATTTTCCAAAATATGGAACCAGTTCCATACAAGACTAAACGCATCTAAACCTGTTCCAGTTATATTTCTTTATTCTAGTGAGCTCCAAATATTATCCACTTCGACGTTTTGTTTCGTCCCCACGCTTCAGATTCCAGATCCTCTTAACTTAAAAATTCTCATATTTCTCACACAAAATGAAATTATTTTCATTTTCCTATTACTCCTAGGTTTTCCGGTTATCCAACTTGTAAGCACATCCGCTGTACCAACAGTCTTACAACATATTTATTTTTGTCTTCCAATATCTGCCACAGGTGCCTTGGTTTAAACTCATCACTACCATAGAATTCATGATCGGATAACATGTAGTTTGCCAAAAAGATTACATATTGTATCAGTAACCTCCCCCTTCAACTTACTCTATTTAGAGGAAGAGCATATTCATGTTTGCAGTTATTTAAGTGCATTAAGCTTGTAGATTCTATCGTCTCTATTTCTTTACTATTTTCAAAAATTTGTTAAAAATTGTAGTTTAGGCTTTTACTTCGGTGTCCTGTGTGTATATTACAGTCTACTTATGTCCTATTCTGTAGTTCTCATCTTCGTAAGACACTCAATAGTCACCATTATTTCTATCTCCATAAAGAGTTTCAAGCTAGAAAACTATAAACAATAACTAAATTTTCTTTCCTGTGAGATAATTTCGTTAACGCTTGTATTCACCCTTTTACTTATGCTATTATAAATATATTTTTTCATTTTTATTGATTTACTTGTGTTGCGTATGTCATGACCAATTTATACTGCTGGATTTGTAACCTCGTTAGATCCAATAACTATATATCTTGTCACTAATTTTGCCTTTGTTGATAACAAAACTTATACAGACAACAATCACCGATTACGCGTATGATCAAGAAGTCTGGAACGAAGATGCGACAGACATATATTTGAACTGAAACAATCCAGCGTCCCAAATTGTACAACTCGCTAATGTTATGTTGAACAATGCAGTCTAACTTTTTGGTACAAATATCAATATGGAAATATACAGTACAAACATCTTAGTGTTAGGGGTAACAGTGGCCTCCACACATACACAGTGATATTATTTCATATAACATTTCATGTAACATAACTATTTTACACCTAAAATTGCATAATGTTGTATAACCTTTGCCAAAGGATATTAACAGCGCTAGTCCTACAAATCCTGACAATAAAACCATTTCATTTAACAATTGAAAATTTTTCTTGTCTCACATCCCAAGAAGAAAGTTCCACTCGAGTAATAACAAAACCAACTGATTACGTCTAACTAATTAAATTTATTTATGACTGACTTGTGGCACAACCGTACACATTTAGAGTCAGTGAATTAAAGATATCCAAAAAAAGGCATGTAAATATATTATTTGATCATTTTAGTAGTATGAACAACAACAGATATGTGATTACTGCACACATGCTAAAAGAAAAACGCCAAAGTTAGTGTGATATGTGTTATGAAAAATTTGAACTGAACATATCTCATATCAAGTTACCTACAAGTTATTTCACATTATTAGTTCTTCTGACATTTTTACTATGCGTGAACAGCGAAACTAGTGGAGTATCACGTAGTCTACAGAAAGTAAATTTTCAAGGGTGTGAAATTTGAGAGATTTCCCCCCAATACTGAACAGCGAAGCTAGTAATATTTTCGGGAGATATTCGTAAGTGTCGGGTTCCAAACAAAAGAAAAGTTTATCAGTTAGTTACTGGTTAATAAGGATGAAATTGTCTGTCATTTTATTATCCATAAAAGTCATCATCGAATGAATAACGTTTACATTAAGTAAGCGTACAGAATAAAAGGTCACCTACAACAACCAATAATATCATCATCATCCTTACGAAGGCTAAGTTTCTCCAGTTACCTAGTATCTAATAATATAGACAATCAAATGGAATTGAGGTGTGAGGTGAATTCATTTTATTTCGTACATTTCAATTCTTTTGCGTGCGCATTGATTTATCTGTCATATTCATTATAACACCATTATGCCACAATTTGTCTCTATTTCTTGGTTATTCCACTCGCTTATAAATTGAACTTGAAATGGAATTGTAATTATTATTCACTAGTGAACTAAATGACTTTTTGTATGGTATGCACAAAATTACATTTGCATGACATTTTATTTATTTACACAAGTCAGTTAGTATATTGAAGATTAAGAGTTAACGAAATGAAGTATTCTGTAACGAATTAATAGTCAAATGATGCATACATTCAAGGAGAAAGAATTCCCTCAAGCAAATATTTGCTAGAGAATGCGAACAGTGAAATAGAAATTTAGTGATTAAATGTTTCGAATGTAAACATAATGTAAGAAAAATTGACTGGAATGATAAGAATTACGCAGAAATTAATGGTAATAAATTTAATTTTTAGGCATCATTGTGCATTTCATACTTACACTTAACTAAACAGTACTTTGTCTAACTTATCAAAGTCATAATAAAACTGACATAAAAGTCAATTAAGTGACTATCTGACGTAGAAAATGTATAACAAAATGAAATGCCTACAAAAATCCATATGATATTTGGGTGGAAAAGGTGGACATATAATTTTAAGATCATAGGAACACACATTACTTGTACTAGCAGCCTAACCCCAACCAGAAGATTGTCTTTCTATTTTGACCACTGCATACAGTATACATTGATTTTGGTATCCAATGTAAGCAATACAGTGAAATGAAGAACCATATCGTAAAACTTCCACAGACACAGTGATATCAAATAAATAGAAATATTTTGTTTCATGATACTATAATAGGAATTAATTAATTATTCAGAATATCAACTAAGGGGACTCAATGAGGAACCAAGATCAGTACAGATATATTTGTTTGAATACCACCAGAAAAACCGACAGCGCTCCATTTAAAGTATATTTACTGAGTGTAATGGAATTAGTGATAAATTGAAACAATAATGACTCGAGCGTTCTAACGAAAATTGATAACATAAGTAACGTTAATAGGATTTTACTTAACACTAAATTCTCCATAGTAGTCTGCGCATAGGTGTTGTAGAATTTAATGATGCAGAATGAGTGAAGTACTTAATTGCGGTTTCCAATGAGCCCTATACTTAGATAATGTTTGGCGTCTATCTGACTCTTTAAGTGGAATACACTCGGATAACTCAGTAACTATCTTTAACCAACGTATGGGTACTGTAGTAGGTTCCACGAGTTATATAAGAGGTGGAAGATTAGTTGACGCTAGATAATTTATTTCAACAAGCCAAAACCAAACAAACCAAAATCGGAAAGAGCGAGTAATGTGAGGTTGGCTGTTCAAACATATTATAACATGTATACCGAGATAAGAATGTACAATAAGTGGAATATTATGTTTGGGGTTATCAGTGGCTACTTCAGTGTAACTGGTTGGAAAACCAACTCAGTTCATTGTTACAGTTACTTTTAAAAAAATTAAGAATACAAGTCTTTCAATCGGAAAATATAATTATTATGATAAAACTCTATTCGATAATGTAAAATAAATTGCAAGTTTAAAAATCATTTTACTATGAATGCATCAATATTGACGTGTTCTGGTTGTTCCTGAATTCCCATTATATTTACAAAAATTGAGCATGTTTTTAAATGTGAATTAAATGCTATACGACAATGAGATATTAACAATGAAAAAATATTTAATGATTCTCCTGAATTGAACTATAATGTAGGAAAACTATTAATCTACAATATACACAGAGAAGAATCATTTAGAACGAAATGTACCGTTGTAAGACTTATTGAAGTGAATCAGAGTAATGGTGAGGCTAAAGAATCAATTGGCAGAAAAGATTTACGTGTATAAAGCTTCCATTAATTTATTAAAACTTCATTGATACAACTTATATTTAAAAAATTTTTAATTAAAATCTAGCACATATATCATACTAAAAAGTTATTTTTTCTTAATGTAAGTTAACAATTCTATGTCAACCTGCACAAATATTCCAGACAAATCGACAACGTTATTATGATGTGAGTGCTAGCCTATTAACAAACCCGCTGGGTAAGCGCTATCCTAGTACCAACCATATTCCTAGACGAAATCTTCTAGTATACTTCAATACTACCTCGACAAACACTAGGATAACTCCACCTGTGTCTGCTAACTCATTTGTACTTGTGGTAGTAAGGAAGGACTAAAGTAGAGCGTCTGCCAAGTTTTCCGAGCATGTTCCCGAGACTCTATGTCTGAAAGGTAGTGAAGCCTTCATAATTCCACAGGCATCTATTTGATAGTGCAGATGTAGCTGTAAATATATTATTCCTTGTAATTTTATTCTGTCTGAGACTGATAACAAACCATGGAATATGATGAATTCATCTTATTTTGCAAATTCTGTTTTTCTTACGTTATTCTAGTCTATTGAGGGATCAGGTTGTATGTAACTGGAAGAAAATAGAAATTATTCAAATAAATTTGGCAATATGAACGACAGTTACACTGGGCAAAAAATACTAGAACTGATAGCAACTAAAACCTCCTTCAACCGAATTTTCATGACTTTTACAAGAAATTTGATAAAATGAATTAGCGATTCCAATTTCGCAATAGTTTATTTTAGTATCTTCTTCAATATTGATTAACTTAAAATTGTATGCTGTTACCTTTGTAGTTTTTCAGAACAGAAGATAACTGTCAAATATTATTATTTAAAAAGATTAGTTGACTATGCAGTTTAAATATCGATTTTAAAGTTTTAATACAAATGAAGGTAACTTGGATGGTTAAATGTGTAATAACGGAGATGACTTTTAGCTCAGGCGGATGTTTTTAGTAGTGTATTGATCTGGGTCGCTTGATTGTTGAACCTTTGTCATTCTGGATGAAACCATTTTCTCTATCTTTAGGTATAATTGATTATTATCAGTAGTTTGCTTACTTTCATTGACCTTTAACTGTGTGGTTGATTAGATTAATCTTAAAATGTTTTATAATAAAAACTGTTTTTGTAGTCTGCATTCATCACCAACTGATTTCGATTGGATATAAGTGAAAACCAGCGAATACTGGACAGCTGTTTCATCGTAGTATAGGACCTCTCAACAGCGTGCATCGTCGATTCTGCTGGGGAATAAAAGACAAGATTTTTAGGTCTAGAGACGAACACATGACCATCAGAGTCACTGTGCTGATGTCCAATCATAGGATCCTGTAATGAATACAAACAGCGAGATTAAATACCAATCTTAATAATACCTCTATCAAATACAGTCTAAGATGCATTCGAAAATTAGACTGATGTCGAACAAACATATTCTAAATGGATGTCTTTTATACAGAATAGCAGATATCTGAAGGCTTAATAATAATAACAATGTGCAGTTTCATGTGATGAGAAATGCTGTCTACATTTATCTCTTGTATTAAGGTAGGTAATCTAGGAAAGCTGTCAAAATGTATAAAGTAAAAGAATAAATGTAGAAAGGTAATCATATTTCATATCCATGAATAATCCTAAATCTTTCAATGTCTCTTTTTTAGCACATTGATCACATCTCACAATAACATGTATTTAAAGGAAAGTATCTGAATGGATTTAAGACGTGGTCATAAAATCATTAGACGGGGTTGAAACGTACCTTAATAAATAAATTATTTATCCTTCTCATGATAATTTTCAGTATTTAGTCGATTACTTAAAGTTAGATGAATTTTACTGAAGCATAAAACAAGTCACCATTGGATTGAAATTTTAATTAATCAACCGGTAGAATTTTCACTTCCACCAATTTGTGATATATTGCGCGACGATCATCCATTGTCATTGGTGATAACTGTCTCATTCCGACAAGTCTGAACTCCACCAGTCATGATTGCTCACTAGAGCCTCAGGAACATCCTAAAGTTTGTAGCTAGAGAGCTGTTTATTGTAAATGAATTGAGATGGTTTGTGGAGATTGGACGGTCATCACATTATATGACAAACTGATGAGAGTGGGAATTTTACCAATGGGTGCCGGTTCAGTGGTGTAGAGTGTTAGGTGTTCGACAACCTTGGGCATCTGGAACTCAATCAAGAGGGTGCACTGTTGAGAAGTCCCAAAGTAGGATGAAACAGCTGTCTAGTGGTCCCTGGTTTTTAATGGTACCTTGATAACATAAATCTGTGACATATTTAATCAATTAAATGGATTAATTTGTCAGTGACAAATCTCCCTCGAGAATGTAATTATGGTAAGAAGCTAAAAAATAAAAAAAGATTCTATCAATTAGCCTGGGATATACTTAAATGCCAATCGAACCATTAATTTTGCTTACTGATTTTAAAATAAACATAATATATCAGATAAATCGTACAACTGAAATTCTAAGATTTATTGATATTTTTTTTGAAAATAAAAGTGGTACATTAAAACTGATGTTAATTACTGCTAATGAATAATTTAAAAGTAGTTGAATCTCCTCGTTGTTTTGTTATGGATTGAAACTAGTCAGCTTCTGTTGCAATGGGTGTATTCTAAAAGAAGTACTTTGAGATAGCTGGAGTTTCCAAATATAATTTAAGTTGAATTTTGCCTGGCAAGTATGATCTATGACTCGTGTTTCATCCCGTTTGGAACTCGTTAGCTGGAAAAATCTGTATACCATTCGTGGTAGTCTCTCGTCAATAAAACGTTTTTCTGACTAAATAAGACCAGCCATGAATTTGTGAGGCTGACTAGCTGATTTGTATACTTAGATCCCTAAAGTTTATGCTGAATGGCTAAAATCATATTTTGTAATTATTCGCTCAAGCTCGTCTCTGCAGTATAAGCTACCTAAGTCATTGGCCAAAAATCTTCTGTAACACACTATAGTCATTCATTAAATGACTGAAACTTCTTCATACTGCATACTTATTTAATAATGATACGTCGCGGATAACTCCAGTCGGTAAATTCCACCATTTATTATCATCTTGTTGATTTAGAAAAGTATAGCAGCATAAATGTTTAAAGCTAAAATAATAAGTGAGATAATTCATGGAGACATGAATAAATTCCGTCATAAATAGGTGTTGGTTAGGTTCTACTGGTACAGATAATTAAAGGTTCGCCGTGAGACTTAAAGGCCTCGAGTTCGATTTTATAGCGGAATTGGGTGGGGTGAGTGCAGTTAAAATGTTTCATAGTAGGAGGAAACAGCTGTCCAATGCTTCCAGGTTTTCACTAATACCCAACCGAAATCAATCTGTGACAAATACGGACAACTAAGCATAATGGCTTTAGTTTTCACCCTCCCAATCACGAAGGATAAAGTGAGATAAATCGAGACAAAAGTGATGTTATCCTACTGTCAAAAACAAAAATGGGACAGCAATTTTGTTTACATAGATCTGGTAGGTTAATATTCATGTTAAAGAAAAATAATGTGGATGTAAAACCGTGAGATAAATTTGAAGTTTTCAATTGAAATATGAAAAGACATCTATCCGAAACAAATTGAATTGTCTTTTTATATAAATTGTTTTTGGTATTCACATGAAATACTTCATTTATTAAAACAAATAGCATTTGAACATATATTCGATACATCAATTAAAACTGATATTCTTTTTCAACATCAACTCTGATAATCATTCTTATTTAAAAAGAAAAAGACTGTATGGGATGTTTAGATTAAGAGGTATGTAATGGATTAATTGAGTTGATTTTAGCTAAGTGACATCTACTTGCAACTCCAAATTATTGGCAAGCTATATCGAGTTGTAAACAGTTAAGAGGAAGATCTCAACCTAGGTTACGTGTCTGTTGTTACTAATCATTAAGACATTCTCTCTGGTAAATACTATATAAAACCTAATATCTCTTTGCATTAGAGGTAAGGGGAATAAAATATTGTATAGTGTAGACAAATTATTTCCACTAATTTATTATTTTAGTTATAATGTGACGTCGGATGCTAAGAAGCGATTGATCATATTAACTGGAAGTCACCTAGATTTTGCGTAACGAATAAAACCATAGACAACTGGACCATTGTTTAATGATGATAGGTACCTCAGTGAAGCAGCAAAGTCAATACATAATGTATAGTCTTTGCTGACTGACTGTGAGGTAGATTTGTTGTAGTTATAGAGACAAACCTCACCCGCTAAAATGGACTACGTCGAAGGTGAAACATTAGATGACGATAATAAAAGTTGGTTGGAGTCGAAAATATAAGCCATTGGATTTCACATAACGTAGAGTTCACTTTCCGAATTCATTTGTGTTCGTTCATGTGTAAGAGATGTCGGGGTATATTGCTGAGCAATTTTAAATTAAAACAAGGAATTTATTGTATATTAATTTTTATTATGATGGTGGCTGTAGCATGTAACCAAAACTTTAAAAATTTAAAATTGATTCGTAAGTAATGAAAAACAACTTTTGGGTCAAATTATTAATTTGTTGTAATATACTAAAGTTACATGATAAAGAGAAAACTAATAGGGAGATGGGAGTTACAGTGTACGGTTTCATGTATGATGTGTAATAATTACATACTGTATTTGCTATAAAATAGTAATAGCTACTTGCATGTAACTACCGCTATTTCCATTTGAGAATGTTTATTGAAATAAATGCTTGAACTGTCTTGTCAGTTACTTTTGTTTACCTTACCATAAGAAACATTCATTTTATGATTAGTAGTAATAACAATATAGGAACGCTAGTAAACAAACAAAAAGTACTACTGTTTTCCTCTTAATAATAAGCTATCAGACAATAACATTTGACTATTTTATACAAACTTCTAGTCTGTAAACATGAACTTCTTGCACTTAAAACAGAAACAAGTTCAATTAAAATAAGCCTGTATCTTCCCGTTGATTTGTAATGGACTGAAACTGGTCAGCCTCTGTTGCCATATGTGCATCCTGATAAAATTGCCTAGATATAACGATAGTACACAAGCAACATTTAAGTTAGATTGTGACTGGTAAGTGGAATCCAGGATAAGCGTTTCGTCTTATTTGGGACTCATAAGCTAGGTGTACCTGAATCTCAATGTTTATATTCACACTGGGATTCGAACTCAGTTCGCTTGGTGCCAAACGACACCGCGTTCATCACTAGGCTACTGTGTGGACATCAACATTGGGATGCAGGTACATCCAGCCTATGAGACCCAGATAGGACGAAACGGGTGTCCTAGATTTTACTTGCCAGTCAGAATCCAACTTAAAGAAACAAATTCAAGTTTATTCGTCAAAGTTTTTCTAGTCAACTGCGATTTCCGTAAAATATCTAATCACTTAAAATGAATATTTTATTAGTGGTTTAGGGCACTTCTTGCATAAAACTAGCCATTGTGAGGTATATTTATCACTAATCGATTTCACTTAGCTCATTATTATAGACGTAGAAACATTAGAAACTGTACTCGTAAGTAGTGTGTCCGGCAATCACAAATAACCTAAGTATGTGGAAGATACTTTCTGCGGATCAAATTCATCAATTGTTCAGTAGTTAGCTACTCCGAAGTTAGTTCAAAAAGCTCTAGTGACAACTTACAGCAAATGTAGTTTAATCATGTTATGGGCGAAACAGTTGTGATTAATGCCGATGGATGATTGTAACACGATACCGTAATTTGGCTATGTATGGAGGTGTGCATCACATCATTCCAACCTTTTTGGACTATTAGTTAAGCGATAGCAGAAAGACCAAAGTTGTATGCGTTAAAAGGTCGTAGGTATCTTCCACTCATTGGCCCCATAACTTGACAATATATATATCAGATGTTTTTTTTATCAGTGGTACTCTAGATGAGGTTATTTAGTGACGATTGCCACCAACAAAGATAATAATCTAACCGTTTTTGCTCAACTTAAATACAGATCTATGAAGGGAGAATTTGTTTATTCATAAATCTTCATGTGATTCTACAGAAATAGCAATATGGTTTAAAAACTAATTGTAAAAGTTAGAGGAACGTGTACAAGATTTTGTAATCATTTTGATTATACAGTATTATTTATTTAAATGCGAATAAAGTTGTTAACAGCTGAAGAGTATCCATATGGTAAGATAATATAAAACCATTACCTTTTATTTATGGTAAGATAAATATCAAACAACACAATGCAGAAACCTCTATGTGATCAGGTGAAAAGTAGTTTCCATTAAGTATATGTTTGAAATTACTGACAAAGTATGCAAGATAAAAGAAAAATGTGAACTTACCACCATTTACCAGATAATAAAAATAAAAAAATTAAATGAATATGATATAATGAATTTACCTGCTTTAGGGATTCAATGAAAACCACGAAACACTATATCATGAATGTGGACTACTGAAGAGTCTCATACTAGGATGGAACAGAAGACTAGTCCGCTTCCAGGTTTACAATGAGTGTCTAACTGAGGTTAGTTCGCATTAGTGAGTTCAAATCCAATAATCTTCATAACATCTAATTATAAAAACTAAATGGTTTGTAAACATAAAACTAGTTAAAATTATAGTCTGGTTAGTCTTGATAATGTGGTAAGAAGTCGAAGTTTATCACATATGAACTTGGTGAGACATTCATATATGAAAAACATGGGTTAGTTAAGAGAAAACAGAAAAAGAAAACATTGTAAACTACGTTCTATATCGGATATATTATCAATGCTACCAGGGTAGATTTAGTGTAAATGCAAAGTGTGTTTGAATACACTAATGGGTGGGATGAACTTCACAAACCCTAGTATATGCCCACAGCACCACTAAGGATGACTCGATATCAATTTTGTGGTCCGTTTTAAATAAATGTTTAGCACTGCAAGACATTAGTTGTTTATCCGATGTTATTATTCTGTCATCAGAGTTCATTTATTACTAAAGTCAAGTAGGTATGTATTCGGTTACACTAACACGTTGATCACCCTTCCTCCTCCCTACTTATATACATATCCACACATACACGTAAAATGATCGAAACAGTAAGATATGATGGATTCATTCGCATGCTATTTAGGATCGCTGAGAATCAAAGACCTATACTTTTCAGTTACTTTGTAACTTAATCTATTGAAGTCAGTAGGAGTTTGAGACTAAACGACACTAAAACTAATCACTACTACCTGGTCAACTAGGATTATCTTCAGATATCTTTTGATTGCGTCTAACAAATAAAAAGTTTGAAGAATAGTGTATGTGATTCACAAAAATGAGTACACTTTTGAAACTAGGTAATCTTCAATACTATGTTTAAGGTAACTAGAATATCATGAATATGCATTAGAAATTAGTATGATTACCAATCAAAAAGTAATGCTTTTTGGGTGAAGTTCTTATTTCGTTAAAAAAAACAATAATTTCATATAACCGATTTTTTCCGTTTCAAAATACTGTGTTGTATTGGTGCGTGTCTAACCAAAAGATGCTTTGTATCCCGGAGTGTCTAGAGCCACATACGTAAGATAACCTGAGAGATAGAAGAATAAACAAAAGGTGTGCAGATGGGCACGTCAGATAAACTTACATTTAATAACTGGGACAATCGATAAAAATATGAAATAATGCACGCATGAAATAGGGGGAGGGGCAGTCTGATAATCGAAACTGGAAATCGAAAGTAGTTTAAAACCTGTTACATTGCTGGAAATCTTCTTAACATGTGTATTTTGTTTTTTGAGTTATCTGTCCAATAATTGACTGACACATAGTTTGACTGGATGGGACTGTGTGCTACATATGTATAGTTACACTCTGAAGTCATTCTTAAAATGCCAACTTGTTAACAACTCGTATTGTTCTTATTTCATTTGCAATGTAAGTTATTCTTTAAACGTGAATGATTCTTAAACGTATTCTAATCTATATTTAGGTATCTTCATTAAACATGATGTCACACTCTGACTTAGTATTCAACAACTTGTAGAAATATATGACGCTAAATAAGTGAAACGTTTGGTTGCGGTTTTTAATGACCCCGATACTTACTTAGTTCTTGACATCTATCAGGCTCCATAAACTAAATACACCCGGTTAACTCAGTAGCTATCTTCAGTCAACGGTTGGTTACTCTAGTAGGTTCCACGAATTATATAAAAGGCAAAAGATTACTTGATGTGAGATGATTTATTTCAACGAGCCAAGTCCAAACAAACCAAAATCAGAAATCTCAGGTAAGATAAGGTCGGTTGTTTAATCATACTGTAACATGCATACAAAATAGGAATGCACAATAAGTGAAATATTATGTTCATTGTTACCAGTGGCTGCTACAAACTGTACTGTAATGATCAAAATTAATATAAATAACTCTTTAATATATAACCAATAAAAGGTAATATTTGTATGAAAAAAATTACACAGTAATCAATTTCCTAAACCGAATAATCACTTATATTTATTTCTGTAATAAATATTTGCGAACTGTATAATATGTTAATGGATCATGAGGTACATTAATTAATTTAATACTATTTTACTTCTTTTCTGTAGTATTTAAGAAAAAAGGCAAGAAACAATAAGATTCCATTCACTCTCTTCTACACATAAATCACCAGCATTGTTTAACATTAGCTACTTGAATAAGTGCTAGTTTGTCGAATTATTCATATCGAAACATTTGTAGTTTGCCACTATACTTAAGATTCTTATCACTCCACAAACTTTATTTTATGAATAACCCATTGAATCGATAAAATAATGATTCAGACATTGTACTAAACAGTAATCAACATGATCCCACTTCTCCTTACCACCACCAAGTACCTCTTACTATGTTGAGTAGATATCAGTTAGCATGTGACTGAAAAGAATTTTCGTTTGTGAAAAACACTATTTAGTCATATTTTGACCTACTTAAAAATACAGTGTAAACGGTAGATATATTCGATAATTTTTGATTTTAGTTATTTCCCTGAAGAAGCTCGGAAATTTTTTTCTTTAATTTCATCCGCTGAGATTATTTACAAATATATTCTATTCATATGTCTTACATACACTCGGCGCCCAAGTTTTGTAAATATTTTCGTTCAATTTTGGACAAAAATGCCTATAAAATAAATGGTAGATTGCCTACTAGTCGAACAACAGAATACACGATCGGATAGGATTATTTAGACTACGTAGTAGAGGGAAGTCTGTCTCATTGTTAAGCTGTCTGTCGAATATTTGAAAGGACACCTTAACAGCTTTACTAGTCTCTTACAAAATGTGTCACCTTGGATCCATATTTTGTTTTACGGAGAATGAATATCTGCAAACGGAATAAATCTTTTTAATAAGTTCATGCACATCACTATACATCATAAAGTTTACTTTATCAGTTGTTAAATGTTAACAGTTAGTTGACACCTATCTACAAACCTTATCTTCAATCTTAAAGGAAATTATAGTGCTCGTATGTATGATATCAAGGACTGCCTTCAGTTGGGCAACTGTTGAAAACCAAGAGACATTGAACAGCCGTTTGTTCCTAGTTTCAGGCTATTTAGAGGTACACATCCTAGACCAGATAATCTAACCCTAAAATTTCGGCTTTCACAAAGAACACTTGACTGTCAAAACACTAAGTCAATGCCTGACGATCAATATTACTAACTTCACTCAGTTATCGTCGTATTTACACCACCCCAACCATTGACATTTGTTGGTTACTGCCTAGTACTAGACATAGTTGAGCTCCGCTGGCCACGTATCCTCACTAGATTCTTGTGGTATTCGAACCCTTGCCATTCAGTTTTACAATTTGAGACATTATTATTCCAGAAATACATAATGTCCTGAATGATCGATATATTAGAAATCCTTTTCTAAACTATTCGTGTTTTAAGTGTCTAACTGTCAGATGATTTTATTTCGTTGACCTAGTAAAATAAGAATTTATGTCCTAAAAATTTAGTTTCGAAAACTAAAACAGTTTCTATAGAATGTCTAGAAGACTGGGAAGATAATTCCTAGTTTAATTTAAAAGTGAGAATGTTAATTACGTAGAGAAAAAAAATAATTGTGGTTTGACGTAGTCGTACTGAGTAGGAAATCGATTGTTCATGTTATTTTTTGATAACATACCTCTGAAGTACACTTAAACTTTAAAAAAATGAGACTCAATTTGCTTTTATTCAACATCTAATTATTATTGTGGGGACAATTGCAATGATATTTACAGGTCTATAATTGTACAAGTCGGTCTTGTCTTCGAATTCAAATCGTGGTATTTTATTTGTGGATTCCTATCTATTAGGGAAAAAGTTCGTTCCATATAGAATGTAAATAGTTAAAGTAGGGAAAATGAGCTATCGGGTCCACCATACGTAAAGCTATCTATTCTACTCAATGACTAATCGTGACCTTAAGGGCGTTTACTATCTTACTGATATGATAATATTTTGAAGAAACAGATTCCAATTATTAATAAGATATGGTATCACTTACTAACCGACAACTATTTGGTCACAAAGTATAACTGAAATGGTAACTAACAGCCTTAGTGTCATTTGTAAGTGAACCATTATGTAGAATGCAAAGAGAATATCAAGATTTTTGAATGATTTATTGAGCTAGTTGAATTGACATACCATATTTTACGCCATAAAACTATCTGATGTTGATAACTCTTCATTATTGGTGCTCATCTTATTGGCTTTTAGGATCTTTGATAAATGATAATTTCTGAAGCTTAGTATGATCATTAAGGACTGTATTCATCTTATCTATGTAGTGATTTTTATCTGTAAGGACTACTCTCGATCTTTTACCTAATCTAGTAATAATTAGATTATCATTTATCATAAGTTTGAAAGACATTTTCTCGTACTTTTAGTTAAAATTTTATCTGAATTGTGCTTGCAATTTGTGTGTTTAAACTAACTACTCATTAGATTAAATTTTAGTCTCCTGACATTGTTGGTAGAAGATACTAGACGGCTTCTCTCTGAGCAAAGATTTTCAAACTGAAATTCATGTCCACCTGATTAATGAAAATACGACTATCACTGAAGATAGTTAATGGGCTCTTGAAAAATGTGTGTCATTAACGTCTGTGTATTTTATCTATACTAACAGTTACTAGATTAAATCGTATTTGAAATATTAGACTATATTTATTCATCGCATTTACGTTGACATTGAGCACATTGAACAAAAAAGACTTGTAACTTTTAACTTTCGGATACACATTCCTTAGTTGTTACATCAATAAACTCTATTCGTGATTCGTTCTGACCTCTGATATACACTGATTTTTACCGTATTTTGTCGGTGCTAGCCAAACTGATAACGAAACCTATAGTGATATAATGTATCAGTCAAATCACAGCCTTCCCATAACTGCAACATTACTACGTCCTCATCCACACACCCGAATACTAAAAATGAATGTATCCATGCATTTTCAAACTTTCTTACCATGTAATCAGTCTTAATTTTCAACCAACTCTGGCACTATATATATATATATATATATATATATATATATATATATATATATATATATATATATATATGGTTCACTATAAAGAACACATATCATTCTTTAAAGAAAGCAATGAAAAAAGTAACAGATTATCATGGATTCATTGTATTTCAGTCGTTCGCATCACTGACTTACAGACAATAAGCTTAGTTAGTTAAAGGTATTAAGAATAACGATTTGTCACTGAAAATCTACTGAATCATGACAAAATGATAAAAACTGCAATAAAGAATTAAGATTATTAAAGAATATCATGATGACAATTATAGGTGATAATTTTAGAACAGTGTCGCATAACATAACTAATTAATTAAGAGTAACGATGGTGATAAACGAAGAAAAGTGAATTAAACTCACTGGACAATCTTCACAATTTTGTAAAAGATGAAAATTAATCATTGTTCTTGTTGTCACCAAGGCAATTAGTATTTTTAACATTCAACTTGCTATAATCTCTGATAATTTTAGAAAAAAAAATGAAGTCAATGTGTTTATTTATTACATTGAATGCATATCCAATAAAATCCGGCTTCCTTTTAAATAAAGATTTATGGGACTGTGCTCACTAAAATGCTCGCGCCTATCTGTTCTTCAGGTGTACTTGTAAATGAATGAACATGTAGACCCAATTGAAGGTGACATGATTCAAGTAACTGGTTACTTAAGTTTACGCTATTTGGTACCATGTGGTGCATACCAGCATCAATCTTGTTGTTGGAAATGTGCTATTATCGTTCATTAGTTGGTGACTAGATAGTTGATATGATTGGCTTAATCCAGTTATATATAAATTTCTACACTGTTCTTAATGTTGATTTTCATGGTACTGTTAATAAGTATACCGATATAATAATAAAAAAAATTGATTACGTATGCAGATTTCTACTAATTTGTAAATACGTATTTTATTCAAAACTAGTTTATCTTCCATTTTATTGCGGTTATCAGTAACCGAACAAGATGTCTTAATTAATGAAGAGGACTGTAAAGTTTACTCTGTTTTATCAAAGCAGAACCTCAAATAACTAAGTTGTAAACACAGGAATGTTAAGCAATTACTTTTAACCTACCTGTAAGTATACAAATGACAAGATTCAACACTAAGCTCGATTGTCTTATAGTCAAATATTTGTATATTCAGCCACAGGGTTACATTTTAACTACTAACTTTATCAAATTCAAAGGATATTTTCCAATACTTTAAAATTCTGTTCTTTTAGAGTTTAACAGCTTACAATCGATTGTATTGCACTTTTCTTTCAAAAACGATATGAAATTTATTTTAAAAAAATCTGTTTTTACCATTACTTGCTACAGGAGTGTTAAAGTAGGTGAATTGAACAGACACAGTCGTATACAAATACACTAAAAACTTTTGAAAATAACTTGATCATTGAATAAGGTTTTAATTCCCCCCCCCTCCCGTGATTGGAATAAAGGTTCAAAACAAGTTTCATTCACATAATTTTGATGTCCTTTTTTTCATAGGAGTCTTATATACCTCTCTAAAAAGTGTACCTAGGACTTGTGTGTGTATTCGTGAAGCATACGTATGTTACTATAAGTATATATGCAGGACTACATTTGAATGACTGTTGGTTGTATTCTGCATGGAAGGGATTTTTATATTACTGTAAACTTATTTTGAAAAACGTCCCTATCCTATCATATTTGACACTTGGTTTCAATTAGTTGTGCTTATTACATCAGCTATTTTTTTAGAAGTTGTTTTTCATACTGTTGTTGATAATGTCAATAAAATACATAATGTAGATTGATAAGAGAAAAGTCTGAAGATAGCTACAAAGTCACATGTACACATGAAGACAAAGGGATGACGTAATCACATTAAGGTTATCCATTTTTTAAAAATTAGGAGGTGAAGTAAATAGAAAACAGTTTAAATCACCAAACTCACTAAAATATTAGGTTTTTGTCCTTCTATGACAATATATATGTGATCTAACTTTTTTCATGTTATTTTGTTGCTTGAAAGTTGGTTAAAGAAAATTGTGATATGTGATAACAAGTCTGGCTTCAAGTTTATTCATAATTACATAAGATAAAAAAAACAGTGGTACTAAATCTTAATATCTTGTCAGCAATATTACAGGGGAGATTAATTGCAAGTGGACGCCAACAAACTTCCTACAATCACTTTTATCCAAAGTAAAGGACAATATAGTAAAATAGGATATGCTAAACGTTATGTACATAATTGACTTGTCTAATTGTGACAGTTATATAGGACAAAATGGTCGACTTCTTCATTTTGGCCTGAATGAACATTACTTAACCAATAAACTCCATAACATCTTCTAAGATATCAATATATACATACAATTATGGACACATGTTTGGCCGGGAAAACGTGGTGATTTTTTAGACAAAGAAACAAAGAGAAAACAGAATAATTATAAGCTTATTGTTCAGTTCAAGTGGCAATCAATAATGATATTGAAATAGATGGAGTTTATCAACAAATAAGAAAACTAATTATTACAATATAACCAGGTCAAGTGGGAAGAGAAACAAAAGAAATGTGCACAAGTACCAATGATAACCAATCAGATTCAAGGTAGATAGAACAAGCTACTAGTCACTTGTGGAGAAAATTATACGGCTCACTTCTGTCAGAAGTTTGCGTTGATAAAGTAGTCCAGAGTGACAGTGAAAGTTCAGCACTTAAATCATCCAGATCAGAAAACGTAGTATAACCAAACCCATTCTCCTGAGCTACAAATGTTTTCTACCATCTAGAAGTGTATATGGTAAGGGCAGACTAGAAGGTTAATAAGAAAAACAAATAATTGCATCTGTGCATTACTTCCTGTTATAAAACATGCTTTAGTAAAATAAATATTGTTTATATCAATGTTATATTCTCCGAGCTTGATAGTTTAGTCATGTAACTTCCATCGTCCATTTAAAACAACTTCTGTAGTACGTAATTCAGAAATAAGGCAATAACATTTAGCCTTTTCGGTTAATCTGGCATTAGACTAGTTGTTGTCTAAAATTTTGCTACTGTTTAATACGAATTTATTTCAGTCGTCTTCGCCTCTAAGTGGTTTTGTACTCTGAATATCCTATTTTATTTTACTGGCTGTCGATTAACTGGTGAGTGGGTGATATGATAACCATGCTTCTACAAATTATTATGAGTTTCTTTGTGATAATTATAAGAAGTTTCTAAGTTGGATTCATTCACATAATTGTCTACGTACATTAATCTGATGAAATATATATCTGCGCTAGACAGCTAATTAATGTTTATGTAGGCGATGGAGGACAATGTGATCTGTGCATTCAATATAGTACCGTTCAGATACTTCAATTTATTTTATAGACGATATTTGATTGATATTCTATTGCTTTATCATTTTAGTTTGCATAATACTGATTTTAAAAATTTAAGAGCTTGAGTGCTACACCTGGTCCCAGCAGCCTTAGTAGGCTGTTTGTAAACTGAATATTTGTTATGTAGGGTTGGCTTTCTCATTTGTTGATTTTTTGCTAATAATGTTTTACTTGTTGATGAATCTAATAAGCATTTCTTCATCTAATTTGTAGGTAGCCACATTTTCGAACACATCTGTTATTTCCCATTATTTTTCTCTTTAAAATATGTCCTCACTCAACATCTTTCAGTGTAGATACGTATTGATGTTGTTATGCCTGTAAACAGTTCAATGCATTCATTAAACTCAAATGGGTCATAATTCCTCTATAAATCATTCTCAGTAATTTATTGGAATAGTCTGCCACTATCTATCGGATTCTGATCCTTAAAACAGCAAAAACTGTAACTAATCTGATTTAAAAAAGAAAACTCGAGCTATGTATGCTAAAGGATTGTGTTTAGCCTCTGCTTTTACGATTGAATTGAAATGGTTTCGTGGAGATAGGTGTTAAGTTTAGTTGTCGGGAGTTATCACTAATGGCAATACATGATTATCGTATTGTAAGAAAAGTTCGTGAAATTGGAGATAGTACCATCAAACACCTACTCGTTGGTGTAGATAGTGGGACCTGAAGATCATGGGTTCGACCCCCTGTCTGAATTAAGGGTGCGCACTGCAATGGTTACTCATACTAAGGTTAAGTAGCTATCCAGTGCTTTCTGGTTTCAGTGGTATCCAACCGACATTAACCTATGAGAAATGCAAGCAATTAAAATTTTTTATTTCATTTCACTGAAAATCGGATACGCATATGATTTATATTTTTAAATAATGGATTTTTCTTCATTTCGGTAATTCCTTTGTACTAACAATTTAGATTAATAACCACGGAAGCTAACAAGAATATACTGAAAAGTACATACTGAAAAGTATTCTGTTCCTATATCAGTCTTAAATACTTCTGTTACTTTTCTATTGTTATATTGTTAAGAATTGCTCCAAAGTAAATTCGAAATTTCATATTACGAACTGACCTTAGTCGACCAATCGCTAGAAAGATGAAGATATCGAATGGGTGTTTCATCCTAGGATCGCATCTATCAACAATCTGTAAACACAATTCAATTAACGAACCGAATTATGACTTTAATATCAGATCATAAAGACATGAGGTGATTTAATTTTATACAGTAGTTCTTCATCTCAACGTCCGTGTTTACATATTCATCCATATTTAACCTATAAGTCTTTTATCAAAGTAATAAATATGATATGTATGCTCAATTAAAGACATATTATACAACCACTGAGCTAATATGAATGTTTCAGATGATTTACTACTACCCTGTTATGTATGGTCCTCATGCCAGGCTGGTCGCCTTTTAAAATTTGTTCAGATTAATGAAGATCGACTATGAAAATGTTAACCATAACACTGTATTTAGCGAATGTAATTAATCAAACTTGGCGGTTACATTAGTGTTAGATGATTAATAAGAATAAAGGAGAGATAAGACAGTTATTTCAGTGTGATTTGACATTTTCGTAGTCTTAAAGACGTTGAATATATATACTACCTAATTGTTTTTTAACTGAGTTAATTCACGAGAATATGAATGAAATAAACAAACTAAGAACTCGACAGTTTCGTTTGTTAGCAGTAACTACATTTAAAGAATGATCTAAAAATGGATGCATTTAAAAATTGTCTTGTTTGATAAACATAATGTTATTTTGCAACCAAACTATAACGGTCACTTACAGGGAAACTGTGCTCAGCAGGTAAACTCGATGAATAGTGTAGAAACGTATATACTTGTTCACAGCAACATAGTTACCCCATGTTGTTCATATACCAAAAATAGTAGTGAAAACGATGCTAAATATTGAAGGCAACTGTAAACTGGACATTACTGGACGTTAATGTAATGTCCAAGAACAATAGCACAAACTAAAAAAAAGAACCAGCTCCATGTCACCTCCTTTTGCATTTACCAGTTGACATGTGTATACAAAATGATTTATATTGGTAGGACAAAAAAGGAAGCATCTACAAGGTTTATCGAGAACATCCCCGTGTCCTATCGCCCGAAAGGAAGAAGTAGACTTTGGATCTCATTTTCACGACAACCTTGAACACATAAGATGAAATTGATATAATATAAGCCCTTAACACTATCATAAAACAATCAGGACCTATTCCGTTAAAATTTACAGAGACCATATTAATGAAAAGGATAAAATCTAACAAAATATGTTATCAACCTCCATTTGATTTAATAACAACAACGTTTAATTTTTATTTTCATTGATTTATGATTATTCAAAGATTTTGTTAAGTCAGGCTATTCAAGAAAACAATTAACTTCTATAAATTTATTTAATTTGGATTGTGACTGGCAAGTGGAACCCAGGACGCATGCTTAGTCCTATTTGGGACTCGTCAGCTGGATGTACCTGCATCCCAATGTTGATGTTTACAGTGGAATTCGAACTCAGTCCGTTTCGTGCCGAACGCCACCACATTTACCACTAGACTACTGAGTTTAGATAGTCACTTTTGTGCAGTGGCTAACCAAATTCAGTCTATAACAAATCAACGGGAACATACAAATTCATCCTACAACTTTCATAAATGTTTATTATAAAACTATTTCATTTATTTTGAGTACATGTAGAATGATCACTTTATTTTTATTACTGTTATGTTCTCCTCGTTCATACTTTCAATCAGACCCATGAACTGATATCATATCACTTTTCGTTTAGAAATCATAACTAGTTTTCTGTTTGCTCAGTTTCCTGACATTATTATTCCCATGTTGTGCGCATATTATTTTTCTAATTGATCAGATTTTTTACGTATATGAGCGAATGAGGGAATTGTAGTCCGACTGTCTGGTGGTTGCTTTCATCTATCTTGTGTTCCTCAATCAGGACTAGGAATCATGAGGCAGAAGTGTAGCCATAGAACTAACGGTCTTGGTGTTTGGGTTGACGTATTTGTTCCTATCATGGTTACTGTTTCTGTATATCATGACTAGCTGTAGTTTAATTCACATCAGATTTCAATTGAATTTTCTTGTCACGTTATTACAGATTATTTTGCCATATTGTGTAGCGAATTCCTAAAATTCTCACTGCAACTATCTATGAAAAACATTTCTAAAATTCGTAGTCTTCAAGTTAAATTGACCTTCTCTACAGTTTCATTGATACAGATGACAAATCAATCGTTTGCTATTTTGAATTCATTTGCTTGTATATACATAACGAGGAAGCACTGAAATACAATGGATTCATCTTATTCAGTAAATTTTGTCGTTCTCGCTTCATTTGAATTTTGAAGGGGAAACACATGAGGTCACTTTTTACGTGAAGTTAAAGCCTCTCATTCATCTTTCTTCCTACCGTTTCTAATGGGTCATGTAATACATAAACATACATAAACAAAGATGTACTTCAAGTTAATTTTATTTGAGTAATAGAAAAGTACTTGGAAATTTCGCCCCTTAAGATTTTATTGGGCTTGAAGATTCTTAGAAATTGTTCATTTTTAGTGACGTTGACTGTTCATGAGATGCAGTTTGATCCATGTACTCAAAGTAGAAATTCATCTTATTTGCATGGGTTTGAGCATGTTGAAATCAGTAATTGCTCACTGAAGAGTTATATAGTGATACCCAAATATTTTACATGGCTCACAGTGATTCTTATAGACTATTCAACCTTTGTGTATAATTAGTAGTTAGATACTTAATAGTTGTTTTATTAATTCTATTAATTCTTGTGATTCCTAAATGCACTTAAAATTATAATTTACGCCATATATCATGTATTAATTATGAACACTAGACAGTAACTAGTGTTATAACACCTTGAATGTTGACAACAATGTCTAGATTATTATCATCGATACCACTTCCAAAATAACTTGTAAAAACTTCCTTCTTTATAACTTATTTAACATAAAGTTGAAATTATTGTTTTTCTTATGAGAATTTCTCATATTGATACATTTTTATTCCTCATGTTTAGAAAGATGATGCTACACAAATTAGTTCTTTTTTGGTTAACTGCTTCGTTACTATATTACTCGATTAGAACATTAATAAACGACAATCGTACGCTATATATATATAGTACTGTCTACATATGCAAATATATGTTGATTCTGTAGTATTTCTAACTTCACATTTCATAATCTAACAACATATTGGTAGACACGAAATAAACAATAAAATAGCTCCACGGATGAAGAATTAGATTTTAATAATATACAATTCTAATATCTTGCAACGTATTTACATAAACTTCTTCAATTAGAGTAGAATTCATGCACTTGTGTAGAGATTTGAAGATGGTAAGGTGGGTTATGAATCCAGCGTATAAAAGGTGCAGCACATGTTTAGAGCGTCGTCAAATTTTGTAGGTTCCTGACGTGAAATAAGTCTATTTGTTAGAATACATAAATGCCTAGGTCAGCTCTTTTCTCTAAGGTTAAAAGCAGATGACATTGCTTATTGATGTTCTTACACGGCTGTGAATATAGATAAAGAAAGATTGAATGGTGGTTACACCGTGTTACTGATTGTTGGAATTTAAAACATGAGGTACTAAATTCATACTCAATGGTTCAATTGTGCTTTGCATGCTGTGACCTGAAGAACTTCTCAGTTTAGTATAGAAGATACTGGATGCTCACTTTTCAAACACTTTATATTAGGATAAAAAGACATCAAGCGTTCCAATGTTTTCAACATGTCCCTCTGTAATTTCAGGATGTGATGAATAGATTTTACGGGTCACATCAAATGCATTATTCCAGGGAACGATTGTGTTTAACACAAACTAATTAAACAGAAATAATTTAGCAATTTACACACTCATTTCCTTTAATGTTCCAAAGGAATCATAATGACATTAGTATATGCTATAACTGGATAGATTACCATATGGTTAGTCAAATAGGAGTTAATGCACTGAACATACAAGCATTTAATTATCCTCGTTATTGATATCACTTGATGATAATAATTTTATTATGAATAATTCTTACTTTCAATAGACAGATTTTTAAACAAAAGTCTATCAACTTGAACAAAGACAATCACTTAAATCATCTATTGATTACTTTATGTGTACCACATGTTACTGATTCTTTTATCAACATATTTAAAATAACATCAATTTATGATACTAAGAAAATAAAGTGATATATGTTTAATGTTATTATCAATTGTATACCGCTTCTTTATTTTGATTAATGGAATAGGTTAGAAAGATAAAAACCGAGTATATTTTGTTGAAACGTTTAAAACTCTGTTATATGAATAACTGATGTAAATTTGTTTTGCAGATGTGTTTTGATAATTGATCGTTTTTCAAACTGTGAACATGTACGTTGCATCTGTTGATTATAAGTAGGAATTTGCAAATTTCAAAAATTTTTTACTGTTTATTGTTGGTTAATCATTTTTGTATTGCTTAAAAGTAATATTTTGTGGTTGATGAAACCAAATGATTCGAAGTATGAGTTATTTTTGTATGATCGCGTTCGTATTTCTTTAATGTCTACTATCAAGTATCGAACATAGATCCACAAATGTGTGAACATTAACTTTACAGTGTACGATCTGAGTATGTTTCATTTTCAGTCTAGTTAATGTTGGCATGACTAATCAATTAATTGGAAAATTAATAAACATTACTTTTATTTGAATTTAGGTGGTTTTGTGGAAACAGGTTGATATGATGCGCAAACACAGGTAATAAATTTAGCTATATATATTCCTCATAGACTGATGCTGGTTGAGTATCATTGAAAATTATGAAGCACTGGACAGCTGCTTCGTTGTAGTATAGGAATCGCCCACGATTCTGCCAAACAGTAGAACCAAGGACCTTTAGGCCTCACCATCTGCACCATTGGGCGAGTGTCCAATTATAGAGTTATCATTTTCATCAATTTTCGATATAGTGTGATAACCATTGATTGTCGCTGGTGATAACAATTTCACTCCCGACAAGTTTCAACTCCACTGGTCACGACTAACCAGAAGGCTTTGGGTTTGATTCTCTAGCAGGATCGAGACTATGCACTTTTGAGAGATCCCATACTCTGATGAAGCAGCTGTCTAGTGCTCCTTTGTTTTCAGTGGTATCCAACCAACATCAATCTATGAGGAATACGACCGACTGAATCTCTGTTACTTATTTTAAATTTAACCTGCTTCTAGACAAACATGGTAATATCTGGAGAATTTTTGCTCAAAAAATAAAAAAAGTGTACCATTCATTGCACAAATTATTATCTAGTTGCGTATTCAGTGGAGTAATACGGATGCAATTATTTACAATTCGCACGAAAGTCACACAATATCTATTAAAATGGATTAACCTATGCTGACCTATATAAATTAATGCTTGCCCGATATTTGTCTTGTAGGTCTTCTATGAACTTTGAAATTAAATCTTGTTAATTAATCTAACTCAATGCTCACCACATCATTCTTTGTTGGGAGTGTACATAATTGTGTTTCCTACCAGTCAGTATTCATTTATTGTTAATAAGTGTAAAGTGTAAGCCATATTTAACATCTACATATGATTTATACGACTGTATGAACAATAGTGTCTGAATTTTCTGTGGGGAACAATTCAAAAAGTGCACCCATCTAATCATTATTTGTTATAAGGGAACTTTTTTGTTACATTGTTGGAAGTGATGATCAGAGAATTCTAGCTTTAGGCTTTGTGATAGTTTGTAATCACTAACAAGATGCTCCTATAAACTTAAGAGCAAAAGTCAATATCACTGAGTTATTCTCTTTCTAATCACACGAAAATAATCAGCACCTTTTCTCTAATCCTTAATAAGACTTATTAATGAGTGCTACCCGACAGAAAACCTAGATTCAGAACTTTCTGTTGATAATATTCATTTAATTATCATATTTATCACAATTGCAAGAAATTTTACAACACCGTAAACCGAATATTAGAGTTCAATACTAAGAAGGAGATATGATATTAGTTACTATGATTTGGTTAATCAACATGTCATTAAATTTGAAATAATTGACTAGACATACTGTAGAAATCAGTTTAGGATAAACATAAAATATAATAATGGTTTACCTATGTTCTACATTTTTATGAAAATCAGGCTAGAATTTATTTATTTACTAGAAGACATATCAAAAGTCTTAGCACACAATTCCTAAGTTGGTGAATTATCAACAAAATCTATACCCTTCTATCATTCATGCTCACATAAATTTTATTTCCCACTACGTAATATAAACATACATCTATGTTATTTTGCAATAGTGAATGAATCTTTCTGTTAGGATGTGACTTTGTGTTTTGACACCTATTCATTAAAAGGTTTTGTGTCAGTAAATCGATCCCCATAAATAATCGTCACCTTGTAACATCATTTAAGTCAATTTCGACATCTGATCGTATAACCCATACAGTTAATACAATTTTATACCTATTTGTTAGATAATATCTCTTTTGTAAAAGAAACTATACACTTTAAAAAAAATATTTATTTATTTATTTTCGATAGAATAATACAGTGCTGATGAATTACACTGACATTTTATTACTTACTGAATAATTAGTCCGTGTTACAGAAGGCAAAATGCATAGTCCATGTTGAAAATGTTAACGTTAAAAATAATTATATTGTTGTTTTATTAATAAAGTTGTACATGAAAATTTTAGCTCTCACGACATCTGAGGTAGCTGTGATTTCTTGGTAATATTTAAATTTACAATAAGACAATTATTATCTACATGAAAATTAATTGATTCTGGATCAGGAATACAATCAGATGCTTCATATTCCTTATAATAAGTTCTTTGAACAATATGTTTTGAATCAGAATTATTAGAATTGAGTCGGGTAGTAGAACAATAATCAAGATAAGTAACGGTTATACATACTGAACGTTGTACAACAGTTACTTTGATATTTTCTTCTTTATAATTTTGATCTAGAGGAATCATCAATATAAGCTTATTTCCTTCGCGTATAGTCTGATGTCTATCAAGATGATGTGTTTGCGTCTCTTCATTATTATTAATTTTACTATCATGCTCACTTGAAAGAAGAGTTTTGTATTCCTGTAAGACTGTTCTATCACTTTCATTAATCTGTTTTTCATTCTGTTGTTTGTCTAAATCCATAGACATATAAGGAATCTTAATTAAAAGGAGACCATTCCGTAACAGGATAATTTCGGATTTTTCAACCATTACATTCTGCGGGACAGTAAGCTTGTTTTGAACTTCACGGAAAATAATTTCACTCGATTTGCTAGTTTCAGTTTTTGCATTTATTATTACTTCCCTTTTAGAATTCAAGTATGCATTAAGTGAATCTTGTTGAAGTCCTTTAGCATTCAAGAAAACTTCAAGGAAACAGTGACAACCAGGGGTAATTACAGTGAAAATAGTACAGACGTGTTCCAAAATATTAGATATTTGTTCCATTGGTTATGAGTAGACTCTGTAGATGGAATACAAATACATCTGATCATGATCATGAAATCTACAGTTTGAAGTGACAAATCCGATTTGGAGAGATTAATTTGAAACCTTCATTAATAGCTTTGAATATAAACCAGAACAGCTGTTAGTCACCGCACATATGATTTGGAGTTATTAGTGTAAACAGAACGAGGATGATTGTGATTGGTTATTTCCAACAAGCCAATAGGCATTTGTCATTTTAGGACCTAAAACCCATTCTTTAAACCATCGCTATTCTTTCTAAATATTGGAAACATTGAACTACTCTTACCTTATTGTTTTCTAGCTTAATTAGGAGCTTATAAGGAGCCATTCGATAAAATTTCAAGCTTTCCAATTGTTTTGAGTACTGAAATCGATCAAAAACAAAATTTAGTTGAACGTTATCAAGGACAACATATAAGTACTGGAATATTGAAATGATTGTTAAATATTTAGTAAATAATGTGTGCTTGTAATTTTGTTTAAATTGGTGAGTGGTGGGTAATCATATGACGCGGCTTCTACGATTTATGTTGGTTGCTTGATGAATAATCCAATTACGGAGGTGAATATGAGCGTCCCAAGTCGTGCGACAAATTCAAACAATACGATTTTGTCTGAGGAACGAACGTGTCATAGAAACCAAATGCCATCATCGGATTCTGTTGGACGTTCAATGGCATTGTTACCTATAAATCACAATCATCCTCTACATCATGGAATAAAACTAATGCCACATATAACTATTCCTCATAGAGAAGTAGGGGCGACCACACCTCTAGTTAACAACTCTAGCACAGCTAATACGTGCTCGATGCCACTGCCAGGTTCAATCTCATCTGCATCAGACACTGTTTGCAGCATTCTTCCACATAACAATTCTGATAGTAGTTCAATAGACCTCGCTAGTCTATTCGAATGCCCTGTATGCATGGACTACGCTCTACCACCGATTATGCAGTGCCAGAGTGGACATATCGTTTGTGCATCGTGCCGGTCAAAACTGTCATCCTGCCCAACTTGTAGAGGCAACTTAGGTAAGTTTATCTCGTTATCATACTTTTGATATTATTCACAACTGTACAAAGCTTTTGGAAATTTGTATCTGGGTATATTTAAGTCGCAATAGAGAAAAGTTGAAAATTTTTTGTCACAAATAGTTTCACATGCTCCATTTTTACTCATGTGTTTTAGCTGTCTGTCATGCACAAGTTCTTGATTTCATCTTAGCTTATTCATTCATTCAGACATTCAGCTACAACATAGAGCTTTGTACATGCGTACATCAGTTCAAGTTGCCATGCCTCAATAAGCTGACAGAGATTAAATTGTCGGACCAAATCCCAGAGTAGGGGAAGGTAGTAGAGTAGAGTAGAGTAAGTACTAATGGGAAGGCATAGAGATAAGAGATGAGATTTGAGATAAAAAGTGATTCAGTAAAGAAAAAATTATAATAAGCTCAAAAATTAGAATTTGGAGGAAGACAAGGAGTGGATGCACCTGCGCCATTGCAATCGATTTTGAGCCATATCACCTAAAGTCTCTAACCATTTGTTACGCTCATCGTGTGGGCCCCAACCAGGTAGTCTACATCTATTAACATGGCTCAGCCCAATTGTCAATGACTTCATGGATTGGTGCCATGTTTTCGTTTGGCCACCCCTAGCTTTCTTCCAGCCTACTCCCACACTAGACAACATTGCTCGTTTCGGTAGACGGTGGTGAGGCATACGCAACACATGTCCTAACTGCCTCAGCCGGTGAAGATTCACTACTTCATCAATAGACTTACCGTATTTACCTAGAACTCTATTCCTAACCCATGCATTGCTTACTCGGTTTTCCCAGCAAACACGAGCAATGTTTCGGAGACATCTATGATCGAATACTAGGAGCCTACGAATATCCTCTATCCTTAAAGGCCATGTTTCACATCCATAAAGTAAGACGGATCTGACTGCTGCGCAGTAAACGCGTCCTTTCGTCATGAAACGAATGTCTCGCCTACGCCACAAGTGACGCAGGTTGGCAAAAGCCGATCGGGCCTTATGTATACAGGGCCGAAATTTCATCGGACACCAGGCCGTCAGGAATGATGAGGCTCCCGAGATAAGTAAAACGGTTAACACATTCGATAGTTTCACTCCCTATCACTAACTTTGGTGCCGAATTAAGCCAGTCCTGAAGTAACATTTTACATTTGGATGGGGAGAATCGCATCCCAAACATGCTTACGTTCAAGTTTAAGGTTGTCAAAAAGTTTTGCATTTTATCAGCATCATCACTCAGTAGAACTATATCATCGGCATATTCTAAGTCAGTAAGTTTATCTCCTGGAAGGAGGTCAACCCCAGAGAAATCAGACGATGACAATGTTAACTCTAAAAGTATGTCCATGATAAAATTAAATAAAAATGGAGATAGCGGACAACCTTGACGAACACCACTAGAAGTGGTCAATTCCGAGGACAATCTGCCATAAGCTCTAACACGACATGTGGTGTTCGAGTAGAGAGCTTGTATAAGGTTAATGTACTTCTCCGGTACGCCTTTCAATGACAGACATTGCCACATAACCTTACGATCAATAGAGTCAAACGCCGCCTTAAGGTCAAGGAATACAGCTATTGTTGGGCGTCTGAAAGTATGCCTATGCTTCAAGAACCTGCCTAAGTGTGAATATTTGGTCTATACAACCACGTCTGGGTCTGAAACCACCTTGGTTTTCTCGAGTTTGCTCTTCACGAGCTTTCGATTAGACGTCGAAGTTATATCGAAGCTAGTATTTTAGACACTATATTCGTTAAACTGATTCCTCGGTAATTGTCACACGAGGACTTCTGTCGTTTCTTATAGACCGGAATGGTTAGTGTTCGAGACCAGTCAGATGGGATTACATCTAGTTCCCAAATTCTAGCCAAGATCTCAGTTAATCTGGCTGCTAAGACTGGACCACCTTCCTTAAATATCTCAGGGGTCAATGCATCTGGTCCTGCCACTCTCCCTCGCTTTAAGTTTCCAATAGCCTTCACAACCTCACTGAGACTTGGGGGACCAATGTTAATTTGTCATTCAGATTGTTTGGGGATGGTGGGCAGCAGAGATGACGCCGTGGGCCAGTTGAACTGTTCCCTAAAGTGTTCTGCCCATCGGTCTAATCTTCTGGGTTGACAGTGAATAATGGAACCATCTTTTTCGGAGATAGTTTCGCTTACAGTTGGGTTTTCGATACCCGTTTCCTTGATAAGTCTGAACAGTTGCCTACTGTTACCTATTGCCGCTGCCTTTTCCATCTCTTTAGCTTTCGCCACCCACCACTGCTCACGATCATTGCGTAAGCTTTTGATTAGTTTGTGTTTAAGTGTCCTACGTTGTTCATCATGTTCAGAACCAGATGGGATGTGTTGCCGAGTATCTATCAGTTCAGTAGATGCAGCTGAAATCCACTGAGTTTTCCTAACCTTTAGGTCTAGTTTATTAGTGGATATTACTGCTCTTTCAACAGCTTTTTGGATATCATTCCAGGCTAGTTCAGGTTGAGAACAGTTTACGCCGTTTACTAATTGGTTTTTTAGTTGTTCTTGGAATGTATTCTTGACTTTTGCATCATTAAGTTGAACTCTGGGGGGGGGGGATCCTTGTCGTGGATCTTTTACGTCCAGTGAGTCGCAAACTAATACGCGCTCGCACTAAGGCATGATCTGAGTCTAAACATGTGCTCCAAAACGAGCGGCAGTCTTCTATCGAGCCTCTCCAACGATGGCTAATAGCAATGTGGTCTATTTGAGTCCAGCATTAGGTTGATTTCGGAGGCCGCCATATCAACCGATGTCTTTCCTTATGCTTAAAGTTGGTGTTTGCGAGAAATAAACTCTTATCTGAACAAAGTTGTAGTAACCGGTTGCCATTGTCTTTTCGTTGAGCCTCAACACCGCAGGATCCACCTAGGTGCCTTTCGGTTTCGTTTAGTCTACCTACTTGGGCATTAAAATCACCCGCCACTATTACTATATCAGTGCGCTTAGCTTTACATAGAAGGTCATAAAGTTTTCTGTAAAATTCATCTTTCATTTCATCTGAGCTGCAGTCAGTGGGAGCATAGGCAGAGACAACAAAGAGACAACGGCGTGTGTCCCTATCTTTACGAGTCCTTACCGTTCCATTTAGACGGACAGCGCACAAGCGACTGTCTATTGGAATCCAGTCGAGGAGAGCCTGTTCAGCTTTTAAACTTAGTGCTATACCTACACCAGCAAGGCCTCGAGTGTTAGTGGTGGGGCCCCCGGAAACACGAAGAGTGAACCGAGCAGATTCCTTATTTTCACAAGGTGAGGTCAAGCGAATGACTGTGCTTGGATCCTGTATACGCGTTTCAGAGATGCAGCAGATATCGATGTAGCGGGATTCTAGAGTCATGGCTAAGGAAGCCTGTTGTCCTATTTGACATAACGTTCGAACGTTGAAAGCTCCAATATACAACTTATTGCGCGGTTTTAGAAGACCAGGTATAACGTTTCGTGAACTCAAATCACTAGCATTAGAGACGCAAGGCGATAAAATTATGTTAGAAGGATTAGGCATAGTGATAAGACAGTTATTAAGAGTTGATAATGGGATTTGACCTCGAACAAGATGATCTCGTGTGCTGTTAGAGGTATGAGGGCGATTTTCACTTCCTGGCTGCCCACACCATGGAAGGATATTACTTCTTGAGGTACCTGAAAAAGAAGGTCGATTAGTGTTGGTCTTAGAGACCTGAGAGCGTGATCCGCAGAGCCCAAGGGACAACTGCTTGAGGCCTGTCACGCACGGCCTTTTTATGAAAAGTTTTTTGAGTATTAGCTCCGCACTTAAAAGCCCTTGGTGGGCACCCATACCGCCGGAGACGGAAATCCGTGAGGTAGGGTGAGGTGTGATATTTTTAGGGCCGACCTTTTCTAACCCTTCCTTCCTTGTAAGAAGGCAGCATCGCTGCAGATGCTGGTTGTCCGAGGGAAACACCTTACTGCTGTCACACCCCTCTGCAGTCAGCAGTACGACTTCGCCCTCAGACCTTGAGTAGCTGCTTTTAGTCTCATCGTTCTCCAATCAACCTGCCTGACATGGTAGAACCTACAGGAACATATGTTCCAGCCAGTATAGCTCGGTTGGGTCATCACGATAGGCAAGCCCGACCACCGCGTCAAGGTAGCAGCTACGGTCGGGATCTTAGCTTTGTATTGCTGATGATTTCCGGTACACTGTAGTCCAGTGATGCAGTTCTTTCTGACCCTACAGTACGTTATTCATGATACACAGCTTTTAACTATTTGAATATTACTGCATGCTTATCTCTGATTATTTCAATACAGTGATTTGTGCACAATATAGCGTGTAAGTCCAGTGTAATGCCTCTTAATTTAGTAAAGCATGTATATCTATTCTAAATAATGCTTTGGAAATAATGACAGCTTCTCTTATTAAGATTCACCATCTCAGAACTGCATGCTGCACGACCAGTTACAACTAGGACATTCTAGTAATCTTGAAACATTATCAGTTTTATTTATTAGCCTAAGTTTTCTGCCTATAGTTAAGTGTAATCACAACGGAAGCCACTGCTAAAGTAAATTTAGAAGTAGACCCCAGTCTGTTATTTTTAGTACGCAATTCTATTTCGATCTATTTTTTAAAATTTAGTGTTCGACAATTTCTTTTCCACCTCTGATGAATGACAACATGATTACCTCGTTCTGCACTTTGAGGAATTGTCTTTATATTCCTTTCTTTTGATCAGTATATGAATCTTTTCATGCCTATAACTAAATCTTTAATCATATGATACCTTTCATTTTTATTCTGAAGATAACATCCGGAATCTTGCAATGGAAAAACTTGCTTCTAGCGTTTTGTTTCCTTGTAAGTACTCCACTAGTGGTTGTCCAGAAACTTTTCATTATACGTCAAAATCAGAACACGAGGCGGTTTGCGAATACAGGTATGTTTGTATCTTTTATAAATTTTTAAAGATTCGTTTTCATTTTCAAATCATTCATTACTCGTTAGCTTGACTTCCGTAATATATACTGTCTCGTTCTGTTTTCCCTGTTTTTTTATTATTTCCACAAAAGTTTATAACCGTGCTACTTATTTATATCCACTATATTGGAACCACCCAACTTTACGCAGGCTTTTGAGTCTAGGACATGCAGCCACTGTGTTTGGATTCTACTTAAACAGTATAAATTAATATTATCATTCTCTAACACTCCGTTTTTATCTACTTCCTAAAGTAAATAAATCCGTCTACAAGCGTGAATAGAATGATAGCAATTGTAATTTTACTTAGTGTATTTCAAGAACAGTAAAGGGCATAAGCTCTATTTAAAGTCACCAGTTATCAATTCTCTGCAACTCAAAGGCGATGATGAAACTATTAACAATATTAGACAGCTGTTGGAATCATGCTTTGGTGACATTTAACAAAAGAGTTGTGAACTTTTGCCACTAATTTGAAACTTTAGCTCGAAAATGTTATCAGAAGTAACGTTCTGAATTTCTATCGATCTCTGGTGTCCCACAATCCTGTAACCGAGTATGTGTCCAGCTTATTTATTTTATGCGACGGCATTTTCAACATACTGTTTCTAGTTACTTTGATCAGATATAGGAAAATATCCAATCTAAGTCTTGAACTCGTCTGATTCCCTATACCCGTTTGTGTCGATATTAAAAATAAGAATGAAGATTGCTGTGTGTGGTATCCACGTTTAGGAGTTTTAACTTCAAAATTCAATTCCTAGCTATTGACTAACAAGTAAAACCCTTTTTTTTATGTCCTGAAATCAATTGTATCTTACTCGTAGTTCATATGTTGGTACTCTCTTTTATGGTTTCTGATCTAGTACATCATACTGCTTCGTATCTTATGAATTTATAAAATCTGATTAAAATTTGCTAGTACACTGCACATGTGTGACAGGCATATTTTGTAAGGGCATCAACTATTATATGTCTTTAGAGTTTTTTATTAGTGATGGAATCGCTCAGTAATTGATATGTCAAGCCGAATATACTGAAGTGGTTGTGATATGTTTTATAGATGTGTAAATAACATCTGCTTTTGCTTAGTTTAGAATAATTTTACACTCTTTCCTCGTTTCTTGATATGTTGTTAAGATGTTATTCAATCTTCGCCAATGTAACTTTGTCTAAGATTTTATTTCTCTGTCCGCATTTTAGCAAATGGCTTATGAGCCATTTCAGTTACTATATTATACTAATTCATGATTTCTTAACCATATCAAACTATACTACGTTCTCATTGCTCTACCTTTTTTACATGATGTGGCATTTCCATGTTCTTTTGTTCCCATTTCGCTAATGTGATTTTGCATGGAGCTAGTGTTATCTATCTTTCTTAAGTTGAATGTAGAAAATTGTCTAGACACAACTGAAACCTCTTACAGGGAGAGACAGTTGTATTACCTAGTTATATTCTGAATACAAGTACAATTGTCATTGTGTTGCTGCATGTCGCTGTCTTGAAAACCGATTTATAATTTTAGTCCATCCTCTCAACATAGTAATATTTGATCATGGTTTAGTTAGCAAGTATCTGCTAACGTATCTAGTAGGGTTTGCATGTACAAGGTAAGAATATATTACTGTACTTTTTCCGCAGTTTCGACATTTTGTTAATGATTTTATATCTATTCAATTACTACTTTAGACCCTATGATTGTCCATGTCCTGGTGCTTCGTGTAAATGGCTTGGTGAACTGGAACAAGTTATGCCTCATCTTATGCATCATCATAAGAGCATTACAACTTTACAGGGTGAGATTAATCTGGAATTATTCTTCGTCTAATCATGTAACTTATTGTTGTTGATCGCATAAACAGTTAGTAAATATTAATTTGATCTCTCCTTGATTATCCTAACTTAGAAATACTTACAGAACAAACATACTGATCTCGTGCTTCATTTGGTGTCGTGTAGGTGAAAATTACTAGAGATAAACGTTATTTAACTTGTGAGGCCATCAGCATTAGATATTTAACAGATAGCTATCAGCCAACTTTTAAGTAGATTGGTGAAAATCGTCGTCTCGAATCTCATACTTAAGCTTCAGTTATGTATATTTGTGCCTGACTAGATACATTCTTGAAGAGCAACATTCGGAGGTGATAATATCAAGGATGTATTTATGAAACAATTGGACGATTATTTCTTAAGTCATAACGTTAACCTTGTGAAAGCACTGTTACGGTCTTCAACCTCTCGACAGTTCCTGAGTTTTTGACCTTCAGAAAGAAGTTTGAACTGACAGAGTAGTTTTCTCGTCTAAATCATAAACTTCCACGAACATCTTAGTGGACTTTGAAGATGCTGAGTACAAGAAACCTAAATGGGAACCAACAAGTTTATTCGGTTGTGAAGAACGAAAATGAGATACTAGTAGCTTGTTTTTAAACTTACCTAAGAACATTAAGCTTAAAAAAAATCGAGGTTTAAATATGTTTACTTTCAAAGCGGAAAGATCAGTTAGCCGTTAGAAATCTAGGTCAAATGTTCAACTTTTCTTAAACTGCTCATCATTCGCAAACAGTCTGAATGAAAGATGTAAAACTAGCATCATGAAAATAGAGTTTCTAGGTGGTTGATAAAAGTTGTTTGGAAACCCTGGGACTAGGCTTCATCCATGTTAGTGCTCATCAGTGTAGTGTACATAGAATCTTGAAGAAACTTATCTTTTATGCGTGATTAAACTAGCACCAATTAGCATCACACCCAGTACCTTAACGTCGTATTTACACGGAAATGAGGCAAATTTTAATTCTTTGTCCTAACTGTCATAGTAACATTATTCATGTTTATGTTTTAGGTGAAGATATTGTTTTTCTTGCTACTGATATAAGTCTTCCTGGCGCTGTAGACTGGGTCATGATGCAATCCTGTTTTGGACACAGTTTTATGCTAGTTCTAGAAAAACAGGAACGTGTACCAGACCAAATATTTTTTGCTCTGGTTCAACTTATCGGAACTCGAAAACAAGCTGATCAATTTGTGTACAGGTAGTGTTATATTTGTTTCATTAAACGTATTGCCGAAGAGGCATCCTAATTATTCTGTTTCGAATAAGCATTGTTCAATTAACTTTTATGTAGAATGAAGTTATTATGTACATATACTTCTAATTTGAATATACTCCCAGTTTTTGATGAAAATGCTTGTTTTTTTAAAAAGTGTAAAGTGCATACATTATCTGTAAGTACTTATTTCTGTGATAACCTTTTTGGCTTAAAGCGTTGACTGTAGGTATGATAATTAATTGCAGCACTCTCATAATCAGACTGAAGCAGGTGTGGTGGGGCTAGAGCTTATGACTTAATGGGTGAAGACAGTACACAACCACAAAAGGTTACTCGATGACAAAACTCAATATAAATCTCTGCTTTCTGAATGGGGATTTCATTTCGTGCATTTCATTTTAGATTCATATGTTTCTTTAAGAGACTACAAACAACTTACCGAAACTACGTTGATTAGAATTACATTTTTATGTGGTTATATCTAACTTTTTTAAATCTAAACATTGTCATTATTTCAAGTGGTGCAAAAATTAATCTCCTTACCTGTGAATATACACCCTTACGTCTACATTCTTTATTTAGTGGCTTTATCACATCCCTGTAGCACTTGAAGAACACTATTGGTTGATTATCTGCAATCTACGAATGTTTTCCATCATTGAACTGTATGCATTTTAACTGTAAAGTAGACAGCTGTTCTATGTACTAATCCCATACAATGGGCCCTCATGTATCTAACCGACTTCATTAGTAATATAGGCTGACGAAATTTAGTTGAATGTTATCTGTGTTATTACTTAGTTGTTGACCAATTATCAGATCTGAAATTCTCTTCAAATAAATGAAGATATTACCATCGTTGGTTATTCTTAAATTGACTTTTCTTAAAATCTTCGTGCAGCATCTGTTAAGTATTAGTAATGTGTCATCTAGGCACCTGCTATACTCATACCTTTGGCAAGAATTAAATTACTAGTGCCATCCATTTTGTAACCAAACGATATCAAATAGAGCGTAGCTATTAACCAGTTACACTTTCACTATTTCGTTTACCTATCTATCGAATTGTTATTTTTTGAAAAATTATCAGTTATCAGTTTTTTGTGTTAAGTTCATAGTCTGTCGCTTCTTTCTACTCACTGTCTCCAGTCACCCGTAAAACTATAAAGTACTAACTAACACGGATGCATTTTTCATTTTATCTTTTCTTACTACCTGTTTCGACTCATAATCAACCTCAATGTCGATTGCCTTATCCTCCTTTCCAACATAGCTTTGACCATTCTGCATACTTTCTTTAGATGACACTTAAGGTTCTTGTCTTTAAATAGAATATGAAGGAACTCTCTGATCACTAGAATCTTAACTAAATGGATTTTTTTGTCTTGTCGTTTTCAGAAAGCAGTTTGAAGTTTGAGATGGTTGTACCATTGATTTAGTCTCAGTAAGTTGATAATCATTATTTTATTTGGGCATATACTGGGTATACCTAACTACCTCTTGCCTCACTGCACGATGTTGGCTGGAGTAGGGGTAGAATGGAAAGATCCCAGGGTAACCAGATCAAAATATGCCATCAGTCCATGGAGTCTTTAATTGTCGATTTAAGCCATGTTTATTAATACAAACCAGTTGAGGTCCACACAATAATCGCAATCAGTAGGTAGTGACTGAGCACGAGTGTATTTACTCTTTATCCTTCTTTAGATCTAAAGTTCCATCATTCTTCTGTGCATGCCTCTTCTTCATTCATTTCTGTTGAATTATATTGTAATGTCGATCTTGTAAACATGATCTTGTCGTGCTAACGTGTTATAGCAGCTTGAACCTATCCACATTTGTGCCTGGTTGTACGTTGTTTACAACTGAGTGACTAATTGCACAGCTCATTTCGTAATGCATAAATCTGTACATGGCTGTTAGGTTATAGCGATTCTATGTGCAGATATTACGAATGTGCTGTAGTCAGTTCTGTTGGATAGTACAGCTCTTATTAGTCTTATGGTGATCTTTTTTGGAAGATTACTTTTTTGCACTTCTGTTTGGGTGTATGGGATTAAGGTTGACTCTATATATACGGAACATATTACAATTAAGAACATTCTTATCGGCGCTGATCTTGGAATTACCATTATCTACACAGGTACATATTTTTCCATGCGAGTTATTAAACGGTTTAGGCTTTCCAGTTATTTCTAATACTTCTTATTGTTTATAGCTGCACTTTCGATTTAAATATCCTCCATTTTTCATATTAACAACTATTGCAATTTTGAGAATCTTGAATGTGATCAAATAAACACCAACTGACTGTTTTTAGTCTGTGAGCTGTAGTTTGGGTTTTAATAAATGTCACTCACCTGTCAATTATAGTCTAATATACTTGATGTTAAGTTACATTTTTCATAATACCACTACTTGGGTTGACAATATTGTATAAGGTGAAGTAGGTTTCGAACCATTAACACAGTAATTGAAATCTTAATGTTTCAATGTTATGTCCATTATCATGTCCTTTTTTGATATGAGTTATTTCTTATACTGTGGTTATTCACAATGTTTCTATTGTTCAATAATTGTTGTATCTAGCATATTCGAGTGTATTTTCGATAGACATTGAATTTCTAGCGTCAGGAGTAATCTGCACTATGTTCTGTGAACATGCCGGATATAAATCACAAGTATATTAAACATTAGAGCTTAATTTTATTTTAGTGAAAATTCGACTTTAATCTGCATCACTTACTAAATTAACGGAAAATGACTAAAAGTGTTTGGTGTAATATACCTATTTGACACTTAAAATGTTACAAATAATCCGAGTAATTTGATGCATACTTTTCAGATGTAATAACCAATAATATAATTCCTAATGTATTTAATATGCCATTTCCCTTTACTTGTTTTTATAGACTTGAATTAAATGGACATCGTCGACGTTTAACATGGGAAGCTTGCCCACGTAGTATTCACGATGGTGTTCAATCAGCTATCGCTGTGTCTGACTGTTTAGTGTTTGATTCTAATACAGCTCACTCGTTTGCTGAAAATGGTAATCTAGGGATAAATGTGACTATTTCTCAAGTTTCCCCGTCTATTTCGTAACTCTGAATTTTCATTGTTTTTTTTTTTGATTTCTGTACACCTTTTTTTCTACTCAACTATCATCACTATTTATTTTCTGCTTCATCGAGCATATAACCTTAATTCCTTTTGCTCTTATTAAACTTTGTCACGGTTTGTTATTAATGAATCACTCAATGTTTGTACCTTTTGCTAGATAAAAAGATAATACTGTTCACAAACATGCATTGGATCTCACTCTTTTATGCATCTTTTGCGTAATCTTACTTTAAAAAAATAATGAATGAAACCTAATCTTATCATCATCTTTTTCGTCCTAACTCATTCCCATTTTTATTTGTTTCAGTCTTCAAGCGCCTTATACAAATTCAGCTATCATCACGTATTTATGTATACATACATACAAGCATATTTTTCTCATTTCAAGACAATTCAGCTCACTAGTTTATCATGTGTGTTTTTGTACATTATCTGTCTATCATATCCCCTCTCTGTAAATAACTGAGTTCACGACTCGCCTTTCTGTCTTATTACCTGTTGATATGTCCACGTATTCTTACATTCAATCATTATTGCATACTGTTGAAAGTATGAACTAAATAAATTTAAGCGAGTGTTATACATCGTGTTCCCACTCTTATTTTGCTAGTCCTATCCTATTTTCTCCAGTATTTTTTGACATTATTTTCCTCTTTTTTTCATAATTTTTATGTTCTGTTTTCAAAAAGGAAAGTTAGTATTTAGTTGTAATTATGATTCTTAGGTTTTTCTTTTTAGTTTTTACAATATCTATTATCATTGCTTTAAAAAGTGTTAAAAAACAACACTGATCGTATTCATTTTCAGGATGCGTGTTTGTTTTCATTGGTTTTTTGTTGACATTAAACTAGTTTCCTTTTTTATTTTGTCCTGTTGTTTTATAGAACAAGGTTCTTATGTATACACATGTGTTGATAAGTAGTCGGACAGCATAAGTGTTCTTGTCTGCTTGTAATAACATGTAATAAATATAAATCTATTTTGTAGTCTGTGTTATTTAGTTGAAGGCATTCAGCATGTAACCCTGAACTTAAGCTTCGTGCTAGGTTTTACCTTCAGTAATGTGCATCCTACAAAGTTGATGGAGTTTACAGTTCTTGTTAAATTCTAACACAACTCGTCAAGCATCACAGTCTGAGACATTATCACTAATGTATTCTGATCACAGCATAGGAAATCTATAAGGTTCTAACCAGACCGTCCAGGTTTGTTCATGTGGTATGAGATACTGACCAAGCTTCTGTTCTAGCAACTTATTTTTTTGGCATGTCTTTGTGTATCAAAGTAGATAATATCAAATAAAAAAGAAACTCAATGTAGGTAGTGACATTTTCTCTAGTAAGAGGCTGATGTGGTTGGAACATGTATTATGCACTAGTTAAATTGACGGCACTGGCATTAGTAAATATGAGACGACACATCGAACGGAGACAAGTGGCCTTCGGATCATTTAAACTAAAAAATGTGACAATTTAGTTCACTTATTTCAAAGCTCCATGTGAAAAAAACATGATCACTTGGATATTAGTCAATCGATTGCCATCCCCTCTTTGCTTACGTTTGTAAGGATGACCAACTGTTGATTCATTGATAGCCTGCAATCCCTAAACGTGGTTCGTGAAAACTACTCATTAGGTACTATAACTCGTTATTCAGTTTTTCACTATAACTACCCACAGTAACTATTGGTTAGACGAACAAAGACTAATTTGCTCACTGCTTCTACTAGCTGTGATACTGTGTGGATCCATGACTTGTTTAAAACTAACAACTCTTACTCCTGTAAATGCATAAATTACAGTATTATTTTGCTTCCCTTAGGTGTTTATTAATTTTATGTTAAGACACTAGGCACTCATATTGTAAGAATAACAAAATTACATAGCGACGTTGTATTTGTGCTGATATTGACTACTGGCAAACATATCACGCACTATTTGCATAGATTAATGGTAGACATGACTTTTACGGCCGAACTTGAACGACTGTAAAATGACCTTGGAAACCTCAATAGGAATGACCTAATCTTACGCGTTACCCCTCTCGAAAGAGCATAGGCCGCTCACCAGTTCAATTAGGTCGGTGCTCTGTGTGTTGAATTTGAGGGTCTTGCTCTTTCCCTTATGTATGTTCAGGCCTATTGACGCTGGGGCTGCTGCTACGTTGATTGTCTTCACTTGCATTTGCTGGTGTATATGGGATAGAAGGGCTAGATCATCCGCGAAGTCCAAATCTTCGAGTTGCATCCTACTTCTCCATTGAATCCCGTGCTTCCCCTCAGATGTAGAGGTTTTCATGATCCAATCGACCACTAGGAGGAAGAGGAAAGGCGAGAACAAACAGCCTTGTCTGACACCGGTTCTCACTGGGAATGCATTTGTCAGCTGTCCTCCATGCACGATTTTGCACTGTAGTCCATTGTAAGAATTCCGGATGATGTTGACGAGTTTCTCTGGTATACCGTAGTGTCGAAGAAGTTTCCGTAGCGGTCTTCTGTCTACGCTATCAAACGCCTTCTAATAGTCAATGAAGTTGATGTACAGTGACGAGTTCCATTCAATTGATTGTTCAACGATGATCCGTAGTGTTGCGATTTGATCTGTGCACGACCGATCCTTACGGAAACCAGCCTGTTGATCTGGAAGTTGAGCATCCACTGAATCTTTCATTCTATTCAACAACACTCTGTTGAAGACTTTCCCTGGTACTGACAACAGTGTGATTCCTCTGTAGTTCTCACATTTGATCAAATCTCTTTTCTTTGGTATCTTGATAAGGTATTCTTGTTTCCAGTCTGCCGGCACCTGTTCTTCCTCCCAGATCCTCTTAAATAAAACGTGGAGCATCCTCGCCGTTATGCCTATGTCTGACTTGAGTGCTTCGGGTAGTATATTGTCAGGTCCTGCTGCTTTCCCACTTTTGATCTGTCTGATGGCTATTTTGATTTCTTCCATCGTTAGTGGATTGACATCAATCAGGAGGTCCGTAGATGCTGCTTCGATGTTTGGTGGGTTTGGTGGAGCTGGTCTATTCAAGAGTTCCTCAGAATGTTCTACCCATCTGTTTCTTTGTTCTTGAATCTCGGTGATTAGCTTGCCTCCTTTATTCCTGACCGGTCGTTCTGGTTTACTATATTTACCTGCCAGTTTCTTCGTTGTGTCGTATAGCTGTTTCATATTTCCTTCTCTTGCAGCTTTCTCCGCTGTCGTTGCAAGGCCTTCGATATACTTACGTTTGTCGGCTCGAATACTCTTCTTTACTTGTTTATTTGCTTCTGTGTATTCATTTTTTGCCTTGATTTTTTCTGCTCTAGTTCGGCTGTTGTTGATTTCTGCCTTCTTGCTCCTCCTTTGTTGAATTTTGCTCAGGGTCTCTGTGGAAATCCTTTCCTTATGATGGTAGTTCTTGCGGCCCAGAGCCTCTTGACAAGTTGAAGTTAGTGCCTCTTTGATTCCTTTGCAGTTGTCCTCCACAGTGGTTTCTTTTTTTTTAAGCAGATCTTGTAAGGCTTGGAACCTGTTGTTGAGAGTTATCTTAAATTCCTTGAGTTTGTCAGTATCTCGAAGAGAGGCTGTATTGAACCATTGTAATGCTGTTACTCCAGTTATCCATTGCTTCTTTAGCTTCAGTTGCATTTTGGCAACCACTAGGTGATGATCTGAAGCTATATCAGCTCCTCCCCTGTTTCTCAGATCTTCCATTAATCTGAATTTTTTATTGATGCATATATGATCAATTTGATTTTCCGGTGAGACCCATGTAACCTTGTGTATGCGTTTGTGAGGGAATATTGTACCACCTATGACCATTTTGTTGAAAGCGCATAGATTTGTAAATCTTTCACCATTCTCATTTCTTTCTCCCAGTCCCTGTTACCCCATGATGTCTTCGTATCCGGTGTTGCCCTTTCCGACTTTGGCGTTTAGGTCCTCCATCAGGATTGTCAGGTCCTTTCCTGGACACTTCGCTATAATTGATTGCAGCCTATCATAAAACTGATCTTTATCCTCGTCATTGCCGTCGTTGGTGGGTGCATAACGTTGGAAAATATTCATTGTAATTCCTTTCTTCATTGTCTTGAAAGATGTTTTGATGATCCTGGGTCCATGTGGTTCCCATCCTACAAGTGCATTGCGCTCTTTCTTAGACAGCATCAGAGCAACTCCTTGGGTGAGTGGGGCATTTTCCTCTTCGTGCCCGGAATATAGTAGCACCTCTCCCGTGGCTAATATTTTCTGTCCAGTTTGAGTCCAAACTGTTACGCTGATCCCGAGCTCAGTCAAATTGTATCTCTTCATTTCTGCTGCTATCTGGGTGATCTTCCCGGTCTCCTAAATTGTCCAAACGTTGTATGTACCTATAAAATGTTTTGCTCTGGTCGTTAGAGGGGGGGCATTGGCCTCATGACTTCCAAAGAATTTCGGCTTTCATCGTGAAGCGTCATAACATTCCTTCCATTCATAGGGTAAAGTTTAAATGGTTTAGCTTGTTTAATCTGGTTAGCGTTTTTTTTAGCAAGCTTGTGTTTTACGGGATAGGGATACTAGCCCTATGCCCAACCCTCCTCCTTTACCCGGGCTTGGGTCCGGCAGCAACCCTAGAAGAGCTGCAAGGGGAGTTGAATAACCTAATCAGGACTCTCTAAATCAGAACCAACTACTTTTTCCTGAATTTTAGTGATTTTCTAGAGAATTTTGAACTAAGATCCATTGTGATATGGCTCCCTCACGAAATCTTTGGTAAATAACGAAATACTCTTCCTTTCAAAATACATACACAATTATAAGGCATAACAGTAACCCGAAATGCAATGAAAAATCCGCAATTTCTAATGAATTATTTATGAATGGAATTGAAAAGTTATACAAGATATGTTTTTATATCATAAAAAGCGCAAGTTATTCTCAAACTCTCTAGACGATGCATTTTCTATAAATATTCATGTAGATGACTCCATAGCACACTTCCTTGAAGTACGGTCGCAAGTAATTCCCAACTCGGATCTACACTGATTCGAAATTATTGGCATGAACTGTCTTTGATAGGTCAACGAAGTGTTTATTATGCACTATAGCTCTGTATACATACCCCATGTTTGGAAGTGATTGATAACGTTTACAATTGTCACTATATATTACTGTCCCAGCTAAGATGCATTTTTCTACCAGCCCAAGGTGTGTAATGGCCGATCTGTCAAAAATCCTCACATAATGTTCTTTGTTTAATGCTCTCTCTCATATACCAAAGAGCTAGAAATATAAGAAAAAAAGCCACTTATCCAATCTTTTTTAACCTGGCGTCCCCTGTCATACTTTCGTTTTCAAATCAATACTTCGTCGATTTTGACTATATTTCCTCATCCACCATATTGAATTTGTAAGGAGACTAATATCCTAGAAAATATTTAACGGCAATATTCATACCACTGAATTGCCGACTCTTCAGAAACATCCGCCAATAAGGAGGCTATCGTTACTTTAGTCCCAATCACCCATTGGATTATTAAAAACCAGGATTTGTTTCACTTCTAACCAGGAACGAGCAAAGAAGGAATCCGATCAGGACTTTTAACACCAGCGAAAACAATAGCCATCTTGTATTCCTTAGGTTTCGTAAACTGACTTTTCCTTGCCACATTGACAATGTGTTGTTTTTCCTAACACTCCGATAGTTTACAAACGAATAACAAGATTTTTATCTTTAAAAAGACCATGAATACAATCGTTAACATACTACTGCCATGTATCCGCCAAGAATTTGAAACGCATAGTAGTGGCAAATATTCCCGAGAATAGATAGTTGCATAGGCTCTGGAAATTGATGCTGACCATGTTTGTTTTAGCGGACACAACTAGTTGAAGGCGCGAGGTCATACATCACCACCAGATCACGACTCAAACCACCGTGGGTAGCACCTCTCTATAGTTTGACAGCCTTGACGTTGCTAACCCATTGAAACTCTGTTTGCGATCAAATATAATTTCTCTTCCATCCTTCATTGCCTTCTGATTTCTTTTCATTCGTAAGAGTGGGTCCAATCGATAGAAGTGGCTCCGATAGTACGACAAGCGTAATATAATCATATATCGGGTACACTTCATTGGTGAGACTGACGTGATTTGGACACGATCACTATTGTGAGTTTGTTCCTCTTTATAGTTTTCAACAGAGTATTATTGGTGGTTTTATTTTTTTACCAAATATTTTTCACAGTATTTTTGTATTTGCACACATTACTATTTTTATGATGTCAGATCAGACTCCTAAGCTAATTAGGAATAAAACCCACATGCCTCCAAGCTTTTAGCTTATTCCTTTTTGGTGAAGATAATGTAGAAGCTTGGTTCTGCTACGCAGAAGCGGAATTTCGAAACAACGGTTTGACAGATCCACGCGTTCAATTTCTGGCAGTTTTAAGGCCACTTCCGTGTGAACTGAACAGGTACTTCACCACTTCTTTTTCAGTCCCGACTGCCTAGAACCTTATGAACAGCTCAAAAGATCAATTCTCAAACGTGGAGAGTTGTCCGACAGACAACGTCTTGACAGGTTGGTTCACACCATTGAGCTAGGCAGCGGTTCAGCGACCGAAATGTTATCGAGTATGAAAAAGGTAATTGGTCAAGGCTTTTGATGAAGGTCTCTTCCGTCAACTATTCCTATTAAAACTGCCACAACAAGTGCAAGCAGTATTGGTAACATTGAACAACAACCCAGTAGATAAACTAGCTTCATCTGCTGATCGAATTCTGGAGATCACCAGAACTCGCCACAATAAGGTTTATTCTGTTATAAAAAAAACCTCTTGAGTCCGGAAAACGAAATAAACAAATTGTGCAATACTCCCTTTTGTTTCCTTGATCTACAGGAACAACGCCAACCAAGCAATCCTCGACGACGAAGTTCATCGCGCAAAAAATCGCAATAAAATTATCGTAGTTCTGCCACTGTAGCTCAATAGATAATTACTAGCACGTTCAGCACTTGACGTTAGATCAACTGTAAACAGTCTTTTAGTATTCGACGATGCAACGTGGATTACATTTACTTTTAGTACTGGTTATCGAATATGTAGGGTTTACATTCTCCCACAAATGATAATTAGATACTTAGACTTAAGCTTCTATTGGTGACCAGATACTGGAAAATAAGAGTAAGAAAATGAAACAAGAATATCTGAGGAAGTACCGCGAGCGGGCTACCCAACACCATGTTGGTGAGGTACGATTTTCCCATGCTCTGTCCAGTTATCAGGTGTTTACTCACCTGCCTCTTGAGTCGCCCTCAAGTCAAAATGAAAGAAGGAATCTACTTCAAAAAATATTGTTAGAACTCCATCACACCTAAAGAATTGCTCCACTGTTTGTATAAAAAGTTAAAATACAAAAATAAAATGTACAATTATAATTGATAAGTCTTCGTTTCTACGTAAGTGTTCGGTTTCCAGACTAGTTTGGAATCTGGAAGAAAATAAACACGGTGTAGATATCTGTGCATGCCAATCCATTAACAAACGAAATGTATACCAATTTAATTGAAAAATATACATATAAGTGCTTGAACTTGCCAGGAGTCAGACCGAATAGGCTACCTTGAACATGTGACAACCGCCTTTTATGACTGGGTTCGTAACGGTGGGTACTGATAGTAACCGTTAGGATGAAAAATTATGGTAAATATTCAGAAAGAAAATGAATTACCGAGAATATAAGAGTGCTTAAGCTTATTAGGTTAAGGAAATAATCTGCGCTTTACAGATTACTCACTCGATGAGTGGTAGGCATGCAAGTCATAGTGAAGCTGTTTCTTCTAAAGTCAACTAATAAATGAGTAGATTATAATCTTATAAGTGTGTAAGTTTTTATAATTATTAAAAAATAAAGAAAATATACCAACAAAATCTAAAATTTTAGACATGACTTATGTTACTACAGTTAACAAATGCTAAAAATAATTTAGACGTTTAATAACTTACTGTAGTTAGCTTAGTGCTATTTATACCTTTTAACAAAAACAATTAGAACTAAAAACAGTCGAATCACCATGGAATATGATATGTTTCCTGAAAACAACACACTTTTTCGTGGTAGTATGTTGTCGTATCAAGTTATTAAAAATGCATATCTCCAGTGGAAAATGGTTTTAGTATTAAGTCTAAGTAAAAATGCATACATGCTAAATAGTGGCGTGTTTAGTAAATCAACTTGTAGAAACAGTGAAACTCGCCTGGGTTGTTTTCGGAATTCGTTATTGTCGGGGTTCGTTTGTGTTATTTATGGTATTGTCTACTAATAGTGAGGAACCTAGAAAAATGATTAGTTCTGCAGGCGAAACTTGCTCACCACACTCACCTGAATTAAAGATTCTGTTTTTTAGTGTCTTACCTCCGTCGATAGATTTGCGGCTAATAGTACTCAACGTATCGTTTAAGAATATATTGCTTAAGTACAATTTATTTTATATATACAAAAAAAATGACTAAACCGTTCATTTATTAAAAGACAAAATTCGCGTGGAAGTGTGTAGAGTAATACTTAGAACTACTACTAAGTATTATTAATACTATTTCGACAACGTCGATATAGGGCAAAGCGAAAATTACTGTTTATTTTATCTAATTTTTTAAATATATATCTACAAACTCGAGATTTCATATATTACGTGATTACATTTTAGACTGTTATGCCGGACCACAAAGAAATGTAACAAACTTTCAGAACTGTGGTTGCAAACACTATTTCATATATTCGAACTTTCTGTAACGTAAACATTTTGTTTCTATTATTGTTACGCTCCGCTTGCCCTATCCTCCCGTTCAGCATAATCGCTGTTATTAAACTGTTTCTTATTATGGTCTACAGTTAATTAGTTGTGTACAAGTTGTTCCTATTCACTACCACAATTCCCCTCGTTTTGTATTCATGTTAATTTTCTAATTGGTTTGTTGTGTGGTCTGATTTTATGTATATATAAAAGAATGCTTGAAATATAGATTCGATTCTGTCTAACTGATCTATTGGCTCGCATTATTCTTATTTCGGATTGGGACTAAGTGGGCACAGGGCAGACGCGCAATAACCAACTAGGCACAAGCAATTGGCACTCGGCCATCCAATCACCCAATTTCTTGCGTCATAACATAGACTGAACTAAAAACGTGGGCATCCCTGCCTGGATAATCGGTTGTGCCCATCTAACGCTTTTAGCCACTTTTACAGCCTTAACGTTTTCACTTTTTATTTTCGTGTTTGTTTGGTCGGGCAAGCGATCTAACAACACGTAGGGAGGTTCATTATCTAGATAAGCCGGTTTTAGCCTATTAATACATACTGAGTCGATGTTTCCTTGTTTCTGAATTACAAAATATTTGGGTTTTCTTGAAATAACCCTAAATGGACCTTCGAAAGAAGGGCTAAGTAGTGCTTTTATTTTATTAGTCCTGAAACATGGAAGCTGTTTTAGTTTGAGACTAGAGCTTTTAGTTGACAGTAGGTTTTGTAATTCTAAGTCATTTTCCTGGCTGTCTCTCAAGGTCTCGACATTTATTGTTGACTGTTGCATTACATTCATTTCTAATCGAGATAATGCATCTGCCGCCTGGTTGTCTTGACCTTTTACGTGACGTATATCACTAGTGAACTGTGATATGTAGTCGAGGTGTCGGCTTTCGCTTTTAATGCATTGGTTAACGGTTTATGATCCGTATAAACTGTGAATTCCCTGCCTTCGAGCATGTGTCGGAAATGCTTGATGGTTAGGTAGATTGCGAGAAGTTCTCGACTGAAGGTAGAATATCTCGTCTTTGCTGGAGCGAGTTTCTTTGAGAAGAATGCGATCGCTTTCCAGGCGTTTTTAACTAGTTGGTTATGAGTACCGCCTACGGCTTTGTCTGAAGCATCTACCATCAAAGCAAATGGGTGATGAGAATTTGGATAAGTTAATGTAGCTGTTCGAGCAAGTTTATTCCTTTAATTGGTTTGTAGCTTCGACAGCCTCAGAGGTTAGTTTGAATTCCTTCGGTTTTCCTTTGAGCGAATCCTTCAATGGTCGCATTATTTGTGCACAACCGGGTACGAATCTGCGATAAAAGTTTATTAAACCTAGAAAACTTCGAAGTTGTGTCAGAGAGCTTGGTATAGGGTATTGTTTAATAGTGTCAACCTCTTGTTTGATTGGTGTAATTCCTTCAGGGCTTATGGTATACCCAAGAAATTCTAATGTTTCTACACCGAAAACACACTTACTTTGATGAATGTTCATGCCATTTTGATTTAATCGTCCCAATACTGCTCGCACATGTTGTTCATGTGATTTTAAGTCCGGGCTGGCAATCAGTAAGTCATCTATGTACCCCTGAGCAAACGGCATATCTCGAAGTAGATTATCCATAAACCTTTGGAATGTTTGTGCCGCGTTCCGTAGGCCGAATGGCATGCGTACAAACTCGAATAACCCAAAAGGTGTTGTGATAGCTGTCTTTGGAATATCTTCCTCAGCTACTGGAATATTGTGATTTGCTCTGACTAAGTTGATTTTAGTAAATACCTTCATATCCTGTACACCATTCGTAAAGTCTTGTATATATGGTATCGGGTACCCATCTGGTACCGTTTGACGGTTAAGGGCTCTGTAATCCCCGCACGGTCTCCAATCGCCTTTATTTTTCTTTCGAACCATATGCAAAGGAGATGCCCACTGGCTATCAGATGGACGTATTATGCCCAGCTGTAGCATGTAATCGAATTCCGCTCTAGCTATTTTAAGCTTATCAGGTGCTAATCTCCTGCGCCTAGCAAAAACAGGTGCACCTTCCGTTTTGATTATATGACATACTTTTAGCTTAGTTTTGGGAGTTTGAGGGTTCTATTTTGTTAGGTTTGGAAATTCCGCGAGTATATCCTGGAACTTTTCCGTTGTTACTGGCGGAGTTTGTATTAAGTTTAGAGATGCGATATTACTTTCTATGCCTTTTGTGAATTTCGAAGTTTCTTTTAATGTCAAACGTCGTTTTTTAGTGTCAACTAGAAATTCATATCTCTCTAAGAAACCCATTCCTAATATTGCCAGATCTAGGTCGGCTACAGTGAAAATCCAAGGAAATTGTCTTCTAAACCCCAAATCTAGAGTCAACGTTTTCAGCCCAAACGTCGCGATTTTAGTCTTATTGGCAACTTTAAGTGTAACTGAGGAAGTTTCTCAACCCAGCTCGGTTTTATTCTTAGGAATGATATTAAGTGCAGCACCAGTATCTACCAAAAAGTTCAAGCCTGAATTTTTGTCGCTAACGTAAAATAAGCGACTGTTTAGGCACCCCTCCTCAGCTGTTGCAACCTGTGGAGGGGTAATTCGTTTCCCTGGTTCTTCGAAGTCTGTTTGGGCCAGGCGCATGGTTGGTTGCATCTGGTCGATTGAGCACCGAATTTCCAGTGATACCAACAAAATTGTCCAGATTGTCTGGACCCTTGTGACCTGTTCCGTGATTTGGATCTCGGTCGTTGTGGTAACCTGCCTTTTATTACTATCACTCGTTTGCATTTTTCTGATAGCTTCTGTGAGACTTGTAACACTCGCAATCAATTGTGCTATGACTGGATCATTTGTTGATTTCGCTTTTTGAGTATGATGTACCACATAGGATGCGGTTGGGGGACCTCTTTTTATTATCCGGTCCGCGATCCGTGCTAAATGAAATAGAGAGGTGTCAGGATCTTGTGCGTCCAAACAATGTTGAACGTAGCATGGGAGAGCTTGTATCCATCCTTGTTTTAGGACTGCTTCACCCACTGTGTTGTCGCCCACTAAAGCTTGAAGATGACGCAAAAACTGTGATGGTGACCTATCACCTAATGTTTCTCCTTGGAAAAGCCTATGAATTCGTTATCCATCTGATGATGATAGACGATTCATTAACTCTCGTCTTAGGATGGTGTATGGTTGTGGTGTTGGTGGACTTAAAATCAAGTCGTTGACTTCTTTGGCTGCTGAAGGGAGTAGGACTGAACATAGGTCTTGATAGCGAACTCCTTCAGATTTTGTATTGTGTCTCGTGAAATAATGCTCTAGCTGAGCAAAACACAACTCAGGATCACTACGATCGAATTCTGGAAGTCGAACTTTTGTAGTCATAACGGTGTCTATGTCTACCGCTGACATATCTTCTAGGCTTTTAGTTGGGATTGAGTCTGACATGTTATGCACAATATAATAATGCGATCAAAAACGAAACATAATGAGTCTAATAGTAGTACTTAACAATAAAAATGAAATACTATATAATATATATATATATATAATATATATATATATATATATATATATATACGTAATCTTAATTACTCCAAAAACAGAAGGCTTATTTAACGTACAATAGAAAGTTAAATATAATGTTTAATACAGAGCTCACCAGTTTATTTATTAGGTACGTTCCGTTCTATTTAACAGAAGAAACAACAATCTTTGGTAATAGGTCTTTATTTCGTATCGTGGGCAGGAGACAGTTGGAGCGGGATGCTAATCATTCAAACATACAATGTCTCTCAACATTCAATATAAGATAATAGGAAATATAATCCCTATAAAGATTAAGAAAGTAAATGAATACTTAAGCTTTCTTATCTGCGTGAATACATAAGTTGTGAAATCAACTCTTAGCTAGTTAACTTAAGTCGCTACAAACCTCCCATCGATGGCTTGTGCTGTTGTGCGGCTTCTGGACGTCAGTCCCTACGGTAGGGTGTCGTTGCATAAAGTAATTTGTACATAATAAATCATTTTTCCTTCCACATTCTTCTGTTTGTCTCCAGATAGCCTGGAAATAGGAAAAAAATTAGATCTGTGCATTTTGTATACGAAAAGATAATTGTTAGCTCAATGCGTCTATAAAAACGTGTTGAATACCGACAACAAATAATCAAATGTTTTCTTTTAAACACGAAAATTACTAAAATGCATACCGAAAATTAGAGAAGAAAATAATATCGGTTTTATTGATTTTAGTTTATTAACTTACTTTTATTGTTATTATTTTTTTTAAAACAACAAACAAAATTGCTATACTTACGTAGGTTGTGGGAATCGGGAGGAAATCAGTAGATATAGTATTCATTAGGTGCTATGGAAATCGTACATTTCTACCAGAACGCGTAGTTCTTGATGTTATGGAGCTCTTCGATATTTCCACTTGCGTGTTAGTCGTTGCTTGGGGCATGGTGACTTCCTTTATGTCAAGTTTTGCGGGTGTTGTCGCGAATTTGACACTTAAAGGTTTACCTTCTAGGTAGGCTGCTTTGAGGCGGTCAATGCTGATGTTATCCTTGTGGCCATTCTTGTCAATCGTATAGTACTTTGTTTCTCGTTTAAGAACCTTGTATGGTCCTTTGTATGTTGCGTCGAGAGGTCGGAATACAGCATCACGACGTACGAAAACGTGTGTACTATATATTTTAAGGTGGACTAGATAAAATCGTCTGTCAGTTGCTGTCGAGTTTGAACTGGCTTGACTGAACGCACAGCATTTGTAAGCTGGTTCGCGTAAGAATTGAGATCCAGATTTGCCGGAGTGGAAGTATTTTCCGAAAATTCACCTGGTGTTGGAAGCAGTCGTTCCGTAGCTTAATTCAGCAACGCTCCACTCAACATTTTTTACAGTACTGAGAATTTCGAGTAACACTAGTGGTAAGGCGTCGATCCACTGAGGGATGTTTATAGCTGAAAGTGATGCTTTTAGATGTCGATGGAATCTTTCTACCAAACCATTAGATCGCGGGTGGTAGGCGATTGTTCTAAAAGAGTTTGTTTTAAAGAGTTTAGGTCAGAGCGTATAGAATTTAGATTTAAACTGACTTCTACGATCTGTTGTTATTGTAGATGGACGACCAAATTTGGGTACTCATCGTTTGACGACAGCGCGAGCAATGGTTTCACTAGTTATATCTTTGAGTGAAATCGCTTCTGCTCAGCGCGTAAATTGGCCCACGCATGTCAAAAGATAAGAGAATCCGTTTGATTCTGGCGAAAGTCCAATCAAATCAAGGTGGACGTGGTCGAATTGAGCGTCAGTGGATGCCAAAGTGTCCTATGGGGCATTTATCATGCTGAATTACCTTGTTCTTTTGGCACTCCTACTCAGGAACGTATTTATTTCTTTAACTTTTCATTCTTATTCGATCAGTAGTATCTTTGAATAATCAGCTTTGTAGTTCTCTGTTGCTCTCGTTTCTTTATTTGTTCTACAATATAATCTTTTAACAAGTTTAGTCATTTGACATAGCTCTGGGCTGGAAAGCAATGACTCTTGGTATCCAATTGAAGTATGTACCGGTATATAATCTTTATAATGAATAGTTGCATAGGCTCTCGACATTGATGCTGACCATGTTTGTTTTAGCGGACACAACTAGTTGAAGGCGCGACGGTCATGCATCACCACCAGATCACAACTCAAACCACCGTGGGTAGCACCTCTCTATAGTTTGACAGCCTTGACGTTGCTATCCCAATGAAATGCTGTTTATGATAGAATATAACATCACTTCCATCCTTTATTGTCTTCTGATTTCTCCTAATTTGCAAGAGAGGGTTCAATCTTTTGAAGTTTCTCTGGTTATGCAACAAACGTTACTTGGTCATATACCAGGGTGCACTTTAAATTTTTATTTTATATCGTTAGGAGAAATCAGTGGAGTGTGATACTAATCATTCACACACACAAAATTTCTAATCATTTAATATACGATAATAGAAAGTATAATTTCTATGCAAAATAAGGGTGTGAATGAATACCTAGGCTTCACTGTCTAAGCATATGCTAAAGCTTTGAAGTCAACTCTTAACAAGTCAATCTAAATTTCTACAATCTCACGCTGTAATTTCTTCAGTGAATATTTCATGAAATTCTCCTATATCGAAGCCCTTATCTATATAGCATGTCTTAAATCAGGCGTCCTTACTGTGAACACATATAGCGTTCACCTTTGAATGTAATTGCACATTATGGTGAAGAGTTGCCATCGAACAGCTGGGCAGTCATTTTATATTTTGACACGCTATCTCTCGACTCGGTTTTCTCTAGAGCAACACCAGATATGTCATTTCACCACATGGGGACTATGACGTTATTTTACTGCAACTATCATTCAAAATGCCTTCCTAACTTCGCGCTCGAATGGTGTAACTGTTTGAGTGTTTGGCGACTATTGAAAACCGATCCCATTCTTTCGTCCTTCCAATACAGATTACTTGAGAAACAGCCATCATGTTACTTACAAAACTGTTTTGCCAACCTAACACTTGTTACATCATCGACAAATATTAAATCTTTTCATTTAATTTTATTCCTTAAAATCCTCAATTTTTAGATTTATTGATTGGCTCTTACCATAGTTTATCTTTGTTGTATCGGAAAAATCGATTCTCTCGCAGACCAGACAGACAACATTTCAGTTATATACAACTTTGTCTCACTTCGGAGTCCATGGTTGACATCTTTATGGCTTTCAACCACACTGAAAACAATTTATACTTACATCTTCTTATAATTTAGGAATACATTGGTTACATAGTCAGTGTGTAGACTAGAATAGCACTGCTACCCGGTTCTACGGAGTTCCCTAACTTTGAGCGGTATTCTAGTGCTGCAATCATAGAATGCATCTGCCTTTTCTCAAAAGTCGATACTCTGTGGATTTGAATTAGAGAATTTATCATAGCTTGAAAGGAATAAAATGCCACACGACATATTGATTTAATATGCCTAAAGCATTTGACATCCCTAAAAGAATATAATTCACGTGGATAAAGTCGATCGCAGCACATAACTTTACAAGCCTTAGCTCATTCTCATTGAAAGCGTCAAAATTCTTCTTCATGTTATTAGTAGTACTTCTTTGGTAAGTGAAACAAATTTCGGCGGATTATTTAAATTCGATTGCCTTTGAGTTGCAGAACTATTCATTATTCCATGTAAGAGGGCTGGGGAGTTAACCTTCTATAAACATTTAATAGTCACCTAAGATCTAACCCCTTCTCACCGTTGCATAAGGAGACGTGCGGTACAAACACTTAATGATTCCACAACAAGTTCCAACCATCGAAAAATGTCTATTGCTTAAATAAACGGAACTTATTACGTATGTGAAGATGCAGATTCCCCACCACATGACACCCACTAAGTGATAAAATAGGATCAAAAGAAATTGTTGACTCTGGTGTGCATAGGAGTAACATCATGTAACGACAAATAACTCCTCATGAATGATAATAAACGTATGTGAACCAACAACCACACACCAGGTTATTCCTACAATGGAAAACCAACTTTAGACCGATATTCGTAGCCAGAAAATGACAAACTAAACCTGGATTTGAGATTAAACAACCCAGAACAAGCCTATGATACATTCCGATCCCGGTTAATGGCCACACTTAGACAAAACACCATACCCCAAATAAGCAAAACTCCATGATCATATTAGCCTCTGTGAATAAATTTTTTCGGCCAGATTGCAACAAACTCACGAGTACTCATAACAACGAGGTAAACAATAAGGCCAAACCGTTCAACATTCGGCTAAATGACACGATATAGATAATAATAATCGATGCAATAAAAGATATGTGTATTCTCTGCCTCTATGATCTAATACCAACAGTCAACATATCGAGAAACAGTTTCTCACCCTTTGTCAAAAAGTTGAACATTGGTACCACTAGATTTTGTTCGGTTGAATCGAGTTATATATTGGCAGCCATTAGTTCTGTAACGATCCGGTTGACATTCGTGTTACTGTTAGAGTTAATACTATGCTGGAGTACATTACTAATTATTTTGTATAACTAGTATATCATTCCAGGCTATTATATATATCAGTGTAATTATCCTGAGTAAACGACCGTTTTGTGATGACGTTTTGTCATTCCATTGGGATTTAGGGATAATAGTCAAGGTCAACATTCGGTTAATTAGAAGACTTTAATCAGCGGAATAAGCATAATTGTATTATAAACCCTAGTAACCACTCAGTCGTGGCAAGTCAGTCAGCTGATTCGAATCCTTTCATCCTGTAAAAAATTCTACCTACTATAATAAACTCACCTGAGACAATAGGATGGAACATACTAGAGTATTAATCCAACCACCAATAATGAGCTCTGTTAACCACATGTTCATAACAAGTCCACGATTCCTTCATCTTCAAACCCACCTTATCTTGACATAAGAGCGGTTCAAACCCCACATTCATGATTCCCGACTTTAGTCATCATCATAATGTAATATGCAGTAATCAAAATTTTTAAAGATTCATGATGTAGTAGCACAACTACCGAAACAACTGGTTAGCATAACTTTCAACCACGTAGTATAATCAGCCATCCTCATCCCATACGACCTTGGTCAGTTAAAATTTCCACCCTCTTACCCAGGTTAACAAGCCCGAATAAACTCAGAAGCGTCCATAGTGAATGCTATCCTAACCTCGACTATCAGTTTAGGCTATCTGAAAACCAACAACCCCTTTCTTTTCATTTAAACTGTTTCTCTAGCATTAACTAGGAAACTATGAAAGACGCTGTCAGACAGTTTTGCTTAAACGGCCATGTATCTATCCTACATACAGTAAATGCTAGATCGATATGTAGCGAAACGACTGAGTTGATCATGCTAGCGTCACTCTGCAAACCATTACTCATTATGATAACTAGGGCATAGACTAATCCGAATATTCCTGACATATCTCCTGATATTTAAAATGTATACCGTATTAATACATTACTTAGACATGGTGACTGTTGTGTAATGTATGTCAGCTTAAAGCTGGACTCACTCCTATGTGAGATTCCTGGTTTAAATATAAGACAAAACTCTGTGTAGATTGTTCTGAAACCTACGAAGTCTATATCGATCTTATTTAGTTACGTTCATTGGCCTCCCAACGCCCCATTGAGTACAGAATTACAAAGATGTTGTCACATTGGCATCCTCTCTGCCATTTACTAGCAAACTTATTTGCGGAGATTTTGGCTTGCCCGAAATCCCATGTGTTATGACGTAAGATGTTAGGTGATTGGATGGCCGAGTGCCAATTGCTTGTGCCTAGTTGGTTATTGCGCGTCTGCCCTGTGCCCACTTAGTCCCAATCCGAAATAAGAATAATGCGAGCCAATAGATCAGTTAGACAGAATCGAATCTATATTTCAAGCATTCTTTTATATATACATAAAATCAGACCACACAACAAACCAATTAGAAAATTAACATGAATACAAAACGAGGGGAATTGTGGTAGTGAATAGGAACAACTTGTACACAACTAATTAACTGTAGACCATAATAAGAAACAGTTTAATAACAGCGATTATGCTGAACGGGAGGATAGGGCAAGCGGAGCGTAACAATAATAGAAACAAAATGTTTACGTTACAGAAAGTTCGAATATATGAAATAGTGTTTGCAACCACAGTTCTGAAAGTTTGTTACGCTTCTTCGTGGTCCGACTTAACACCATGGTTCCCACCCAAAGCACAAAAACGCTACCATTTGATTGTCGGATGTCTGAAGTCCAGCAGTTGGACTCAGTGTATTTGTAATCCTATTTACTCCAAAATATCTTAGACTTAGCACTCACAAAAGGCTTCTGCCCGTACATTGTGTTTACCTGGAAAAAGATCTCCGGTAGTGACCATAATATTGTTATATGCAGCTATGACATGAAAGCTACAACGTCCAGGCGCCAAACAATTGTCATCAGTCAATACTTTCACAGTGTTGACTGTATGAGGTTCCAAACTCCATCGGTAGTCATCGGTAGTCACTTAAATGGAAAAAAACATTAAGGGACAAAGATGTTGTAGATAACTACAGATCATCCATCATGTAATTCACTGATATAACCTTCACTAAGCAAAACACTGTCAAGGTACTAAAGACGTCAAAGTACTCAAACAGCGAAGGGACAAATGATACCCAACCAAGCATACTAAAAATCGGAAGAGAAAATCTCTACTGAAAACTTTTTAACTTGCTTACAACATCACTCTCTACTACACTACCCATTGGCCTTGAAAACCACATACATTATCCTCAAATCAAAAATGGACCAGTTGCAGACACAAAAATATTACCGAACAATTAACCTAACATCTGTTATCTCTGAAGTGTTGAAAAAAGTAGTGAAGGCCTAAATGTTTAAGTGTCCACAGAACGGAGTCTCCTATCAGCCTCACAACATGGGTTTTTAAATACTGGGTCATGAGACACGTACCTAATAAACTATCTTGACAATGCAACTAGCTAACGCTATAAGAGCATGGTTGTATCAATTATTTTTCATGACTTCAGATAAGCTTTTGATAAAGTCCCAGATCACCACAAACTATAGTGTTTCGGAATTGAAGACGAATTACACTCTTGGTTTAACTCATTCATCACAGGAAGGAGCCAGATAGTTAGTTATAACGACCACTTCAATTTACCCAGTTGAGTTGTACAGGGCAGTATCCTAGGTCCTCTTGTTTTCCATGTATATAAGTATTGTATGCAAAGTCATACATTTTGGCAGACCATAACTGTATGCTGATGATTTGAAAACAGTGTACAGCTTTGCGCCTGGTACATCTAATGAAGGCATATCCAAAATCCAAAAAGACCTTAATAAGCTATCGGTTTGGAGACAGAAGTGGCAACTGCTATTCAACCGCAGTAAGTGTGAGCTTATGCAATAGGTAAATATGATGTTAAGCAGGAACTTTATATGAACGAATAAAAAACCAAATACAGCTCCATACGTGACCTCGGCATATGTTCCAGCAAGAACCTCAAGTAGTGTCAATCGCTTCCTAGTCTAGATGATCAACAGGTTTCATTCTTCAAAACGTTTACACCAGTCAAGCCAAGCTTGCGATATAGAGGATATATGTACGTCCTACCTTGGAATATTAAGGTGTTGTTTTATTTAGCATGATTTATAAAAGAACCATAAGAATTGGAAGTCTCTAGATAACTTTTACACGACGATTGATGGAGTATGACAGTGAAATATTAATTACACAGAAAGATGTAAGTTACAGTATCTAGAACCCATTTGGAGAAACCGACTTGAGAACAACTTGAAGTTCTAACATAAATTAATAAACGGTCTAGTTTTTTTAATCTCCTCGCCATTTTGGAAGGCTGCATTCCAATATAACCTAAGAAACCTGGCCTAAACACTGTATACCGAAAAATGCAAAAACAAGTTGCGAAATAACTTCTTGATAGCACGATACAGTTTGTTATGGAGTAGGCTGCCACTTTCTATCGGTTTCTGTGATGGATTTTCAGAATTCAAACTAATGAATAACTAAGTCGCCGATGCTATCGTGATACGACAAATGTTTTATGAACTACCTGGAAATCCTAGCATAGTTAAGCAAGAACCGCATCACACCTAGCGTACGCGCTTGTAGCTGACATCGCATGCTTGTATACTATTAGCAACTTAAGATACATTTTCTCCTTCACTAATCGAAATAACCAGAAAAGTATCCTCTTCATATTTCGACACCTTAGTTCGTCGTCGTTTTTAATCTGAATATCTTGGTTACTTCCAATCACATGATGTTTTTTCGCCTTATATGTTGAGAAGTTCTCGATTATCTTCACCCTTAACGAGGACTGTAAATCGCCCGTCAGTTTAGGTGCATAAATAACGTAAAAATCAACTGCAGGCTACAAAAAGCATTTACCACTGAATACTACTTACTCTTAAATATATAACTGGTTAATAAACTGAGTATAAACCCAAATTCCGCAAAAGCATACAGAAAACTGACCTTACTTTCCCAAACCTCTCTGAACAAAATCGATTTTCTAAATGCCGCATTTGTCAGCCTGTGTTCATGCACTTATAAACAATCTAACCCTTCTACTCGTAATATCCCTTTTCAAAAATACTGCACTCCAAGCGTGCAATTTTATTGTTCATTACAGTTAGGAATTTTAAATTTTGTAGCGTTTTATTACTATACTCAAATTTATATGAACCTTTCCATTTCTGACCGTCATCCATACACCTGGATGTCTTTTTACAGTACTATATTTTTAAAACTCGAGCGTTAGTGTAAAATCTCAACCATGTTGATGACCACAGTCGTTGGTAGTATGAGTTAGTGACTGGTCGAATTCTAAACTCAGTGATGCCTTCTGCATTAGTTTTCGAGTTCTTTACAAGTAACATAGTATATGCATATAGTATATATACGTATAGCCCATATAGTAAGTATGCGGTTAAATTATATATTTAAATGATAGACGATTTTGTAGTACATGTAACTTTCCGTACAGCGAAGGTAGGTCATGCGAGTGACCCATAGATCCGAAACTTCAAAGTTGATTACTCAATATGCTGTTGTTCCATATCCAAAAACTAAACGCGTATGTAGTGTATAAGTCTAAGCAGTACCTTGTTTTTATTCAACTGCTAATAATAAAAACGGTTCGCACAATCAGTTTACAACACGAAAAATCATGAGCAACGAAGTGAAGCCAATTACTTGTTGAAGAAAATGTCCTAACAGGCGATGGAACAAGTTTTGCAATCTAGCCATTCGAATAATTCTAGTTACTCGGGCATAGACTGTCATAAGAACAAGATTATATTATTTACAACCAGGCCTTAAAGTGAAGTAAGACGGAACTGATTATTCAGATGAAAGACAACATGACAATGAAAACAAAAGTGGGCCGATTTGTAGGTCAAGCTTGTTTAACAGGTTTATAGAAGAAAAGCAAACGCAACCAAAATTATTATAAAAAAAAACAAAAAACAGAAAAAAGAGATAGTTTTAAATATAAAAAACCTGAAGGATATTATAGCATCAAAATATATTTCACAGTAATATCGTTCGGTGTAGTTCACTCGCACCATCCCTATTTTATAAAAATTCATCCTAACAAACATTACTTTATTTACTGTAATTTAAGCCTGTAAAAATTTAAATTAAGTAACGATTATCCCTACATAACCATACCCAACCCTCTTTATTATACCCCAATATAATAGCACTATATAAAACTCAAGAAGTGCTCGCGATAATGTAAAATATAAAAGTAGACAAGTCAAAAACTACACGACTTCTTACTGAAAAAAAGTTACGATAGTTAGATGCAGAGTATGAGGGCCAAAGATTTGATGGAAAATATCATATGCTTGCTTCATATTTTTCATTTGTTTTAATCCATAAATCTTATATAAGAGTACAGCTAGTAAGCGCCGCACAGGTTGTTAATAATGTTGGCTTTACGTCTTCAAGTTCGAAGATCTCTGACTAGGTAGTTCATGAACAGTAATATTTTATCTGTTAAACCTCGAATTCTTAGGAATATTTCAGGATGGTCAGATAATTTGCGTAAGCAATCGAAACTTTCTGAAGTTGTTTATTCACGCGAAGATAAATATGGAGCACACAATTACCACCCTCTACCAGTAGCATTATCAAAAGGCAAAGGTAACTTGAACTTATGTTAACGCATTCTCAGGAATTTATGTGTGGGATGTTGAGGGAAACTGTTATATGGATTTCTTGAGCGCTTATAGTGCTGTTAACCAAGGGCACTGTCATCCACGTATTGTTGATGCAATTAAAACCCAATCGGAAACACTAACCCTTACTTCACGAGCATTCTATAATGTTGTTTTGGGAGAATTTGAGGAAATGGCTACAAAAATGTTTGGTTATGACAAGGTGTTACCCATGAATTCAGGTACGAAACATATTCTCATAAATATTAATTCCTAATATTTGTGCAAACTTTATAGCTAATACAGAAACTGACACAGTTTATTAGTACAATTTCTTTTTAAATCTCAGTCCTTTGGTAATGTTGTATGAATATCCTTAAGGGTGTAAGTGACTATCTGAAAAATATTTTTAGACTAGCAATGTCAATTTTTTTCAAGTAAATTGACTCACTACTGAATTATAGTGTGATTCATTCACGTTGAAATAACGAATTTATTAGGAATGTTACATAAACGGGTATATATCTAGTATTATTTCCATCCATAATAAAATCACAGTTTGATATATCTTAACTTACAAGTACAATGTGAGATAGCAAATAAAAAAATAAACTAACGTATACATTAAAAAATAAATTATCTTATACGGCACCACTGGTGAATGTGTTTAAAGTTTAAAGTTAGTTTTATAGTGGATAAGGGGATTTCTGTTTTTCCTACTCACTGTTTGTATTTATCAAATGAATTTAAATTGTAAATATTTGGTTTGTACATCATGGTAACAACTAATAGCCATTTATTGTTCACAAAAAGCTTATAAAAGGTTCTAGCTACCGACCTTAAGTGCTTAACTAAAGTTGTTTTAATTTTCCCAAGTATCAATCATTTTTAAAGCTTTTAAATAATTTAAGAAAGACTAAGTTTTGTTTATTACTGGTTATTTTTAATCATCACAAACGCAATATTAGTATAAATTTTTTTAATTTAGTTAAAGCCGAAAACGTAAATGCTCTTGTACTTAGTAAATAATGGTAACACAGCCCTAATGTATCAAATCTTTATTAAAGTATAAATTATTATTAATTACTTCTAAGGAATTAAGATATAACTTTGTTCCATAATAATGTAATTCCAAACTGTCTATAGATCAACATGCGTTCTATTGACTCGTACACATCCACAATTCATAGGATGAGTGTACATATTGAAATTCAGTAACGATATATATAGAATAATTGTATCTAGAATTAACGTAAATCTGACAAGTACGAAACTGAAACAAGCGCGTATAGTGAGCTATATTATTTTTTGTGTTCAGTCATGTTACAACAATCAAACAGTACAATAATAGATACACAATCAATAAAACCCGTTAACATGCTCAAAGGAGAATATTACCGACCACCTACAAGTATCAAAAAGCTGACGGTTCTGTCATACGTTTATCAAAACTCCTAACTGATGTTTAAAGGCTTTAAAATTTACGTAGTCTTTATTCAAAGCTGTTCGTAAACAAACTGTAAAATTAATTATCATGAAACCGTTATAACTAAACCTTTGCACTTAAAATGCCGCAGCATTTAAATGTAACGCCTAAATATGTAATTTCAGAAGTTTTAAGCAAACGAGATTGTTACTGCTAAAGAACAAAATGTACATTTTCATTACATCGAAGATATCTTATATAAATTCGGATAGTAGCTCAATAATAATTTTTTAGATTTTTTTACGACTGTGCTTTTATTAGACGGCAAATATGAGGTGAAAAAGTTCACATACAACAGTATTTTAAATTTTATCTGTAATGCATGATATACTATCATCAGTTTAGTAACTCTCATAAAATCTAATTGAGATTCAGTTGCACTGAGTAACGAACACAGTCTATCTTTGCTAGTTATTTATTTAAAAATGTAATCAAGCTGTTTTTGAAAAAGTATTAGACAGGTGAATGCCAAAAATCCACAGCAGTTTAACATGAACTGATTTGTAGTTCATTTTCAATCACTGTGATTCGTAATGTCACATTTGTCTTACACTTTAGTTTAAAGTTATATCATGATGCTATCTTTCTAAAATTGGATTTTTCAAAAGATAAAAGTGAAATCTACTGGTAAAATAACAGAAAGAGGGGTTTTTAAATAAGTTGTTTGTGTCTATGATGCTATCAAACCTTTGGCAGCTAAATAAACTTATTATTTGATACCTAACATTTCAGGTATTATATAAGTGACACATTTTATAATCATACAGGTGTTGAAGCTGGTGAAACCTCTCTAAAACTTGCACGTAAATGGGGTTATAAGGTAAAGAAAATTCCTGATGGACAAGCCAGAGTTATATTTGCTGAAGGAAATTTCTGGGGTCGTACGTTAGCTGCATGCTCTTCATCCACTGATCCTGCATGCTACTCAGGATTTGGACCATTTATGCCAGGCTTTGTAATTGTTCCTTATGATGACTTAAATGCTCTTGAAGTAAGTTTATGTCTTGTTTAGATTAATGGTCTAACGTGAAGTTAGTTTATAGAGAATAATCACCAGGAAATTTTATCACTTTACTATGTTTTTAAAATACATACTACTGATCTCAATTTTTCGATGCGTGAACGACGTTTTCGCTGGTCTGATTTAAGGTCTTGTACTTAAAAATCGTGTGAATCAAACTATAATTAGACTGAATGGTATTGTTTATCATATATTTATATTTATAATGCATTAATTTAATGTAATTTTAGGTACCTGTTAATTGGTAAGGCTATCATTTTTATGATCTAGTTTGAAGTGCTTAGGTGGATAGTTAATAAGTTGATTCATCACCCTTACTTGTTGTGTTATCCGGTTTGAAGTGTTTTCCAAAGTGTTACAGTTAACGTTATGTTTCACTAAAGTGTGTTCGAGTTATTAGGCTTTACATTAGCCATATAAATTTAAAGTTACTTAATCTTAAAAACCAGTGGAAGCCATAAAGCTCTTATCAAGTATTCCTTTCAGTTTTGAAAAAGAACACAACTTCAGGTTTTACAGAGAGTATGATGTAAGTGGATATTTACCAGTTCCCTCTTGTTTTAGTTGTTGCATTAGGATACGTTGATTTCTGACCATAAAATCCTCAGCTCACACAAACATTTGATAAACTACTTAAGTAAATCTGTAATTGTTAACATTGGTATATTAGTTGATAACTAGTGTTTGTTTCACTTAATCTAGTATGTGGATATTCTAAACAGGCTTAAATCTTGACTGTTTGGAATATTAGTTTACATTTTTACATAGGGTTTCACGCAATCAGTTAAAAACGTTGGATTTGTATGAGCTTTTAAACGTTAGTTTGATCTGTCTAGTGAAAATACATCTACTCTGATTAACTTTTAAAAAAACCTTTGTTAACCAATGTTTAATGAATTTAACATGATCGAGTTGAATGAACGTGAACGAAATTAAAGGAAACTCCAACGTTTCGCTCAGCAAGCTGGTCCGAGTTTCTTCAGGGAAATAACGAAGATCATCAACTATCGAATATAAGCGCAAAATAAGAGGTCAAATTTGATTACGAGTATCCGATGGTATGAAAATGTTATATGAGTCATTTTAAGTGAACTAATGTTGTCGTGGATGAAGGGAGTTGTGCATTTCGTGTGTTGTTTCATATTACAATCATTTGTACACATAAATTGTTCTAAGCTATGTTCACTGAGAGGGATAGACAATCTGAAGATAAGCTTGTTATCAAATCATAGTTGAAGTAAATCAATGTAATGAAAATTATGGGTCAACAATGGGCATATAATTGCAAATGGTAACAGGTTGAACTGTGTAATTAGAATAAATAATTCTTAACAGAATCAATCGATAAATAAATGGAATGCGTTGGAAGTTGGAGTAGTAGATGTTTGAATTCATTTTTTAATCGTTAGTTGCGATGGTGCAGCTAACAGTACAAATTATTATAACATAAATCTACACACGAAATGTACAATTTCCTTCATCCACGACAATTTCAACATTAGTTCACTTAAAATGACTCATATAACATTTTCATACCATGTATACGATCGGATATTCGTAATCAAATTTGACCTCCTATTTACGCTTATATTCGATAGTTGATGATCTTCGTTATTTCCCTGAAGAAACTCGGACCAGCTTGCTGAGCGAAACGTTTGAATTTCCTTTAATTTCATTCGCTGAGATTGTTTACATATATATTCTATTCATATGGTTGAATTTTGTTTATTAAGTTGTAGTGTATCCACTTAGTAAACAGGTACTATAATTTGAGATAAATTGGTCGGATGACCACAATACAGTTTACCGATATATGTGATTCAATACGGAGGACTTCGGGATATTTCAGCTTCACAGTGGGATTAGTCTCGATTTGTTTGGTTCAGTTAAAATGCTATAGACTATGAAATTGGGTGGAGTAGGTTAGCTTGTCACAGAGGAAGTCAGTTGTTTTAAAACTGCGATTGTTAGTTGTTAATGAGTATTAACCAGGTTATGAAAGATATCCTTCTGACTACCTTGAACCAACCTGCATTCGATTGTTTTATTTTATGTAGTTTACTTAAGGTTTCTTTCAACTTAATACATTGTTATGTTTCGTCTGCAAACTTTGTACTAAACTGTGTTTAAACGCAAAATAATTGAAAATAAGCTGAGATGTGAACTACCAAACTACCCAGTGAATCAAATCAACAAAATTGGTAGCAAAAATTTAAAAACAATCGACTTATTCATGTTCATTTTATTAGTTTTTGAAAAATCATTCATCACAAATAGTTATTGTTGAAAACTAAGATCAGAATTGTTTACACAGAACCACCGATTTTGAAGATTTTTCTCTTGATCTACTCAAACGTTAACTCTTGCTATGTATGTAATAATCACGAATTTGCATTGAAATCATAAATTGAACATTCACATAAATCCAGTAAATTTTAAGTGTTATCCTTTCAAACTACATTCAGTTATTTGTATAGATGCGATAAATCAACCTATTTCTGGATCACTAATTGTATAAACGTATGTGATGCAATCGACGTCCTTATTCGTTTATATCAAACAGAAATATATTCAATTAATTTATCCTTTAAAGAGTGCATTTAACACGCTTAATAAAAATTCACAATTAGCTCAAACATGTTTTTTGATACATATTGATTTTATTAAATGGTAACCTTATAGTCATGATTACGAGTGTAATGACTGTTACTTTAAAGTCAAAATAGGCTAATATGTTAGAGTATCTATTGATCTTATTTATTGCATCTAACAGTTGAAACGTTGAACTGTTTATTAACAACAGCTTACAACAATATATTCGAAATTATTTAAAGCCTAATTTTTCTTATTTACTAATAATACTTTATTCGGAAATGAAGTAAATATTTATTAATTGATGAGATTCCGTACAAACCGACCTCGGTCAGTGTATAATCCAAAACCAGAAAAGTTTCAGGGGTATTAAACCATGATTCATCTGTGGCTTAAATTAAAAGCCTACAGGTTTCACTGTAAACGATTACTCATTAAAATATGTAAGTGGAATCTGATAAAAATTAAATAAATCTCAAAAATACGTAAAACCTCTGAGAGTCAAATATTATGATGAACTGTCATCAGAACTATCAATTTCGAGTAGTGTTCACGATTAACCAACATACCCCCTTTATTTTAAGTTCATCATTGATTTCTTTCTAGAAATTACACTTTAATCATCTAGATATAACCGCGAAACCTTGGCATTAAAATTACTTGTTGTCACAAACAAATTCTAGAATATGGTAATTAAAGCTAGAACAATTAAATCAGGTTACATTGCATCAGATGACATGTATTTACATCTGTTGATAAATAGCAACCATGTTGGATGTGAGGCAGTCATTACTGATAGTAGCAGGTGAGGTCGTGGAAGTATATTGTGAACTGATTCAGAATTATCAACCACTGGGAGCCGGCTCAGTGGTCTAATGGTTAAGCGTTCGCAGCGAAGTCTGAATGTCCTGGAGTCGATTTCCTGATTGGATCGTGGATATGAATTGGTAAAGGGTCCCATAGTAAGACGTAACGGCTGTTCATCTCCTCCTGGTTTTTAATGGTTGTTTAATTTAAACCAATACGTGTTATTGAATTTGTTACGTCTCGTACTTGATGCTTGACTAGTCGCGGACTAACTTAGCACCCCGAACGCTTGAACCCTCCTGGTCGCAAATCAGAAGACAGAAGACGGCAGACAGGAACTTTATTCCAGTGAGATGGAGAGTAAGTCAGGTACAAAATATTCGTGTATTTATAGTTTTCTGAACAACAAAAATCAGTGTTATAATCCATCCAATCCGAATTAAGAAGTCTCAACAGTTACCCAATCAGAACGTGCCACGTCAAGATTCTGGAATGTTCTATCGATCAGTGATTGGATGGAATGTCTTCGGCTCCTTCAAGGGATCTGGAGGCTTCGTTGAGTTTTCTGGGAGCCATCCCAGCAGAATTAACATTCAACAATCTCTAGAACACTCAATTATGAAATACTTTTATTTTGCGTAGTTTCCATCTAAACATCACCAACTTAGACTACATTTAATTGCAAAAAACCAACCTGTAAACTTCCGTTGGTCATTCGACAGTGGTGGCTTTACTGACGTTAGGAATATTATCCTCTTAATTACTTTACTGTATACTTTTCTCTAGGTTGAATTAAAAAATCCAAATACGTGCGCATTTATGGTGGAACCAATTCAAGGTGAAGCTGGCGTTCGTACACCATCAGATGGTTATTTAAAGGGTGTACGAAAATTGTGTACTAAATATAATGTACTATTTATTGCAGATGAAATACAAACTGGTTTAGGCAGAACAGGAAAGTGAGTTCTGGTCAGAATTTTTTTATTTCCTATTAACTACTTGGGTTAAAAATTTTAATTGAAAAATGTCACCAATATTAAATAATTGTTCCTAAAATAATTTACTGTACTTCGATTAGTTGACAAGTAAGTTAAATCCAACACAATCTATGCCTTCATCTACTTTACATTTTGTAAATCTGGAAATTTTGGAGGAAAGCCAATTGTTTATTTAGACAAAAAATACGTGAGCCTAAATCATTGAAATGTTTGGGAATTACCTACCAGCCATATGCTGAAATATAAAATAATAAAAGCTTTAGCATTATTTGTTCTCTCTCCCATCTTTTGGCCTTTAATAATTATCTAACCACATTCAGGAAGCCTATGGTTAATGTCAGTGAATTAATGAATTCATGGATTATGATTACTTCTCCGTTTTATCTCATTGGAGATTTTAACTACACTTCTAATCAAAACAAGACATTAAGGTATGTTAACATATCAAGATAAAGATGAATTCACCTAAAGATTCTAAACCAACGCCAAAGTCTATTCATAATTACTTTCCTTTGTTGAAAATGAAAATAAATACATATTTAACCTTAAGTTTTATATCACTGACTAATCACTGAAAACTATGAGGCACTAAATGATTTTTTCGTTTGACTATCTAAGTCCTCAGTAATATACATCCATATCTCTGCAGAAGATCAAACCTAGGGCACTCGAGATTTGCTACTAGCACTTAATCCTTAGACCATTAAGTCAGAATTGAATGATTTACATTTCTAAATACTTGTTTTATGTTAACATCAAATTTCCCTTGAAAAATGATGGTAGCTATGTAATTAGCTGCGTTACTACGTTACTAAAACGTTCTGTTAATTGCCTGCAGATTTTTTGTATAACTATTTTAGAATTCAGTTCCATTTAAATCTTGTTAAATCATAATTGAATTATTAGTATTGCATACCTTTAATTTGCATATGATCATTATTCAAAACAGGCTAACAGTTCAGTAAACTCAGATTATTACAGGCATAAAACAGTTTTGTCGAGAAAACAAGTAAGAACTTAGATTAGATACTCATTAATATTCGTGTGCTTTCTATGTCATTGTTAAGCATAGACAACCAACGTAACTAAGCAATTAAATGCAAAATAACTACGAAATATGAACGATAGCTACTTCAATTGATAGCTAAACCTGCTGAATGCTGCTTTTTGATCATTAACATTTAGTTGTAAACAGAAATGGGTTGCTTAAAATCCACCGATACAAAGAATAAAAATGTAAATACTCTTTAAGTTACTATCAACTACAATTTTGCAGTAATTGCTCCTCGATCAGCCGTGGATAATGAAGTCAGTTTAATTCGAAATAATGTTTTGTTGCTGGATGCATGCCTATGACAAAGAATAGTAGTTCCATGATGACTGATCAAGAAAACATGACTTTCTCGCAAGCACATTTAATTGAATGTCTTAGTTACATTGGCTTTTATATACGATATATTGCAGCAGCAAGGAAGAAGCCAATGTTTTAATCAAATATTTAAAACATGTGTGGCATTTAGTAGGATGAATTTCTATGGACTCAGTAGTCTAGTGGTGTACGCGGTTGTGTTTGACACGAAACGGACTGAGTTCGAATTCCACTGTGAACATCAACATTGGGATTTAGGTACATCCAGCCGATGAGTCCCAAATAGAACGAAACGCGCGTCCTGGATTCCACTTGTCAGTCACAATCCAAATTAAATGTGTGACATCTATTTGAAGCAAATCCAGTTAAGCTTAATGTAATTGTTTTATAACAAGAAGCTGAAACAAAGTAACAGTTAACGTGTGATTCATAACTTTTTTTAAGATATTTCAATCTGGTATAATATGACCTTTTTTGATGATCTTCTCAAGAGAGAGATCTACAAAATACTATTCAAGAAAACTTATGTGTACATGCAATCGATACACTAAACATTAAATCTACTTAGATCAACAGTTGGTTTTTAAAAATGTGGTTGATTTAAACACTAAAAATAATAAATAAAATTTTATTAAGTTTGCCAAAAATCAATAAATTGCATAAATGATAGGATTTCAGTAAATAATACAGGTTTAGCATCATACACTAGATACTTTTAATAGTAAATTTCTATATTTCCTTATACATTCTTTGGAATTTACCTGTGTTTTTCTTATTATTATTCAGACGACTTTGTGTAAATCATGAAGATGTTCGACCAGACATTGTTTTACTTGGCAAAGCTTTATCAGGAGGAATGCTTCCAGTAAGTTATAGAAACGTTCGTCAAAATAAGTTTAGATTACATGTTAGGTTACAGACTATTAAAGAATTTACTATCAGTATTTATTCGAAATATCTATGTTATGTTGTTTCGTACTCATCATAGATTTATCTTGGTTATGTACCTGTTATACATCACAGGATGGCCGGATTTATTTTCGTTGCTACACTATGATACGATAACTAAAAGCTAGTCCTAGCCAGACTTTAGTCTGTACCCAGACTCACATTCAACTGGTTGATCAAGAACCAGATAGGTTAGACACAAAGCATATATTACAGCAATATCAAGTGATAAACCACTCATGCTAACTAAAAAAGTAAATATATAAGTCACACCTGACTGTCTATTCAATTGTGATTCTTCTCTCATCTACCTACAATCTCATTAACTAATCGCGATAGTCGTAGGTGAGATATATCAGCGCTAAGAAAAACCAGATTGTACTAACCAATTGTTTTGTACCCGTATAGGACTTCACAATAATAGTGCATCCAGTGGGTCGCACAATGAAGTGCATCATGAGGGAACTCCTTACCATCAGAAACCATGTCCAATGGTAGGTCTCCTAATTTACTGCATTGATAAAGTGGTTTTGTGGCAGTAAAAGCCTTATGAAGGCTCCATTTTAAATACTACTGGTAGAGTCAGAGGTTATGGTAAACTACCATCAGAGTTATCAACTTCAAGTTGTCTTCACGGTTCTTGATTATTCTTACCTTTTTTCACTTATGCTCGTCATCAATTTCATCCAAGAAGTAATAATTTCCTCATTTAACTGTTCCGTGGTTGATCTTCTATCACGTGGTTTACCATCGATTGATTCCTCTTTGGTGAAAACTCTGACAGTATTCAGAGTATCCTGAGCGCCTTAAGTAATATTTTAGAGGCGTTTTTCTTCACATACGTATGAATGTTACTCTATGATTGGTTCTAACCATTCTCTAGATTGACGTTAAGGGGAGTAGCGGTTGAGTTTGAGTGTAAGTCACATCGGCTTAAGTGGGTTGACACTTAATGAAATCTAAGCAGGGATTCTGTAGCTGTCAAAAAAAAACATACTGACGACAATGCATCTGTGGTGATTAAGTTGTATTTAGTTTAACAGTAATTATAATTCAAGTGACCAATCAAACGATAGGGAGATATTATGGAGCTATATCTGATATAGTAGTAAATTAGATCCGAAATGGACTGAAAATAATTCATAACATCTAGTAAATGTATTAGAAATAAGCAACAGGGACATGTGACAACCAGAGGAATGAAATAATACGGATTAGTAGCAATAATTTTTCGATGCATTGTATTAAGCTTAATAGCGATGAACTGGAAGTTACTAAAGTATGGAGTGTTACAAACGAGAACAGAAACGATCGAATATTTATTAATGTACATCGTGAGGTCAAAACAAGTCATTCTTTCCAGCATGGATGGTCAATATTATTTAAAATAATATCTTTAAAATGTCACATGACTAGGTGCCCTTTTAAGTGGTTCTACGTCAGAGCGTCATGTTGACTTGTATAGGAATAAGTTGTTATTATTTCAAGTTCAGTTTTACTAGCACTCAAATACGAAATAGAATTCAACATCGAGTACAAGAATCAATAATTGGTAATTGACTATTTTTTTCAATAAACAAAGCCTGTCAGATATTAAGCTTTGAAACAAACTTCTGCATTACTGAACTAACAACTTATTAAAGTACAATCTAATCAATGTAAATTACAAATGACATAACTAAAACATTTATGAATTCAGTCGAACTATTTTTCAGTTATTTTCTCCTCACTAATTTGTTTATGTGAATTAAAAGAAAATTTTGTTTCTGATTTAGTGACTGTATTTGATACAATTGCTTACATTCAGTTTATGAACATAAATTGACTAACATTGTTGTCGTTCAATTTATATAATTACGTTAAGATGATAAATTTTGCATAGACTATGAATCTTTTAATCGTTGGTACTTAATCTATTAAATGTGGCAAAATGATTTACAATGAATCATTCCATGTTCAGTAATTTCAGCCGTATAATATCTATCATATTCAGATTCTAGCGTGCTCACTTTTAATATGTACATATTTATGTTGCAATAGTTATTTAGAGGATTCGATTTCTCAATGAATCTTCATTCAATTTTGTTTCGTGACAGAAAATACTTTTATTTTTGATAATGTTGTGTTCTCTGATCTGAGTGGTTTAATTCTGGAGCTTATTTGAATAAAGCAAGAACAATGAATGGAGCATAATAATATGAATTAATTTGTATTTTGTTGGTTATTATAAGCTACATTAAATAGGTAATCTTTTATTGAATCAAAATATAATCATAACTGATAATCATGTGCAATCGTAATCGCAAACTAAGAAAATGAAGTTACATGAAATAGCCGCGGAACTAGGAGGTCCTGCGTAAGATCCCTGGTGAGGCTGTGGATGCACAATGTTGAAGTGTCTCATACTAGGACAAGACAGCTATCTAGTTCTTTCTGATAGTCAGTTGTTTTTTTAATTCAGACCAATTCATGATATCAAATTGACATTCAACAATCTTCACAGTATCCAATTACAATAGATATATGTGCTAATGTATGTATAAGGTTATTTAAAAGGTCAACACTGAGAAGCTGAAAAGATGGTTTCAGTGTGATTAATTTGAGTTCAAAAATTAATTTAATGAAATATATAATGATCATAGAACATTCGATGAAAAGGTCACAAATTTTAGGTAAATTCGGTTAGCTGAAATCATGCATGATTAATGGGATGATTATAAAGTAGATCAAAAATATTAAACGTAGATTTCATAACATAATACAAACATTCATAACACTAGATCAATAATAATAATAATAATAATAATAATAATAATAATAATAATAATAATAATAATAATAATAGGATTTGGTCAGATTCATTATGACAGGGATAAATTGACAAATGTCTCTTTTTGAACACATAGATTTGGTCTTAGCTTTTTATTGCTGTTTCAGCAAATTTCATTCCTTTGTCTGTTGTTGATTTCGAATACTTAAAAATGTTGACAGTGTAACTGATGTCAATTAGATGACGAGCTATTGCAATATTTAGGGCTGTGGCACTATGCAATCTCAAACTATTTAAAACATTCACGGAGGTATGAATATGTACTTTTCTTTCTGTTCTGCCAATGTACGTAATTTGGTATAAAAATATGAACTGATGTGTGCAGTTGAAAATATTTAGAAAAGGGAACGTTTTGATTCTGTTTAATTCAAATAGCAGTTCATTTCATCTAAGATTACGAGCTTTGAAGCTGGATAAACACACTTTATTCTGTAATTATTTCGTCCCATATTTTGATTACTCTTGAAGATATTTTTCCAACCAGCTGGCAAGTTTGTGGAAGGTTATTTTGTATAGATAGTATTGGTTATTAGTACTGGCCACTACCAATGCACATAACTACCTATTATGATATTGTTTGAATTCAATAAAAGATTACCTATGTAATCCAACTGATCAGAACCATTGAAATAAAAATGAATTTATATTATTACGTGTCAATCGTTGTTCATACTCTGTTCAAATTCATGAAGGAAGCTAACTAAATAAAGAGCTTATGTTTTTATTTTGGATAGGGACCACCAAAGCTAACTTAGAGATGAAGCGAGCAATTCGATGATTCCATAAGTATTATGTCAGTTTGTTCCCATGACCTTTTTTTTCCGTTAGTTATCTTATTAGGTTTTATTCTCTCAATATTGCTTTTTGTTCCAGATTTTTATTAATTTTATTAAAAATACATCATTAGGAAATTCCAAGGACCATGGACAACTTTCTTAATCATGACACACCTAACAACCTGGGAAAAAGACATCGTTATCGACCTATTTTATTAGTTCATGTTAAAAAGTTAGTCAACAGCATAGTCGGAGCTTCACTGAAGAAGACAGCCGTAATGGTGAAAAAAGACCCGGAAAAATAACGAGACCCGTGAAGGCTGCAAGTAGGAAACAATACCTAACGAAAGTCGTGTTACGGCCGAAGATAGAAAGAATCAGTATCTTCACTCAAAATGGTCTAACATACTGCGTGTTCTAAACCTCTACCAGAGATGTTCTACTTATTGCCAATACACTGTGGAGGCAGTGTTTAAAAAGTGAAAAGATAAAAGTGAATTTTTAGAGGTGAAACCAAGTTAGCAGAAACAGAATATCCGTCTAATTGGGTTAAAAATATATTTCAATTCTAAGCCAATGGTGCACATGTGCCGGGTAATCCTGAATATACGAATGAGTGACCTACATTGATCACCGAATACCATGAGACTGCATTCCTGACTAGGCCTCAATCTATTGTGAATTAATTCTTCAGCTCAAGGATTGGCCTCTTAAGAAAACTACTTGCTTTGGTTTATGAGTCTGGGCAGTCTCCAAACCCAAGCATAAACATGATAATTAATATTTGCCAGAAAAACGCTTTGCCTGGATTCCGATATTACCATTTTAAACATTATTTATTCCTAACTTGGTTCGGATTAAATTAGTTAACATTTATGTGGCTTAATCTTCTTATAATGCCCAACTATATCGAGGATTTATGTTTGAACAAATAAATAATATAGACATAGTATTAATGGAATAACCAAAAACTGTTCATTTCTACTTGAAGTAAGCTCTGGTTATGCTTGTACAGAACAATAACACAGGCCCCTCGATTAAGCTATCCAGTTCAGTAAACTCAATAATGCTAAAATCAAAGTAGTTCTTATTATAAAATGGAACTAGTCGACTGCTCACTAATTTTGCCCCCTAATTAAATATATTTTGAAAATGAACACTTATGAATTTCAAGTTATGCTGTGTAGAAACAAAAACATTTGTCAGTTTTGCATCTGTGAAGCTCATTCATATGAATAATTTTACTTACTTACTTATGCCTGTTACCTCTCTCCGAGGAGCATAGGCCGCTCACCAGTATTCACCATTCAACTCTGTCCTGAGCAATCCTTTCCAGCTGTCTCCAGTTACTGTTCATCCTTTTTGTGTCTGCTTCCAGTTCTCGACGCAGGGTGTTCTTTGGCCTTCCTCTCTTCCGTTTTCCAACAGGATTCCAAGTTAGTGCTTGTCTCGTGATACAGTCTGATGATTTCCGCAATGTACGTCCTATCCATTACCAACGTCGTTTCCTGATTTCCTCTTCAGCTGGAAGCTGATTTGTTCTTTTCCATAGTAGGCTGTTGCTGATGGTTTCCGGCCAACAGACATTCAATACTCTGCGTAGACAGTTGTGTCTAAATATCTGTACCCTCCTGAGGATGCTTGATGTAGTTCTCCACGTTTCAGCTCCATACATCAAAACTGTCTTGACGTTCGAATTGAAGAGTCTAACTTTGAGGTTGGTAGACAGTTGTTTGGATACCATATGTTCTTCAACTGTATGAATGCTGCCCTTGCTTTGCCGATCCTTGCCCTTACATCTGCATCGGATCCTCCTTGTTCATCGATGATGCTCCCCAGGTATGTAAAGGTATCCACTTCTTCCAGAGTTTCACCATCAAGTTCAATTAGGTCGGTGCTCTGTGTGTTGAATTTGAGGATCTTGCTCTTTCCCTTATGTATGTTCAGGCCTATTGACGCTGAGGCTGCTGCTACGTTGATTGTCTTCACTTGCATTTGCTGGCGTGTATGGGATAGAAGGGCTAGATCATCCGCGAAGTCCAAATCTTCGAGTTGCATCCTACTTCTCCATTGAATCCCGTGCTTCCCCTCAGATGTAGAGGTTTTCATGATCCAATCGACCACTAGGAGGAAGAGGAAAGGCGAGAACAAACAGCCTTGTCTGACACCGGTTCTCACTGGGAATGCATTTGTCAGCTGTCCTCCATGCACGATTTTGCACTGTAGTCCATTGTAAGAATTCCGGATGATGTTGACGAGTTTCTCTGGTATACCGTAGTGTCGAAGAAGTTTCCGTAGCGGTCTTCTGTCTACGCTATCAAACGCCTTCTAATAGTCAATGAAGTTGATGTACAGTGACGAGTTCCATTCAATTGATTGTTCAACGATGATGCGTAGTGTTGCGATTTGGTCTGTGCATGACCGATCCTTACGGAAACCAGCCTGTTGATCTGGAAGTTGAGCATCCACTGAATCTTTCATTCTATTCAACAACACTCTGTTGAAGACTTTCCCTGGTACTGACAACAGTGTGATTCCTCTGTAGTTCTCACATTTGATCAAATCTCTTTTCTTTGGTATCTTGATAAGGTATTCTTCTTTCCAGTCTGCCGGCACCTGTTCTTCCTCCCAGATCCTCTTGAATAAAACGTGGAGCATCCTCGCCGTTATGCCTATGTCTGACTTGAGTGCTTCGGGTAGTATATTGTCAGGTCCTGCTGCTTTCCCACTTTTGATCTGTCTGATGGCTATTTTGATTTCTTCCATCGTTAGTGGATTGACATCAATCAGGAGGTCCGTAGATGCTGCTTCGATGTTTGGTGGGTTTGGTGGAGCTGGTCTATTCAAGAGTTCCTCAGAATGTTCTACCCATCTGTTTCTTTGTTCTTGAATCTCGGTGATTAGCTTGCCTCCTTTATTCCTGACCGGTCGTTCTGGTTTACTATATTTACCTGCCAGTTTCTTCGTTGTGTTGTATAGCTGTTTCATATTTCCTTCTCTTGCAACTTTTTCCGCTGTCGTTGCAAGGCCTGTGATATACTTACGTTTGTCGGCTCGAATGCTCTTCTTTACTCCGCCCGCAGCTCTTCTTTGGTTGTTGCCGGTCCCAAGCCCGGGTAAAGGAGGAGGGTTGGGCTTAGGGCCAGCACCCCTGTCCCGTAAAACACAAGTTTGTTAAAAAAACGCCAACCAGATTAAATAAACTTAACCATTTAAACTCTGCCCTGGAAGTGGAAGGAATCTGTATGATGCTTCATGATGAAAGCCGAGATTCTTTGGAAGTCATGAGGCGTATGCCACCCCTTCTAACGACCAGAGCAAAAAATTTTATAGGTACATGGAATGTTCGGACAATGTGGGAGACCGGGAAGATCACCCAGATAGCGGCAGAAATAAAGAGATACAATTTAACTGTACTCGGGATCAGCAAAAAGCATTTAATGAATAATTTTTAGCTCATCATTATTTATTTACTTGACGTGAGCTTAATGGTATGGATTGCTGTTAAAAAGGAAATTAATGTACTTTTTTTTTTAGCAAAATCTACATTATGTTCTATCAATTATGATTGAAAGCTATTGAATAAAGTATTTAATATGGAAAAATTAGATCTAGATAGCAATAAGCTATCTTATGTGATAAATTATAAAAAAGATTATTCGATTTGACATGATTATTACTAGTAATTGAGTTCATTCAGACTTGATTTACTATGGATTTATATTTCTGAATAGATCTGGATAAGCTGACAGTTAAACGCACCGAACCTTCTAGTTAACTATCACACTTTTCAAAGTTGTTATTTTATTATCGTCCTACCGATATCATCAAATTAAGGGCATCTCAGACAATCACGTTTATTTTTACTTAAACTATCCCATAAATTTAATAACTGCAGTAAACGATTTACTCTTTTGCTTCGTATTACAGTTAGAATTAATTCTAAATCTGTTTGGACTGATAGAATATGTCTAACTAGACTTCGAAATGCTTATTAGCAGAAGATTGAGCTCATTTAAATAGTTCGATGTAAATATATTCGTACATACTGAAAGTAACTAAGGAAATTACAAATAATGACCATGACCTTCGATATACGAAATAGTATTTTATGCTATGAGAAAGAAACGGAGATAAAATTTGTCTTGTTTTTTCAATAATCGAACATTATATTATATTCACCGAAATAGTTGGTTCTATTCAGAAAACTTCATCGTCATTCTGAAAGATATAATTAGCTTCTGCTCCATGTAGAAGCAAGTTCTTCAAATATTTATCAAAAGCTAAATCCTTGTGTTCCTATTGCACTGCTTGTAACCTGATGATTTTGCGGACTTAGTTATCTCATTTAGTAGTTGTATTTCCATATACTGCTATCTTCTGTTGACCACTAACCTTGTGATTAATTGACCTATTTAGAATGAACTGATGTATTATATTATTACAGATAGGTTTACTGATTACTAATTGATCCGAATCCAAGCCTGCACGAAGTATCTGGCATTCCGTTTTTTCTCAACCGAATTTAGTATCCGTATTTGTTTATGTTCACTGATACTGGTAAAAATAGTGCGTATTTTGTGCAGTGTAGTGTTTTACTCACTTGGCCTCAATTAGATTTGTGTATAATACTTTCTCAGTTTTATTTTTCTAATTTATCTTTCGATCGACATAAAATAGAATAAAGCGGTTGTGTTGACCTGTGAGTAAAGATAATTTTGAGGAATTTTAAAAAATTTGTAGTAATTACTGAGCAACACTTCACATCCACAAGGGTAAAGTACCTTCTTGCTTTTGAAAAGGAATGATGCTAGGCATACTAGGCATGATCTTTATTGTAGTATAAATACAGCTGGATGTAATATGCAAAGAGTGGGTAATACTCCGAAGCACCTAGTCATGTAATCATTGGTGATCTTGACTTTAAAACTTTTTCAGCATATTTTTATTACTCTGCCTTCTATAGACCAAGTTACCTTCATTTCCGCTTGTTTTCAATTTAGATCTCTGCTGTTCTTGCCGATGATGAAGTAATGCTGACTATTCAACCTGGGGAACATGGGTCAACTTATGGTGGTAATCCATTAGCATGTAGAGTTGCTATGGCCGCTTTACGTGTAAGTGTTCACTCACCTTTATTTTATATAACGAATAGTCATTTTTAATTGTTTGATTTTAGTATATAGGCTACTGGATAAGAAATCATATATTACATGAAATTGTAAACTGTTTGAAGTTCGGGTTCATCGTCGGCAGTTCAGACAAGGGCATAATGAGACTCGGACACACTACCTTTTGCTTATAACGTCAAGGCGCAGTCGTTTACGCTACTAGGTCATGATGTACACTAACTTGTTTACCAGCACTCGAATGGTGTTACATTTAGCTGATAAATCCTGAATACAACAAAACACGTGAACTACTAGTCATAATACAGTGATAAGAGTGTGTTGCTGAAACTTTTTAATCTTATTAATTACCGAATCATTGCTGACACAGAATAATTTTTCAAATAGTTTAATGTACCTGAATTAGTACAAATTTTCAACAAAGTCACCCAGTTGATTGATGATGAATGCTGTATTTTGGCAGATTAATGTGATGTTTATTTTTGTTTTGTGAAGGTTTCATCCATTTGGTCTTGAATTACTTTTGAATGTTAATCACCTGGTTACAAATCATGCAATTCATTAATTTAACTGAGTCTGCTAAAAATGTATACATACTAAGTTACTGGTGAAGTTGGTACCTAGTTACTATTTAGTATTTTAAAACTTCAGTTCTTAAAATGCTAAGTCTATATCGTGACAAAATTAATGGTGTCATACAATGTCAATTTACTCAGGATACATGTAACTATTTAAGATTGTAGTTTTTAAAGATAATTTCAGTGATGAGCTGATATGTGTTAGTAAATTTTTGTAACCCGAAAAGTAGTAATTATATGAAACTTAACACTTTTGGTCATAAGTCAGTGTGATAGAAACTTTTCTCTTCTGAATTATGATCAATTTTTCTGGATGGTTGGATTGATTTTATTGGACAGTCAGTATAGAATTAATTTTGTCCACAGATGACCTTCCAAGAAATTTCCTTAAAATTTGTAATTCAGTTTCTAGGCTTGACGATAATCAAAACAGGTTAATCATGGTCTAGATGAACTTTTCAAAGAAGTGCGTTTAGAGCCTGGAGCTGATGAAGCTATCTACGGCATACGAAACCTATGTTTTCTTGAAAAAACAGGTTACTCAACAAAAGCAGTCGAAGATCATGAATAAATGTTAGTCCTTGGGGGGATAGTATCAGTTTTGTGCATTGCTGTACTGATTAGGGATATTTAATTAATGGCCAACCACTCGAACTCAACCTCATCTTAGTAAAGACTACTTTTAACGACTAATTATAAAATTGCACTCATTCCGCAAACATGATTGTTTCTTATAATGATTCCTTTTGTACAGTATTCCACTTCTATTCTTAGTGTGTTACTTTCAGCTTTGGATATCCAGAATGTTACTTAGTCATTTAAACGTACTGAGTTATGATCGTCTTAATTCTGACCAAAGTGAAATTTAATTATATTTAAATTACTTGGAATCATGCTGGGTAATCGAAGCTATACTCTTCTAACCTTTTAACAGACTAGACTGACTGTGTGTTCACATAATAATTATATCAGTTTGTTTTAGAAAGAGATAAAGTTTGTGACATATTCTCGTTTTGACTATATCTAAGATCACAATCTAAATCAGTATCTTTGAGGAATTTGCTTGAAATGTTATTTGTAGGTAAAATATGTCCCACAATCTATGTTGTTGTTAAACCAGTAAACCTGTAAGCGTGTAATCAGTTTCTTTTTTAGGTGATGGTTAGTTGCCTAAAAGCTTTTTATATTTCCCAAGTGTAGATTTTCCGCAGTGATATGTCAAAGTTTGTCTTTCTGCATTTTGAGGCTCATTGTAATGACAGAGTCAGAAGGTAGAAATTTATGTTATCAGTTGGTTATTTATTAATAAAAGTCCCCTTTGTTAATGTATAAACTTCTCTCGGTTATATAAAGTAGGCAGCGATTTCGATTTAGTGTGGTTCTTCTCTACAACGCCCAACCTTTGTGATATGCCTAAATGAACTCTTGGGAGTTATATACCAAGAAAACCTAAATACTGTACGAGTATTAAGGTAAGATTTATTGGTTACATTTTACTGAGTTCATCGATTTAAGTTATAGATCCCACATCAACTATCGTAATCAATGGATACCTCTATTCTTGTAATGTGGTTAGATTCCCATGTTAAATCATTCCGGCTAGAACTTGAGTAAATCTTTTTCAAAGATAAATACTAGTACTCAGTAAGGCAGTTTTTGGAGAAATTTTATGTGATTTTAAGGCAATATTCATCGTAAACTGAGATTTTTATTCGAATTTGAAATCGAAAATTGACCTGGATTAAATAGCTATTGATGATCAGGAAGCATAGGGTAGATGCGTCGTCTAAGTAAGGGGTTCCAGCTGTACGTACATATGTTCTTGGGGTCGAGACCAAGATCTGAAGGCTTTTTGGAAAACTCTTAACCTTTAAAACATTGGACTGGCATTCTGTGATCAATATTTCTAATCTCATCCTTATTGAAGGCAAAAAAACATAAAGAAAGCTGTAATAAACTAACCATCCATGTTCTAGGATTTCTGTTTTCATTTCTTCAATGAAACTTCCTATTACAACCTTTTTAAATGTGAACGTGTCTCGAAATATTGTAATATACACCTTCTACTGTGTAGTGAATATCCTATAAATATCTTTCGTTGGAAATAAGGTTTTAGAAGAGGAAGGTTTAGCAGAACGTGCACAGAAATTGGGTGAAATCTTCCGCAATGAATTGAGTAAACTCCCAAAATCTGTAGTTGAATTATATCGTGGCAAAGGGCTTTTAAACGCTATTGTAATTCGTCAAGGTAAGTATTACTTATTTATAATTATGAATAACTAAATTACTATGACAGATGAAACCTGACTAGATACGTATAAACTAAACACTATTCAAATTTCAGCACTATATTTAAAAACAATTTGACGTTTTTGTATGTATTCTGTCGTACATTTATCCGTTGTTTCATCTACACCGTTATAATGGTTTGCTTATAGAGTGGCTGGGTGGTCGTTTTTGTTCCCTAGGCGGGTTATGGATGCACTCTACTCAACAGTCATATATAAAAACTGGAACAGCTTTTCAGTACTTCATTATTTTTAATGATGCTCAATAGAGATTAGTCTGTTACAAACACGATATATATATATATATATATATATATATATATATATATATATATATATATATATATTAAAAGAAGTGTTTTGTTGCACTGACGACAAAAATGATTCAGTCGTTATCATTCACTTGCACTAAATGCGGAGAAATAATTGTTACGTAAATCGACAATGAGTATAGTAATAATATTGAATCATAAAATTACATATAAATGTTACATTTACACTTATCTGTTAATCTGGAGCTATAGACGGAAGGATTTTTACTTATATGAACTTAGTGAAAATGTTCTAATTTCCAACGGTTCTGTATGTGACTTAAATACTTTACCTGGGTTCTAAATATAAATGTAAATGTTTGAGCTTTAGTTGATGTGATGCTCAGTTTTAAATAAATAGAAGGATAAATATTTAATTGCTATTCTGGTTAGTCATACTGAACAGCTCTTATAAATCACCGTTAGGATTTCGTATCTTTCCACATACATAGCTGTATCGTTAAGGGTGTCTTTTGCTGAAACGACCAGTGCGCTATGTGTTGTGAAGCTGACAAGTATGTGGTTACTCAAAATATAGCCTTCAGCTGTTTGGCTAGCTGATACAGTAAGTCTATAAAAATTCATTTTGATGTTAAAAACAGTGATGGAAAATGGTAAGTGTAAGCTAGAAACATAAATTGCGTATTTTCTTTCCCAGCATGTGAAGTAATTAAGTTTTAGTTTTGAATAAGTAGGTCAGCGACAGTTTAATTCAATGCTTTTGTACTGTTTAAATCCATAAATGTTAGTAATGAGTATTACTTAATTTTGTGGAAACTATTCCCACTCATGATATATTTTTCGAATGACAAAACATCAAACAATATGGATAATTTGGTTTATGTTTCTTCGTGTGACAATTTCGAAAATGTTAGTGACAATGATCTACCAGTTGCAAGTGTTTGAATCCTCCAAATGCATCACGCGTGGGCTGCCTTGATTATAGATGACAAGTGAGATCCGGGACACACTCCTCATCTCACTTGTAACTCGCCAGTTGGGTCACAGTGTTGATGTTGTCACCAAGAATAATACTAGTTCGCAGTGCAACTTGATAACGAAGATCATCTATAGTTATTTATCTAGTTTTATGTAAGTTTGTGCCACAAACAGAAAGCCAGGATACATTCTGCAACTGTATTATTCAAGCTCCTCTAACTTTAGATGGTTTTGTGAAACCTAATTGATGGACAATGGGTATTTACTTAAATCAGTCTGTTGTGACCTATTTAGTAAGCCTCTTAAGCAAAGTTTACCTTTAGTTTAGAAGACTAATGATAGTTGTCTGTGTTCAGCACCCAAATAAACGAAGTCAGGTATATGTAACCACACAGTAAGGACGTATCACACGGTGTTCTTAAGTTTTCATTATCGAATCTTCATATGTCATTTACGGCTTATTTTTAGAGTAGATTTATGCCCAATCGAAGTTGACATGTAGTTAATGATTATTAATACCGGTTATTACTATCACACTGATTTCCAACCTTTTTCCCCTTACTGGTTTATCGACGACACTTTTGCTTACTTGGTTATTGGTATTATGCACTTAGAAAGTAATTTTTAAAATAAATAGGGTGTTGTTTCATTAATAACATTGTAGTATCCGTGTGGTCAAAATAATTCAATAGTTAATTTCAGACTTCATTTTTTTTCATTTTTTTCTTTCCTCTAACTAGGATTCAATGCATGGGATGTTTGTTTAAAGTTACGCGATCATGGTTTATTGGCTAAGCCTACACACGACACAATAATTCGATTAGCCCCACCTTTAGTTATTAAAGAAGATGAGTTGCATAAAGCGGCAGAGATTATGCACAAAGTGATTGGTTCGTTGAGTAATTAGAGAATTGAAAGAAGAAAACAATAGTAGCCCTGATATTTTGGTGAGTTATGTTAAATTTTCTTTTATAATTGGTTTAATGACTGAACACGTGACTAATGAATATGAGCGACTAGATATCATTTTAGTTAACTAATAATCCTTGATAACTATTATGTTTCCTGGCTCAGTTAGTCAGAATTAACGTGAAGCCTAACGCAGCTGTACATATATAGGATTTCCAAGCCATACTAAGATAATTTGCAACAGGGTTGAAATAGTCGTGGCACGAATGACAGTGTGAAGTAATAATCATTGAGAATGTGGTTAGATGAGATAAAATGAAAATGAATTTACAGAGAATAGTGGAACTCAAGATCTGGAAAAATATATTTAACAATCCATTTGCGCTACTTTCATCGATTCTAAACCACACAAGCCGTTGTCTCTAACTACTGATCTTGGTTATCGCGCTGAGCGTAACCATGTAGTTTACACAAGCTAACATGAATCAGTCTCAGAGTTAATGATTTATTATGTGATTTAATGCCTTTGTTCAGCCAACATTATAATCCTACTAACGATTATAGTTCTGAATTATCAACTATTACTTTCCCTCGAAGTATTAAAACTAGCAAATTATGCAGTTTAATTGATCAGAGCATGATCAAGCTATGGTATACTTAAACTTTGGTCTATATGGTATACTATAGTAGGCATTAATTAAGTAAGTAGATAAAAAAATCCAATCAGTTATGCTTTCTTTGGATGTAAAAATCTCATTAACACTTATATCAGCCTTATATCCTCACACATGATCTCGAAAATGTTCAACGATTGGTGTGATGGAAAATGAGAAGAGATTTTAAAAAAAATGTAAACTTTGACGCTTTTATTTACTAATAGTAATGTTACAAACTGCGTATTATAAGAAAACGAATGCTTCTAAATTCATACTCATTGTGTGATGAGTAATCAAATATGCAATAGTTACTATAATTGGCTTGGGTGAACAAAAATCAGTCAGTCATTTGAAACATAGAACTTGGCATACATTAACATACGTCTAAGTGGCTATACCCTAATAGTTTAGCAACACACCAAGTATTCAGAAGTTGTTGTAATATCACTCGTGACACAAGTATTTTATATTCAAAGAATATGATTCAAGAGGTAGGGAACAGTTCATAGAACGTCAAGTGCATACGCATTTCAAAGCTCAGGATATATTGGGACTCCAATAATGAATGTATGTGGGTTATTATAACTAATTCAGGACCATGTCAACCGGTATCTTGACAAACTGATTCAAATACCCTTATAATCTCTAGGCAGGTAGTCTGCATCTTTTAATACTTCTTTGAACATCAGTAAACAACTTCATGGACTGGTGCAATTTTGATATGGCCACCCTAGTAACATGGAACGGATATAATAATGTTTTGACAAAATAAACCTGATTCTAATGTATACACCTGATATCTGATTTAATATCACCTCGATAAACAGATGTTTTCATCATTTATCGTAACATTACCAAATCATTATAAACACGGGAGTACTTGGATTAGTGTGTATGGCACAAATTGTTTATTAGTATGTAAATACTGGATTGTATATATATGTACTTCGTTTACGTTCATAATGACAGCTTTGTTTACGGGAATTTTTAAACTCTGTATTGAAACAAATTATTGTCTATAATCATAACAAAATAATCAACTATATATGAAGTTTAGGCCCTATTAGTTATTCTGAACATAAAACTCTCTCTTAAGTACCATTTATTGACGTCTACATGATGAATTTAATGGATATAAACCATAAATATGTCGTCCATAGCAATCTCTGTCTCGTTTATTCTGGTGATTTGTGTTGAACAGATTGTTATATTTAATTAGGATTTCATTGTATGCTATTAAGTTACTTATTATAGTGTTTTTTTCTAAGATAAATGTGACTGTCCCACAATAGATACTATCGTAGAAGGCTTTATTAGTTAGGTTCTTGTTGTCTGCTTGATACGAGCCATTACTTATTGATTCTGATCATTTACTGAGACAGTTATCAAATTATAAATGGCTCTTGAGAACTATCCATCTAGTTCAACCCCAGCGTCAAAATTTTCATACTTTTATTACAGTTCTATCTATTACTATTTAATTAGGCTAAATTTTTCCACAACTGTCTATTACAGACGTGCTAACTGAAGCGTAGCCCAACATGTCAAATAAAAACATAAATGAAATAAACACTAGAGCAATAGTTACAATAATCTACTAAATGATTATTAAAATTGCTGTGTATGAAGTGACCAACGTTGAAAAAGGTCGCGCACAGCCTCATTTTTTTTATATGTATATACATTCTGAAATTATTCTCATAATTCATTCTAACTCTTAGATGCGTTCGAGTTGTGAACTAAGATAACAGTTCATTATTCAAAGAAAAACTTAGTGTAATAATTATTTCGATTTAATATCTAATTCCGGTTGCTAAAACGGAGAAAAATAATATGTTATAGAAAATACACAATCATAGGTAAAAAGCGTATGAAATAAACAGTTACTTTTTAAAAACATTGTAATAATAATAATAATAATAATAGCTTTATTCAACAGCAGGCACATGGCTGTCTTTAAAATATAGTGTACAATGTTTTGAAGTTTACATAGAATGTGGTAGGGATACATTCTTGTGAGTGTTTTAGAGTGGTTGACGGCGAATAAGACTCGGAATAATATTTCGACATGTTTCAGAATAATGTTTGATTAGTAACCAAACCACGATATCATGTTTGTGAAGTGAATAAATAAACGTTGTTGTAAGCAGAAACTCCTCTAATGTATACACAATCGTCTGCAGCAAGAGGAAAGAAAACGACATGGAGGGTATATACTAAAAACAATAATATCCTTGAAGGAATAATGTGAATACAGCAGAGTTTGAGTTTACCTAAGCATTACTCAAATGAAGTTCATACCATGAGTCTGTAATAAGGTTAGGTGGATAGAATATTATCATTAAACAAAACCAAATAGGTGTATTGAGTGATAACAATGTTCTCACGTTTAGAGTCCGTATAATTTCACCGGTACAGTACAATTTAGTGCAGCATCAGAAGGAAGAAAATTACCAGCATGTCATTCAAAAAATGTTATCTCTAATTTACGTCGCTTAATCAAAGTACTAATGTTAAGCAAATTTCTAGAGTTAGATACAAAATTTACTTAACAAAGGCCTAACAGATATATACATCCGTTCAGGCTCTAACTTTCTTAATGCTGGCTAAAAACAGTAAACTTGTCAAACAAATACATTATACCAAATACATCGGTAGTAGCCGAAAAACGTTTATTATTGAACTACACAATGCAAAAGAATATTTAAAAGTGATATAGTCTATTCGATGAAATTAGTTACTGTTAGTGACTAGTGATACGAATCTATATTAGATTAGTTTGACTTTTGAATACTGAGCTCGTTATGGGGTTGAAGAAGAAACCAAAACAACTTAATGAAGAAAACTTTTTTGACGGTGTCATTTGCTGAAGATGTACACTCGTCGTTTTAGTAAATTGAAAAAAAATTAAGCACTTTAACGAAAAATGGAGTCATATTACTTCATAGAGGTTTTCAGAAATGCATATCCTTTAATAATCAAAAAATTACATTACTAACGAAATGAAAAAAAACGCTGAGATGAAAGTGATTCACGGGCTTTAGTTACCCGGGTCAGAGTGTTGCCAAGTAACTTCAAGATAGTTAAAGTTTATTCGAACTAAAATTCAAACGACTCAATGCTTTTGAATAGGCTAGCAACATATTGGATGATGAAAGCTAAGATATGAGAGATAATTCTCCACTTGATAGTTATGAAGAAAGAAAGAGACATGTGTTGCGGATAATGATAGTAACAATGAATAGTTATAAAAAATTTTAACAAAAGAATAGTAAACATCATAAATTTAAGAAAACACCAAATAGGCTAGATGAAAGTTGTTAGGGTTATGGTAAATTTGAAGACTGTATATGCAGTTTTGCATTTACAGTTGATGTTTGAACTGTTAAACTGCCAAACTTTCTGTAACTAGCATTCTTCTGTGAAAAGCTAAGTAGCATAATTTCGTTGTATTTGTCAACAAACTAATTTTTTGTAATTTGCTATAAATACTACTGTGTGATTTCAGTAAATCATCGGAGAGAAATGTTTTCCATCGATTTGTCTTCACATTACATTTTTCCATAAACTCTTATTTGGAATGAGAAATATAACTTTTCGTTATATGAGACGTAGTCATTTATTTCATACATTTCCTCGCCCTTATAAGTATTGATAAGGCAAGAATAAAAGTTTTAGCAAGTTAATACGGATTCATCTCATTTCTTGGCTGCAAACGATCTAGAATTAAGTATAATCATTAAAATCACGTCATACCTACCTTACATTAGAAGAATCCAGAGGAATTTTAAGTTGACATCTAAATATGAATCATCTGGAGGAGCACAACACAATTACATACGCATTAAAACGTCATTAACCCAGTTGTTTATTTATAGGCCAGTTATTAGAAAATTCTAGAGAATGAAATATAACTGAGGAAAACATAGATACAGAATTAAGAAGATAAGTAACATAAGCTATCTAGTGAAAAAATACATATAAAAACAGTGACTAACTAAGTAAAGCTCAGATAAAAAGGGAATTAAAAAATTTGGCATGAAAATTGTTTCCTAGCCTTATCTTAAAAAAAATTAAAACCAACAGGATGAGACAAGGTTGAATTCAAATAACTCTATTACAATTGTTGTTCTTACCTTACTGAAACCTAGTCATTAATAAAATGTAAAGTAGTATTATGGCCTACTGAAGTGACTGATTCTTATACACCATTCATTGAGAATCAGTAAAGTATTATTGACTTCTAGGAGTAGGTCTTTCATTCGTGCTTAGGGGAATACTCTATTCGGTGACAATTTCCACTAATTCAGACAGAACTGGTTATTTGTTCTGATACTACATTCTCTTTTTTTGGTTTGCCTAACTAATATTATCAATGTTTATGTTTCCTTTTATTCATTCAGTTAAATGGCCTGTGTTTGCTTGTTGCTCTAAATTTCATTTGATCGAATCGGCTACAAAGTGATCTGCTATTCTTTAATGCATCAATATCATCGATGTCGTAAATCAGTTTAATGGATTAAAGAAACGCCTTTTGTTCATACTTTCATAAATTATTCACTTGATTTATTTATTTTTATTTAAATTAATCATTATAATGGTACTTCACAATTTGCTGTTTGTTGCTTGACAATTACCGTTTGTCTACTGTGATTATTTCCAAGTGAACTTGTTTCATTTGTGCTATTTTTTGGTATAAAAAACTTATCTTGATACCTGATTTTGAATTACTCGGTGCACTTCATATTAATTTTTCACTTATGATTATGTGTGCTTATACGAATGTGTTTTCAAGATAATCAGAGAAACGCTAAGGAACAAATCGCTGACTGAACGCTATTTTACGAAAGATAACATCTTCGGTACATCAGCTTTTTATCCATAAGCGAATTAGTGCATTTTCTTCATTTAATGTTAACCATATGATATGCTGCTTTCTTATAAGCTGAGAAAAAAGATTTAAGTAAACTCTGAAAACCAACAAATAATCTATAGAATTGAACAGATAAGTTAAATGGAGTGATTCATGCAATACTGCTTCGATTTATAAGTTTCACATGTCACAGTTTATTCTTAATTGAAGTAGTACTAAAAACCATGAAGCACTGGACAGGGATCAAATCTAAAACCGAACCTCCCTCCACTAATTAAGGAATATTAAACTAACAGATCACCATGTTGTTATCTAGTTGTACACAATCCCAGTTTTAATCAATGCCCATCACTGACGACTGTTTCAAATTAGTGCTCCAGGAACGCATTTTGAATTGGGTGAATATTGACGAGAAGTCTTCATTAGAATAAAATAGACTCTTAATTTCCAACGGTACCTTATTTTAAGTCAGTTTTTAGAAGAAAACTACCAATGAAATAAATAAGATGCCAAATTTTTGCGATGGCATTAAACCCAGTAGAAGGTTAAAGTGTTTTTCTTAAAGCCATTAGTGGTCATCATATGAATGCCTTTACACTTCATTCTTGTTGTTTTTGCCTCGATCTGAATTCACCACCGAAAATTTTATAATGTTTGAATGACTGAATGCTATTATCGTATCCAAACTAAAATGAACGACAGTTCTTAATTTATTCACCTATTCGGATCAACTAAACTATAAGAAATTTAGTGTGCTATTGGATGAGTTCCATCACTAACTAATCCATTTTGCAGTTAGCTACCCTACTCTTGTTTCATAATCTTTTATAACAATCCAAAAATGATTCCTAAAACCTGAGTGATATCAGACTTCTATCTTTGTTCAATTATTTCGCACTGGATGAATTTGAAATGAAGAGGACATTAAATAACTATGTTTTCATTAGGGTCATTTTCAGTCAGTAATGTACTTTAAACATAAGAATTTGTCCGTTAATAAACCACAATCTTCATAATATCAAACTATAATTAAGTAGTTATTTGAAGGACAACACATTCATGTAAACAATTTTGTTACTTGACAAACGGAATCAAACATCGTATGCCTTCACATTTACTGAAATCATAATCAATTAGGCTAATCAAAAGTGAACTAATTTAAGTCGATTAATGTTACCATATAGTGTCTCTACCAGTCAAATTTTTAATTTTTTGTACATCCTTTGGGTTTCTAGTTTGACATTCGACTTGATATCTTATATAAAACCTTCATTATGTTACAGTGGAATCTGTAAGGTAGCAATCCGTGGTCCAGGCATATTTTTAACACTTTTCCGTGTTAAATGAATATGCTGTTAATATTATTAAAAATTCTAAAACCGATATGACATTCTATTATAGAGATTAACCATATTCCTATTTCCCATCAAACTAACAAGTGATAAAATTCCAAACTTTCCTAAATTAATATCCAACAAAGAAGAAATATTAATAACAATCTAAGCATACAATTCTCGTGTATAAGGCCTTGGGAACAGGGTAACAAACTAGTATATTAAAACGAAGCAAAGCTAATGATTAGAATAAAAACTAGAAATGATAAAAAATTTTGGTGCCTAATCTATTAAATTCATATGAAATACAAAATACATTCCTTAGTAAAGAATTTTAAAACGTAAAGATCTGTTAGTTCCACTTCGTACATGAAATAGCATAGTTGCGTAACACTGCAAGCCAGTTGCTATGTGAAGTGAGAAGACATGGAAAGACCATGAAACAAGCAGTCCTCTATTTATTAAGTTGCAATGTGTTGTTCAGATAACGTAGCTACACATTAGTTGGACTATGCTTTAATGTGTGTAGTATACTTCATTTTAGATTACGTCTACAATCACAGTGATGATTTATTACAATCTGAGATGAGAAAGGGATTGACAAACACATACTACAAAAGACTGTTAGCAATTAGCTGTGGAGTAAATTTGAGGCATCTACTGTTGATCTAAACAGCATATACACTTCTTATGTACACAAACTTCATCCACTTCCAAGGTCATCATGGGCGAAATTCTATATGAAGTGTACTTATAGAACGAGATGCTTTAATGTTAGGTATTAATATACCCTTAGTCTTAAGCATTCTACATCAATAGCAATTATCCATTCAGGCAGCGTCTGTATAAATGGAGATCATCTTAATGGTGATGGTTCACACAGAGTAATAGGGTTGGTAGTTGAAACTCAAAGTCGATTTTTACACTTGAGTGTTAGACCTGATCATATAATCTATCTGTTAATATTAGGAATGTTGGGGATTCCTAATCACCAGAGCTACAATGGTTGATTTGATTAAACGAAAGAAGTTGTATTGATTTTTTGTAAGCTTTATATGTAAACTTTCATCACATTAATTTGCTTTCAATGTGAGTCCTACTCCTAAGTACAGTTTGACAGTATTTCATTGTATTAATTAAATGATGATGATTTCACTTGATGAATAATCACTGCAAATTAATTGATATAAAAATCGATGTATTTATGTAAATATAATTCGCATTTCGCTAGTGTTGTCTGATTGGCTTGTGTTCTTAATTCGGCTTGGGACTAAGTGGGCATAGGGCAGACTCGCAATTATCGACTAGGCACACCTAATTGGCACTCTTTCAACAGCCAATCTGAAAATTCACTCATCATAACAAGCATATTGACGCATTACGCATAATAATAATAGTGCTAATAATAACAAGCAGGATAATTACATGAAACTGATATTTTCAAACTAAATTTCAACATAAACCAGGTAGGTTGACATTAACTTGTTGCTAGCTATGATGTTTGTTGTAAACGATAATTATGTTGTACGACTCCAACATATAGTGCATCTATGTGTTTGGGATCTCTTCAGTTATTCGCATCCTGGTACCTTTGAACCCATAAAGATGTTCAGAGAGCTCTTAAATCACTAAATACCAACAGTTTAAGTAGTTATTTTATTAGCTTACTTCCCATTCACTCTGTGCCTACTTTTCGCTTTTATTTTATTGTCATACTACTAACCTAAATATGATGAATCTGTTCATATTATATATAACAAAAAATATAAAGTATAATTAAGGATGTTTGTTTTATGGTTAATTTGATTATGATGTGATTCTTTTACATGTATACTCAGCACTAATTTAAAAGTTGACCATCTTGGTAGTCTTTTGAATAGCACATATTTCCTTCCATAATGTGTACTAAATCTTCCATCTGATATTTATTGATCCATATATAATGCTTTGTAGTAACCATTCGGTATACGAAATGATGGAATTCAGTTACAGTCTGTGACATCTTTACTGATTAACTTTTCGTTGAGGTTCGCAAGTCTTATTTTTTAAATGTTGCGTAACACCACCAGCCACCCATTAGTTTGAGTAAGAAGATAGTTGAGGCAAGTAATAAACTTTATTATAGGACGACACTTAAATCTAAATAAAAGTAATAAATCTGTATTTATAACTTAGTTCGCGTTAGATTATTGAGCCAATAGGTTGCAACATTGAATGAACTGTTCCCGCCAATAACATTGATCATTTTACTTTTTTTTCGAAATTGGTGTGAAACTTAGTAGGTTGGCTTATCACTGTTATCATTTACTACTGTCCTTTTTCACTCGAATACGCAACCAATCCAAACTTTTCCATAGACTAACGATAATCAAAGTCACTTCAACTATTAAGGTTTTTCTTACTCTCTAATGACAGAAAATTATAGATTATATGCGTAGTTGCTCGAAGGTTTGGTAGTATTTTATATGGTTATTAATAAATAACAAGAAACAAGCTTATGTATTTTCAGCGTAGGAATCTAACTAGATAAATGACTCCGACAGATGACTTCGTAAGAAAATTTACTTTGGCTAAATATCTGAAATGAATAATTACTTCATAAATTCCTACGACTGAAAATTTCACTCATATCAGACATATTCAATCTAATTATAAATATACTGAATTGCTTTAAACCATACTGAAGAAACTGGCACCTATACTTATCGTAAATGGCTACGATGATGTGACCATCTTATTTTATTTGTCTGAGTATATATATATAGTGCTAAACATTATGTTATAATTAAGTAATGTAATGTAGTGAAGTAATGGATCTGACTGACTAATACACTTTAGTTAGTTGAGATAGTCATAATTACTTTAATTTTGAATTTTCCATCACGGATTGGCCTGGATTAGATAACTATTCAAAACCACGAAGCACTAGATAGCTGTCTTGTTCTACTATTGGGCTCCTTAGACGGAGGTCTTCACAACCTCACCAGTGTATTGAGAACATGAAACTCAGGTTTCGCTGAGGTCAACTATCCATTAAACCACTGAACTGGCTTCCGAACGTTGAGTTTTCTAACTCTAGTTAATTCACGATATATTTGTAGAACGTTATTCATTTCCATTTATGGGTAAGTGTCTCACAGTGATTTTTTTTACTCATCCTTTCGATTATAACATGAGTAACTAATTTTCATTAATGTGGGATTCTAGAATTTAAGCCTCCTAACTTAACCAATATTGATTTATTAAAATGTATTGGCTTTCATTTTTATTGTTTAACTTAGAAACTTGTGATTGTTTCACATTATATATTTTACACAAACGTTTACGTTTATAAATATAGCTATGAACAAATAACTAAATCTGAAGTCTTACATTAATTTTCGCTAGATATTTCAAGCTATTCTCATCGTTGTAAGTAATATAACGTTTTACTCAAGAAATTTAGAAGTAGGAGTACCTGAACAACAGGTATAAAGGATGCTAAAATTCCAAAAATATATCTCAGATAACATTGAAGAATCTTCGATTCTTTACTTACAGTTCATAGTAATCTACTTGTTCTTTAAAGAAATGTTCTTATATGTTACATAAACTTGTTTACGATAGTGCATTGTTAATTATATACATGGTTACCACCCATACTGAAATGCACTGATAAATATGATCATGCACGTATCATTCAAACATCATAAACTATTAGTTAACTTGATTATGTGAACCGAAAAGAGCTAAAATTTATCGGAAGTTTGATCATTATGGAATAATTTATTGAGTTTCAGATAGTTACAAAAAAGCGGTGAAGTTTTAGTATAACAACGAACCAATCATCAGTGTAATAGTGAATTCCAGTTACCTGAAGACTGTATAAAATGATCGTATATAGCTTTTATATTGTCTTATAGTGCTAAAAAAATTCTATTATTAAATTACTAAACAAATGAAATAGTTTGAAATCGAAATAATACAATTGCCAAACATGGTCTCATTACCAAGGTAGTTTGTGCAGTCCGAAGGTCGTCCGCATAATAAAACCACCAGAAAAATAAAGCAATACAGTAATCTAACTCTGCATAATAAATCTTAAGTGTTCTCCCTTCATTTGAATTTGTAAGTAAATTAACTGTAGGGAAAATAAATTTTATACTAGCTACAGTCAATCTGGAGTATAGAGTAACTTATGTCCTGTTTTATTGATCGGAGGGTACATTTAATTGGATACATTCAAATTAAATTGAAACTAGATAGGTTTCTGTTCTTGAGAGCTCGTTATACAAACCAGGGTCTTGCGGAAGGTCAAAGATTTCCTGTTCATTTGATAGTCGGCCATTTACGATTACGGGCAAACTTTTGAATCAGGGATTGAAGACAATATCAGCACTATTAATGAGAAGTATTTTCGGCGAAACGGCCTGAGCTAATGGTACTTTTTAAATATTTGAATATCCAGAGGATGGTTAGCTTTGATTACCCACATCTCTTTTGATATTTAGTGAGTGTAATTTGTCCAGTAATTTCCGTCGATTTTTCGTTCATTTAGTGAGTGTTAGCTTTTAAGGTAACATTTACAATTGAAATCTCATTTTGATATATCGAATCGAAAGGTCGTGATTAGTTTAATGAAGACGAAGGCATACATACAATTATTACAATCACATAGAAAAAGCGTTGTAACCTATATACTTTCCTTTTCGTTTTGTATGCGTAACCCCTATTCAAGACTGTTAACAACGGTATCTATATAGTAATATATATATATCATATCTGACTAGTCTGGTTCTTGGTCGTTCAGTTTGATTACTGAGTTTGAGTAGAACTGTTAAGAGAATGTTGAGTATAGCTATCAGTATATAGTGTCACGTGTAGAAGTAGCTCATAGGGACAATCAGTCACTCTGCATCTTTAGTATATTTCAATAATAATAATAATAATAATAATAATAATAATAATAATAATAATAATAATAATAATAGCTCAGTTCAACGCCATACATTTTCCAAAAGTATTTTTAGCTACGAATTGACGAAATTGTAAAGAATTTGTAGTAGTTGGCATTCATTCTGAAATGTGATAAGTTCGCTAATATTCGTCCACCACAAAATTTTTACCATTCGTCAAAATACTAAATGTATATATTTTTTATATATGCATCTCCCACCTTCTTATGTAAGAGATAAGGAGGAAAATATATCAACAAATATTATGTTTCTACTTGGATTCTCTGATATTTGGTATCGGCGATAATTTGTAAGCAATCTGGAATGCATAGTGAATATGCTCAAGTAGTAACCGTGATTAATTTGATCAAAATAAAACAGTCTGGTTAATTGCCATATATACAAAGTTGTCAAAAACTATGACTTCAACACATAAGTAGGCCGTTTGAGTTGCGTTACACTGATATATTCATGTCAAACAGTTGTTAGATTTTGGAAATGAATACTGTTAATTGCAACCTACAACTAAATATTCATTCACTTGATGCTCCTAAAAACGATCAAAAATACTGGGGAACAAATTTATTTAAGGATAAAAATGCTGTTTTGTAAATTGTCGAATAGTAGGTCTGAAAATCAAAGTTAAACAAATGCAGAAAAACTCGTAAAAAGTGTTGTTAAATTGCAAAATAACCGTTCTACTTTCCCCTGATTAGCTAAATGTATACATTTATGAAATTAATTAGGTCACATTATTGGATTCTCGATTTAGCAGTTACATGAATTAAACCACAAAAAAAAACTTCGATTCCAACAATCAATGTGATTTGTTATTTAGTTGACAGTATATTCATTATGACGTAGATTAAATTACGAAAGATACCTTAATCGAAGATGTCAACGTAATCTATTCATATTGAAAGCTTCTCTGTCTTTTTCTAAAACTCTAAATAACCAACTATTCTTATCAAAGATAGAAAATAATGTATCTTAATGAAATAGTACAATATCACATGATAAAAGTGAATTTTGTTTTTAGCACCATTTGGCAATACGAATATTGATAAGGAATGAAGATAGTTATAGGATTTAGTATAAATGGATCAACATGAGAATAAAACATTTCAATTATATAGCATATTACTTGATAAGTTCATTCACATACATGAATGAAAACACATCAGGAGAGAGATATGTCAAAATTATATAAGGAAAATAAACTCTCCTTGGTGGGTAATCAAATGGTTTTAGTATACAACAGTTGTATAAATCATAGGAATTGATGTCAAGTTTGATGATTATGTAGGATGCTTTAAAGAGTTAACCCTGTAATATTTTCAACATGATTCAAAGTATTCAGGATTCCAGTGAAAACTCTAGAGGATTCAACAATTATTTTGTTTATGTCTAAGACTACACAAAAATGCATTGCTCATATTAACATCTTACGGAGAGTACGACTACTTTAAATATATCAGTTAGAACTGATTAGTTCATATTTTTAGCTTCAGACTGTTTGCGATATTATGTGACAAAGTTATCCAGTAGAAGAGTCACTGACAATTAAAGTAGCTTTCAAAATGCATTGTGAATAATATAAAAATCATAGATAATATTTCATACGGTAGACATTCTTCAGAATAATAGTAATCAATGACTAGATAATAAGAAATTTTATGCTCACAACTAGTCCTATAAAATATTACTTTAGATTATCAGATGATCTTAAATTTACGTTTATGTTATCGATTGTACTGATCATTATAAATAGGTGCACCAGTGAGTGCTTTTAGAGTTGTCAACTCACTTTTCTATTGTTTACACTCTTTAGGATTCCACAACGTGCACTGAACACTTCACAGAGCATATCGCATCATAAGGCTAAGTATCACACCATACTAATAGTATTTTAACAATAGAGTTCGAAGTGTAGTCAGTAAACTGGTTGACTTGTTATTCAGATGCATTCTGCTGGTGCTATATTATTGGGTTTTAGTGGTAGGATGTCTTGAACTTAGTTTTCCGGCATGTTATCACTAACTAATCAGGTGTGTCTGCATTACTAAAAGGATTAGTGTTATTCCGAGGACAAATACGACAGCATCAATGTAATGATAATGGCTATGGTTAATTAAAAAGCTTTTATTATTTAATAGGTCATACTGAAGACACTGAATAAGTAACTTTAATAATATGGTTTTAAAATATAACACACTAAATACAGTCACTTACCCTTAGTAACTACACTAAAAGTTAATGAATCTTATTGAGTTATTTCACGTTCCATTAGAGAAGGAATTAGTGTAGAAGTAGAAATAATTCCTTAATATAGTATTATATGTTATGAAAGAATTGCTTCAAAGTTTAAAATACCATGCTATGAACTGAACACTCAGAAGTTAGCTTCTTCTTCAATAAAAGAGTCGAATATATATATATATATATATATATATATATATATATATATATATATGATTGCAGTGATAACCAACATGGCGAACACCAAATTACGTCACAAGACAGATGTTAATTTGGAATCCTCAGGGCCAAAGGAAAAGAGGAAGAGCGAAAGAGCATTGTGTCGAGATATGGAGGCAGATATGAAAAAAGCAAATACCCCATGGGAAGAACTGGAAAGGAGAGCGCAGGACAAAAATGATTGGAGGATCATGGTCGTCGGTAACAGATAATGATTGATTAGGTTGATTAAATGTGGAGCCTAGCAAAAGTGTGCGCTTGTTCATGTTTCTAGACCAAATTAACGCAACAGAATGAAATAAATAAGATGTACGCAAAAAGAATAGGAGTTTCGTATATCGTTATCTAAACACTGAGAATATACTTCGATAAAACAGAATAAAAGGACATATTAGAACTTAAAATCTGGGGAAGGGTGACAAGTAAACAGATACACCTGATCGTGACTGATTATGAGCCACACCACAGAATGTATCTTTCCACAAGTCGGAACTATCACTCAAGCCCTAATCAAATAGTCTACTCTCAACCTAATATCTAAGACTTACCGTCAATAAATTATTGGACTAGTACTTTGCCCTGGTTTAATCACCCCCTACTTACCTACTTCTTTATCCGCCATCATTGAATAGCGCAATAGGCATTTCTAATTAGATCATTTTAATTATAATATACTACTGACAAGTGCTCAATTAAGGCTAGATAGTTATTAACTGTCCTCTCAGTTTTCAATGATTTTTCATTCGATATTGGTCCATATTAAAATATTTTTCCAACTGAAAAAATCTAAACTTTATTCCTTGGTTGAGGAATTAAACTGAGTTGAAAAATATTAGTAAATCACATTCGCTGAACTATACATACAACTCTTACACATGGATTATATATACTCCTCCAAACCGAATCACTCGTACAAACGATTGATGTAGTCTACGAGATGACAGTTTAATAACTTTTAAAATATTTCCAATGTATTTCCGCAAGATTCTTTAGATACCATATAATTAAAAAATCAATCAACCAAAATGAACTTAGACAAAAGATACTGATCAATCGTTCATTCTTCAACTATATCAATATTAGTCCTAATGAATGATTCCTATGGTACATGTACAATGTTAATTATATAACATATATGCTGGGTTTTTTTTTCTGTTTAATTTATTAACATAATGAAAAAAAATTACAAATTCAATCAAAAGTTTAATTTAAACAAGATTGTATGTTGGTTAAATGGCATTGGTTGATCAAGGATATGTAGAAATCAAGCATACTAAAGGTATGCTACAGTAAATTATTGATCAGACTGTAAATGTTTACCAGTGAAACTTGACATATTTAATAATATATACACTTTGCGAACCATCAGTTTTCATTAATCATCTAATAAATATATATATACGAAAAAGATTAAACAATGACAGACAAAATATGTAAGCTAATTCATTAGATATGGAATGTTTGAGACTCATATTGCACGATCATATCATATATTTATTGTATAAACAATCAACACTATGCGTGATTCCTACAAAAACTATTGTCTTTGTTTATTCTACATTCATCGATAATTGCTTTCTTGTAAACGTGATAAGAAAGTATGTACATGACAGCTTTTTCTAATTATTTATCTTATTTAAGTTAAAAGCGACAAAAGAGAATCTGGGAAGTGAATAAATTAGTCTGGTGCATTTTTTTCTAGTTAGAACTACTGTTACGAAGGAAGCATAACGTACCTAGTGAGTGTTAGGTCGTTAGAAGTGGTTAGCATGGAACTCTGGTTTCGTTAGAAAAGTTTGTCTGCAATCATTAGGAAGCTGTTACTTACTGGTATATTGGAGTCCAGGTCACCTAGTTCCAGTACGAGATGATACCACTAGCTTATTCCTACTGTGATCGAACTGTTGGACTGAGATACTTACACCGATTATTCCCTGAGTATTGACTAATAGCGTGTTTGTATAATCCTTTAGTGGTGATCGAATCGAAATAAGATCATTAGTTTGAGTGACTAGAAGCATCAGTACTCCAAAGATTACAAGTTCACCTTGTTAACGAATACCAATTAACATGAAGTCCGATATTTCCTGAAAGTCCCATCCAACCAACTAACATCAAAAACATTGTATGCGACGTCAACTAGTCACCAGATTGCAGCTTGATCCAGAGAATTAGATTAGCACTAAAGACGAGACAGACATGATACTAGTCGCTTATCAAGGATCAAGCTAGTGTTTATTAATATCGAAGTAATTTAATGCAAATAGATATTTCTAGGTTTTCGGAGCCTGCATTCCAAAGCATGATGTCGGTTTATTAAACATACTTCGTCTCAAGTTTCGCTATGTAAATAGTCAATAAGTCCAACAATAATTTAAGTGACTATGTCGGTTTAACATTTTTCTGCGATTATTACTTGAGAATTGGCCTATCTTCTATTTTAAATGGAGGTTAATAACTGATGCTAATTTACACGGAGTAGTTCTGAATCCTATACTACACCAGTATATCCAGTTATGCGTTACTATAGTCTACTCTGAAAACGAAATGCAAGATTCTACTACTGCACTATTCGCTTTTATCAAAGAGCTTTCTGGTAAACTAATCAAATTCGGCATTTTTGAATATGTCTATACGGATATGGATTAGCGTAATGCGAACATTTTATAGGTCGCAGGAGATATGAGTCCTAGGTGTTTCCTAAATAGTGGGTAAATTATTCGATAACAATAAGATAATATTTTTGTAGTTTTTCTGTCACTTCATAATTAAGATTGCTACATTTTCTTGGAAAACATCTTTCTGTCAATGCACTCATTCTCAATGGGCATGAAGTTTTCTCTCTCGAAACATTATAATGCTAGTTATTGAAATTCTGAAAGTAAATGCTTTAGATGTTATACTTTTCAACTGATCTTTCTAATACGGCTAGACTTAAAGAGAAAACGATTTCAGCCAGATTTAAGGTGGATTATCACCACAGAAAAGTCCAAACAATCGATTGAAGTGAGACTTAATAACTTTGATGGTAACGAAACTAACGATAAGAATAGTTTAATGCATTGGATTCTAGATAGAGCCGATGCCGATATGTTTTAGAACGAGACAGCTAATTTAATATAAGCTTTTCAAAAATAAATCATCTCTACCATTCCATCTAACAAGGAAACAAATTATCAAAGTCGCCAGGAACTGGTGTAGCCCATAAAGCAAGCAATACTTTGCAAACCACAGAACACAACAACAAAGGACAAGTCAGACAGAATATATAAGATAAATTGCAGTATTGCATCAGACAAATTGATCTTTATCCTTGTCTTCGCGAACACCAGTAAACAGTTTTTGGAATGATGAATCTCCATCGATATCAATACATGTGGACAATTACGAACAAGAATTCAACTGGGAAAATGTCAACATATTGGATAGAGAAGATATAAAAATAAACCAAAGAAATTCTAGACGCCTAAAAATTAATTCACTTAACTAACAGATGCAAGTTGAAAACGACACAGTCAACCAACTAGAACGACAACAAATAAACATTTACAAAATTAAAGATAAGGAGCTGGTAATCAAAACATATGTACACGCGACTGGAAATAAAATAATCATGGACAACAAACCAACCACATTCACGATTAACAAAATAAGCTATTCGTCAAATGTGAAGAGATTTCACAAGCTCACTATATTATTTTAAAGTATAATCTAAATGATAATGTCGAGAAAGATCATGAAAGTTTTGCAAAGAAACCAACCCTATAGCCTAGAGAAAACACAATACAAAAATATGCTAGAAATGTACATGTTACGTCAATATAGTAAATGAAAAACTTTATTTTCATATACAATAACGAGATTAAATGAGTAAAAGACGAGAAAATAAGGTGATAGAAATGAGAAATCAAATAAAAATGAAAACAAATAAATAATGAACAATACTGTAATGAATAAACCGGTTGTATATGTGTTTCAATCATAAAATATGGCGTCTTACTTACTAGTAGGATATATTCTAATAAATTATGATTTGCTTACTACTTTATAATAAGAAAAAGTTGGTTTACTGTTAAACACTAACACCAGGCGTAAATGGAATGGAAAGATTCTGTCAAAAACAAACGCAGAATAGAAAGTTATTAATAGACAGATGAAGAACTGGAATCATCTTATGTTTATTTGAAATAAATAACATGTTCAAAGATCAGGTAAGATTTATAATATAAGAGTAATATTAAATGATAGCAAGAGATTAAATTATCGAATAATTAATAGAGAGAGAGTATCTTTTTAAATACAATCATCTTTAAACAGAAAAGAACAAATTATACAAAACAAATAATGACTTGATGAAATCAAGGTTTTATCAGTGAAATCAGGATGTTTCTTATTCCTGATACGTCGACGACGAATATCAACAGCACCACCAAGTCCACAAGGTGAAGTAGTAACGCTGAGTTTATTACTGGGGTTAATAATAATAATTTCATTATTGATAGAGCTAGAAGTAGCCGTGGTGGTAGCAACATTCGTGGTATTTATCGTATAAATACTACCACCACTACTACTAATACTACCACTACTGCTACTACCATGTTGAATTGAAGAATCAATTTCATAATTTGGTCGAATTTTGATAATTTTATCTGTAACATATGTTACCTCTGGTTTCGGTAGATGAGTTGAAGGATATGGTTGGGAGAAGTCACACGATTTAAGATTCGTACAAATTATTTGACCATAATCATCATCATCATTATTAGTATCATCTTCATTATCTGTTACATTATCATCACAATTCAAGTAGTAAGTACGTAAAGTGAAGTCATGAAATACATCAATTACTGTCTCATCATTCAATGTGAAATCAGAATTCTGTAAGATAGTGCATAAACAAAAAAGAAAGAATGAATCAAGGTGAAAATAAATAAATCATTTGCACGATTGACTTTTCGAAGACGAAATATAAATGCAAAATCACACTATTATAGTAGGGGGCTGTTGAGAACCTACTACCGAGAATTCATATTGAAAGTTTCAGAAGCTGCGAAGAAGCATAAAACTACAATGTTCAATCACAATCCATTAAAACTTTCTAAAACAATTAGAGAAAACAAATGAATGGCATGATATGCGTGACTAAATAATGACTGATTTTGTTATTGATTATACCACATGTTCACACGCCCATTAAGTAACATAGGATTTGTTTGGTTTCGCTCAGAATACAGTAAACACTTTAATGATTAAACTTAGACTATGGCTAGCAGGTGGAAGCCAGAACACCCGTTTTCTCCTATTAGGGACTCTTCAGTCGAATATTCTTGCATTCCGGTGTCTATGTTTATACCGAGACTCAAACCCAGATCATTCGTGTCAAGCGCCAATCCATTCTCTATCAAGCCACTGAGTTTATTGTACAACGATTGTGGAAATATAGTTGGAACGTGTTTGCATCTTTTTGTTGATGTTATTAACATGCACTGATCAATTTTAATTTTTAACAACATCAGCAGGGAAATACAAACATTTCAAGCAAGCAAATACCTTTAGACTCTTTGTAAATTATTGTATGCTCTTACATGGAACAGAAAATTCAAACAAAATAACTCATTTACTGTGTACAGGTTTATATATTTGGTATTAAGCCACATGCCGATTGTATGAGGACTGGTGATATTACTAGGCTACTCAGATCCGAATAAATCGACTCGGATTCGAATTTAAGACTCAACAGTGTTGACTTTGTAGAAAGGCATAATGCCATCAATATTATCACTATTAATCGTATCAATAATAATTGTAATTATTTTACATAAACAAATATAGATGGAAATCAAAATTAATTTGTAATCTATAGTTTACTTCATATCTGACTATACAGTCGATGTGTGCATGCAACACGGCTTAAAAGTATTCATTTAAAATGAACTACTTCGTAACCAAACAAATGTCTAGTAATTTTATTTAAATAGTGATTAGATGAAACAAAATGTAAACTTGAAACTTACTAGAAAATTAAGACTTCAATGATTTATGCAATAATGAACAATACGTTTTCCTACTCTATATAAAATAAATTACCTGACGGTTGATAAGATATCATTATTAAAAGAGTTTAAAGGCGAGGAATGCAAACTCAAGTCTATGTACCAGTCACTTCAGTGCATACAATTCCAAATACTGTCTACTATGTCATCACAATTACTTTCGATGGGGATGCAATTATGTCAATCACAAGTACTGTAAGATTTCAATCTCAGTAGTTTGGTTAAGATTCGCATAAATTAGACAAACAAAAATTACAAAATGATTTTTTTATTATAATGATTTTATATTCTTATGGATTTGAGTTGTAACAAGGTTGATGTAATTTTATATTTGCCTGAAAATATAGTGAAATTTTCTCTCAATATAAATGCTTTTCAGTAACAGGCCAGGATTTATTTTCTGATATTCGGTAGATCAGTGATACTTAACGCTCTAGGGAGAGGAGTAACAATCAGATCTATAGTTGATATAGTAATATCAATGAAAACGAATCTAGATTATCGTATTATTTTTTATCTATTTATTCATATCAAAGGCGACCGCACAGGTGTTAATATTCTACAAAGTCTATACAGTTGGATGACGTCAAATCTATTCTGCTATTTCAGAAAGATCAAAATGAAGCTAGTTAGCTGAAGCTATTGAAGCACTGGTTGAATACTGCATATGTATTTCACATTTCATATCCAACCTTTAGTGAACAACCTGCTTTTGTTTTACATTCAATATCAACATTTTCAGATGTCATAATCTCTTTTTGGTGATTACTTTAAACATATGTTAGTAAAGCCAATTAAGGGTGTACAATATTTAAAGTTATGAAAATTACTTATTATTACTTTAAATCTCTGACTCTGGATTTAAAGATTCTAAAGACGTAAATAATCGTTCAAGAATTTTGTCTCGTATCAAACAAGAACATAAAATGGTAATAAAAAAAGAAAGGGCAGAAGATCAATGATTAATCAAAACTGAACTAGATACAACTATTATACAGCCAAAGCTGAGTATAGTTGATATAGTAAAAAATATCCCAACAGCTGTCTGCGTAAAATACTTCGGATCCGTTGGCCAGATACCACAAACAACAACCTACTGTGACAGAGAACAAACCAAGTAGAATTCAATGGAGGAAGATATTGGGAGAAGACGCTGGAGGTGGATAGGATACACACTGAGGAAATCATCAAACTGTGTCACATGACAAGCACTAACTCGAACTCCACAAGGTTAAAAGAAAAGAAGAAGATCCAAGAACACATTGCGTCGGGAATCAGGGGCAGAGATGAAGAGAATAAACAGCACTTGGAAAGAACTGGAAAGGAAAGCCTGGGACAGAGTTGGTTGGAAAATGCTGGTCGGCAGCCTATGCTCCACATGGGGTAACAGGCATTGATTGACTGATCCTATGAAGCATAAATAATTCACTCCAGATAAGCCTACTAGTGAATCCCACTCGGTGTGCTGGTACTGAATGTTGTGGTGTTTTTCAAACTTCTTCCCATTCAAGAAGCACGAGAGTCGCCATTGTCATTAGTTCGGTCATACAGAAGGTTAGCTTATCCAAGAGGAATTCTACATATAACCAAAATGTAACGTCCAAACAAATACCAGACAGTCGGATCAGATGTATTCTAAACATTTAAAATAGGTTTCCGAAGTAGGCGGCAGTTTGGAAACCTATATATTGTTAGGGATTCATAATCCTCAAAAATACAATGGTTGATTAATTAAACGAAAGAAGTTGTATTGACTTTTTATAAGATTGATTAGTAGACTTTCATCAATTAATTTAATTTCGATGTGAGTACAGTTTGACAGCATTTCAGTGTATTAATTAAATGTTGTTGATTTCACTTGATGAATAATCACTGTAAATTAATTGATATAAAAATCGATGTATCATGTAAACATGGTTCGCTGGTTCACTAGTCTCGTTTCAGTTTTGGTTCCACAATACAATCTTCCTAAAAGCCTAGTCTTTTGTAATAACTGTGGGTTGGGAAGGAACAAGTTGCGGTATCCGTCTGAAGTACAAGTATCAGAGATAGCGTTCGCATTAATCGTATCGACTATCAACGGGATCAGACATATAATCCGGTTACCCTAGAGATCGTATCGCGAACCGTACAAAGACAATAAGAACGAACGCGTTGTCTCATCTAAAAGAAAACATATCATATATGAGCAATAAATAAATACGTATTTAACTCCATATTGCATCTGATATCACGTTGATTTCCTGAGGTACATGGTGTATACTCGAATGTCTACAGATTCAACCAAAAATGTCTATTATTCGAAATGATTCTAGGAATGCGCTACGATTAAATGGCACAATCAACTGTAATGTCAAATTCAAAGGAAAAGGTTTCAAATGCATATATTATTGAATGAGTAAAATGGATATTAGTAATGACAACACAAACGTTGCATGTTTCTAAGTAGACTAACAAGTAGTTAATTCTCATTTCAACACAAAATTTCGGTACTGATGAGAAGACACTTATTGATCCTAATTTTTTGATTTCATCGTGAACTAAAAACAACAGAGTACAAGAAACTGTATGCTTTAGATAAAACACAGGTTTAGCTACTGTCATAAGAAAAACGAGAGCTTGAGTAAATCCACAAGTGTAGTTTATCTAATATCATCAATCAGCGACTTAGTAATGTTTTCGTTCTCTGAGCTGGATGGTCTAATTGACTTAGTATGTATGTAAAATTAACCGGATTCACTAGACTGTTAAGTTAAGAAACATAGAGCATTTAAGGTGACATTATTGATGTTCATTTTACTCATTCGATAATATATAAATTTAAAACCTTTTCCTTTGAATTTGACATTACAATTGATTGTGCCATTTAATCGTAGCGCATTCCTAGAATCATTTCGAATAATAGACATTTTTGGTTGAATCTGTAGACATTCGAGTATACACCATGTACCTCAGGAAATCAACGTGATATCAGATGCAATATGGAGATAAACACATTTATTTATTGTTCACACATAAGTTTACAAACATAAAAGAAAGTTTGAGTAAACTTACGACAGTTCAATTTATTATAGAAAGCGGATGCGTGTTTTTGACGCATACTGATTCAGCAGACATTCGTGCTTCTAAAATCCACTATATGATATACAGTGAGTTACTACACTTGTCACTAAAAGATGCAACTTATAACAATAAATAAACATAGTACTGAACACAAGGCATAAAAAGTAATAGTAATACTAATGGTTATTTACATGGACACGCATAAGTTACCTTAGCAGTTTCATCCAGCCGTTGTAATCGTAATAATGTCACTATATCAGCATTGGCAACCTCTAATGCCACATCTAGCGGTGATTTTCCATCATTATCTGTGATCATCTGATTAGCTCGTCGACGTAATAACAAGCAAACTAAATGAACACGTCCAAATCGGCAAGCGTGATGTAATGGAGTTCGACCACGATCATCTTTTATATCAATCTGATATTTAAGAAGAAAACGAAATTTTAAAAAGTTGAGAAATCAATTTTCAAAATATGTTAATTTTTTCACAGAAAAAATGTAAACTTTTCAATAAGACAACGAAACAAACTGAATGCGATGTTGGTGGAGAAATTAAGTTAATTCAGAGAAGAAAAATTCATTTTCGACTATTATTTACAAAAATTGTCAATTAGTCGTTAACAACGTAGAATCGGGCATATGTGCCCATAGGTTTAGCACGAGATCAAATTGACAAGAATGACACGATAATAGGATACAAAAAGAAAGGACAAAATAAGGGTGAGTATGAAGGAATAATAGAACTTAAGATATAGACGATAAAGAATGAATACACACATGACAATGTAACCGATTCTGAGCCATATCACCCAGCGACTATCACTTGGACTCCAACCAAGTGGTCCGCATATACAAACATGACTTAGACCAGTAGTTTGAGAATTCATTGACTGATGCCATGTTTTAGTTAGATTGTTCCTATTCTTCTTTCATTCTGCTCCCACTCCAACCGACATTGCACGGCAAGGTAGGCAGTGGTCAAGTAGGGTTAGTCGGTCGATAAAGATTTACGACCTCTTCGAATGATTTGCCACTTTACAAGTACTCTGTGTTCAACACCAATACTGCTTATTCACTCAATCCATGATACACAGGCGATACTGTGGAGATTTCTATGATCAAAGACCACCAGCCCACATATATCTTCCATTTTCATGGTTCACGTTAGGCACCGTAAGTTAAAACAAAGCTGACTGCTACACAGTACACTTGCCCCTTCGTTAAGAAACGGATATCTCGCCTACACCACAAGTGACATGAGTTGAAAAGAGCTAAGTGAGCTTTCTGGATCCGCACTGAGACTTCATCAGACACTGACACACCAAGGCTGATGAGACTTCTAGGAAAAGTGGAGTGGTCAACGTGCTCAACTACTTAACTAGCTATGACCAATTTAGACGATGATGCAGACCAATCCTGGTGCAACATTTTGTATGACCATGGAGAGAAACGCATCCCAAATATGCTTACATTGTCACTCAAGGTGTTCAGGAGACCCTGAATATTGTCAGTATTATCACCAAATAGAACTATTCCGTCTGCGTGTGCTAAGTCGACAAGTGGATTTCCTGGAGGGAGACTAATTCCTGGAAAGTTAAATGAAGAAAGTGAGATTTCCAAGATAAAGTCTATGACGAAATTAGATAGAAAGGGAGACAAAGGACAATTCTCGTGATAACTCAGAATGTGCTTTAACTCAACCAGTCGTATTCGAGTAGAGAGCCTTTATGAGGTTTATGTACTTTTGAGGTACGCCTTTTAATGAAAAAAATACTAACACAGAACTTTTCAATCTACAGAGTTGAAAGCTGGCTTAAAGTCAAGGAGTATTACTACTGTCAGACGATGGTAAGTATGTCTATGCTCCTAGGATCTGACGTAGAGTGAATATTTGGTTAATGTATCCTTACCCCCCCTCCTATCCAGGTCTGAAACAAGCCTGGTTTTCCCAAGTTTCTACTTCCCTAGAGTCAGATAAACGTAGTGTGATTGCAGAGTCTAATAGTTTAGACACAATCTTAGTCAAACTGATTTTTCTGTGGTTACCATGAGATTTTCGTTCTTTTTTGTAAAGTGAGACGATCGGTGAACGAGATCGGTCAGAGGGGATGATGTTCAGTTCCCAGACATTGACTAACATATCAGTCAATCTACCTACTAAAAGTGGACCACCATCCTTAAAGATCTGGAGCTAACCTATAACGTCCTGCTGCTTTATACCACTTCAAATTACTTATAGCTTTCTCAACCTCACTAAGAGTCGGGTGGGGGATATATATCAAATTTCCACCCAGGTAGTTTGGGGATAGTCTGTAAGCGTAGAGCAGCTGGGGACCGGTTGAACTGTTAATGAAAGTGTCCAGCCCATCAGTAGAATCTTCTCGGCTGAGAGTAGGTCATAGACCTATCTTTTTAGGAAATAGTCTCACTAGCAGTCGATTTCCTAATACCAGTGTCCTTGATGAATCAAAACAGTTATCCAGTACTGCCTACTGCCGCAGCCGCTCCTTCCTCTTTTGGTTTTGTTGCCTACGAATGATCAGTCATTGTGTAGACTCTTTGTTAGTCTACGCTTCAGTTGTTGTCGCTCTTCATAATTCTCAGAGCCTGACGGAATGTTTCGAGCCTCTATCAGTTCATTAGAAGTCCTAGAGATTCACTGGTATTTAACAATCTTTGGACTCAGGTTGCTGAGTTTACAGCTGTTTTAAAATCGTTCCAAGCTTCTTCGGGATGAATCCGCCGCCTATGAACAACAAAGTTTATAGCTAAGCTTCTCTGAATGCATTTCTGGCATGTCTCGAACTGATAGCCAAGGAGTTCCCTGTTGTGACCTTACGTTGCACAATCGTATTAATAGCTAATCAACATGTATAAGACTATAATATAATGGAGAGATATTGTGTTATTCGAAAAGTAATAGAAGATATCTCTAAAAGTACCAAATATTACGTAATAAACGAAAGGGCAATGAGTAAATAGATTGTAGATGAAATGTAATTATTCGTTTGACGAATATTAAGAAAATGTGAAGTGAATAAATGATATAACATGGTAGTTTCTAAAATTAGGAAAGGTGTATTTGTTGAATATGCACTGCTCACATACGTACTTTCTTATTGTGTGCATACAAGTCCTCTCATATTAAGTGACAATTTCCTCCATCGCTCGTTTATGCTTGATATCTTACATTAGCACTTTACAATCCTTTAATTCTTACTGTACTGTCTACTTCCTGACTATCAGTTACTGAATAATCTAGATCGACAGAGTACGGTCAGCTTATTAAGAAATTGACAAATACTAAATTGGTCACACCTCAGCAACCAATTAATGTAAATATATCAGCCATATAGAACGTCAGTCAGGGCTCTAATAAAGTGGTAGTAACGGCCGTAAACTGTAAAACTGGGAAACCGATAAGTGTAAAAGATGGATGTATTTGTGTCGCTGTGGTCGATTTTGAGTCATGTAGACCAGAGCTTTTAACCAATGATTGTGGCTATCCTCCTAACCGTATCCAGGTAATTTGCAACTCCTAATATGCTTCAGATCAACATTCACTATCTTCATAGATTAATGTCACCTACTGGTTTGGTCGTCGACACCCTTATTCTATACGCTGTTGCATATACAAGAAGGCGGTGGTTAGGCATGAGTAATACATATATTATGTTGCCTATATTAAACTAAATGTCCCATAATCAGTGTCCAAGTTCTGATCTACTTTATATATTATTAGAACTTACATCTGCACCATTCAGCAGTAAAAATTCACATGCTGCTATACAACCAATACGTGAAGCCAATATTAATGCAGGGTAACTATTTCTAGTGGTAGTAGACGTTCCATTAACTTTCAAAGTTGCATCGGGACTAGCTCCTCCAGTAAGACCGGATAAAATAAGAAGTGGGCAACCAAGTTGAGCACCGAAACAAACTAAATGTTCAGCTGCAGTTTTTTGTTCAATAAATTTTGATTGTCCTCTTGGCTCACGCTTTATGTTTAGTTTATTTCTTTCATGTAAATTTTTGATAGTATTAATCAGTTCGTCTGAAACAAAAAAGACATAGAATACGTAAATGATTGGAGGAAAAACTATGAAAATAAAACTAACTGAATCATTAACTGAGTTCGACTTCAAGATTACTTCCACAGAAAACCACCAGTTCGAAGATATGTCACAAGTCTCCGACAATGAGTTACGATAATCGTTCGGATCTCAACTAGGTAGTCGGAAACTAGCAACACGGTACCCACCAACAGTTACAAAACTTCGTGAACTGACGGCACGTTTTGGTTTGCCTCCCTACGGCTTTCATCTATAATACTGACAAGTCAGTTAGCATAGCACAAAGTGGTAGACGGTGGCTGGCCATACGTAATACACACGTCAAACATCTGTGCGCGAATATCTACAACCTTATCAACTTATTTACCATCTTTCCTTAGTAATGTGTCTAACATCTGCATTGTTTGTTACTTTTGAAGGCTACGCTCCACGCCGACGTAAAACAAAGAGAACCAGTGAGCAATTTACTGGTCCTTTAGTCAGTAGACAGACGCTGTAAGTAACGAAAAGTCCAAATGAGTTTTCCGAATCCATGTCGAGATTTCGTCAGGCACCAAACTTTTAGCGCTGACAAAACTTCCGAGTAAAGTGAGACACATGCTCAACTACTCCACTCTTTACCAATAGTTTAGGTACTAAGGCAGCAATTCGCATCTAGAACGGGGAAACGAACTCCAAATATGTTGGCATTACTACACAAGGCAGTCGAGAAAAACTGAATTTTGGCGACATCTCCACTAAACCATTATAAATCAAATAAGCTAATACACTCACCTAGAAGAGTATATCGATAAATATCATATCGAGATAATTTCTTTTCCGGACTATTTGATGCGCAAACTGATGGCGAATATGAAGATAAAGGATGAGAAATAAGTTCCGGGAAATCTTGACGTATTTGAACACACCTTTGCTGCCAACTGTCATACAGATGTCGAATCCACTGAACAGCTTCTAAAGAATCGGATACTTCTTCAAGTGGTAAAGGAAGGCGTGCAAATTTAAAACGAACCCATTTAGCCTCAATCCAAGCTTTACGCTGTTCAAATGGTGTATTAAGCGATAAACGAGGAAATTCTGATGCATAAAGTTGCCAATTGAATTCAAGAATTTTGTTAACAAATTTATTACCTAGGTTTAACATTACATGTAATAATTCTGGTTGCCAATTGTCTAAAGTAAGTGAGCGGACCTATATGAAATGCAAAATAAAGTGATAAGTAAGACCTGAAGTCACGTAATGCTATTAATCATTGCGCGCTACATGTGATCAACAATTAAATTTAGGAAACAAACTTCATGTTTTCTAGGTCCCAAATACGAGTTGTTGGATTAAAGCAACACACGCTAATGAAACTATTATTGGATAGAGAAAATAACAGAAAAATCTTTGAAGAGATCTAGAACATCAAAACAAGTGTTTTAAAAAGTAGTGTAGTTGATGTACTATTTTAGCTTTACGTATTACATAATTCTGCATCTCATGATCAGTAAATACAGTCATCAAATAAAATAAAAGTACAAAAAGACTTCAAAGTACCAAAGAGCCACAACTTTTCTTTGCTCTTTAAGAGATAAGGGGCAGTTAATTTATTGTAAAAAAATAAGATAAAATGTATCTGACCACTTTGATATAAATCTTCCAATTTCATCCTTGTACAAGAATACATAATGAATGTAGTAATTATAAAGGCATGCCTCAAAAAGGTGGTTTCAGAAGAGCAGTCATATTTTATATCTATCTTCACTCAACACCTACGATTTAGTGTTTCACTATTTTACTAACTCCTATTTTATCTCTTATTTTTGAATCCTATTTCCAATTTGTCAAGTTTGTTGCTACATCGACACTACTCTTTTTAAATAGATTTTATTTAAGTCCATCTGCTTGTGATGATATGGTATAGCAAAAGAAATTGATGCTTACTTATGCAAGAATATATGTTGTTCATGATTAATAAATTGGTTTAAGGTAACTGAAAATTTATAATCCTTTTGAAATAACACAGAAATACAATGAGAGTAAAAATAACAAAAGTTGACATCAACTTGCCTTAGAAATATGGACACCCAGACTGCGATGAACTGCAGCGCACAGCATGCACAGTGTAACACCTAAATTAATACTTGCCCACTTAGCATCCCCCACAGCACAATCAGCACAAAGACGATTGCCAGCCAAATCAGGTTCACGCCACAGTAAAGTGCCACAATTGTTCTGTAATCCATCTTGATCTGAAACAGACGAATGTGACACTTGATTTAAAGGGTCGTTTTTACGACTTGGGAAACCTGATACAGAACTGGCTGTTGGACTGTTGGAAAAGTCCAAACTGATTTGGGTTGGGCTACGAGAAGCTAACAAATCAAGTGAATTACTGATAAAACTTCCTTTCATTATTCCATTCTTTAAATAATATGGTTTATTAGTTTGGCATATATCATGAAAGCCAGATCGCAAAGTGTTAACCCAAATATCTAATTCATTTGCACTAATAGCCTGCAAGTAATATGTCCGATGTCTTGAAGATATCAACTCAAAGACAAATCGACGATCTGTAGAATTATTTAGTAAGTGTATAGGTTTTTCTCCGGCTGTATATCGTTTATTCGGTTGAACATTTCGGGCTGTACAAAATCTAAGATCAGTTTCCATAACGGTCCATTGTGGATCAGCTTGACGAAGCAACTGCTTCAAAAGACCACTCTCAGACTGCTTATTAACAACTCCGTTTGTCAAACGATCAGTATTCAGTGACAAGGTACAAACCTTTTGATTCAATTCTGAGAACGTAGTATCAGATGCAGACTTGAGATCTGCAGATGTTAATCCGTGGAAAAGCTTACAATAAACCAATTGATTTCCATGTACACGGAACCATCGTCGAGCCCATGTTCGCCAACCTTTTCTTCCACTCCTTTTAAATAAATAGCCTTCTAATCGAGGATTTGACAGGTCATCTAGACTTGTAACAGATTTTGCTTCCACGGCTGGTGTTTCTGAGAGTTTTATTTCACTGGAAATTTCGGTATTTGTTTTCTGTTCAATACTAGTAATTAACTTTTTACATTGTTTGACTAACATCGACGAAGTTAGACTATTTGTTTTACCAGAATTATCAAGCATTAGGTTCAATTGTTCAGCAAAGGACTGTTGAACAGAAAGTACTAACACAATCAGTTGCAAATATGAAATAATATAGTTTGGTCCAATTATCTGACGAATATGCGATAAATACAATGTTTCTGTTGTCTGATAAATAGCTTTAGCTTCTTTAACTTGATTGTCAAAAACGTGCAAATCCATAGAAGATCGTGTTGCACTTGCTGAAGCAGCATGATTTATAGCATTATCAAGATGTTCATGAGCACGTTGGAAATTTGTTCGGAGATCATAGAATTTATTTAAGCTGTCGTTGCTTTTTGACAAAATCTGTTCTATATCAGATATTTTTGTGGCTAACTTTCTTGTTTGTTCTGCGAATAAACTTGTTAAATGAGCAGCATGATTAAATATCTTCTGTGTGTTCAAATGATCCAATTCTTTTGGTAAAGTTGCATTGAATAACAATAATTGTTTTTGATCTAAACCCAGTCCAATACATTTGGCCAACTTAAACAGAGAAGAGGAAAATGCTTCGCCAGTCTGAGAAGAAACAAACGACACGAAGTCTAATGAATACATAAAAAGCAAAATATATAGAAGTACTGGACTTTTTAGATAGTCGAGTATTGCATACTAAAATGCGATTACGTTAACAAATTTAGTGCAAATAGTTCGGAGTAACACTAGTGTGTTAACAAAAAATGCTCTACGAGTGTGTGGTCAGTACCAAAAATGCTGAGCTAATATGGGTTGGTAAGTATTTGATTAAATATTACAACCGTGATAATTTTCGAGATGAACGCAGAATGCAATATAGACAAACATTAGGTTATGAATAAACAGCTTTTTCGTGTGAATACAAGCAGCGAATCTGATTAAATTCAACCTAACCTACATAAAATAACCTATTTCAACAAAATTCAATTCCTTTAGCTTACATCCTTACAAGTTTTTTTTAAATATAGTAAGATGTGTACCCGATGTTTATTGAGTACTTAAAAATACTAAAATATTTGGTTGTTTGAGAAAATTTCATAAGTAATGCTACCACTTTTTACCGAAAGGTGCATCCACTCTTTATCCTCCTCTAATTTTTAAGTTTCTGAACTCATCACTTTTTTTATTTTACTGATTTACATTTTGTCAAACCATTATCTATGATTTCTAATTCTCTCGATTAATATTAACACTTGTTACCACTTCCACTACTCTGAGATTTGGTTCGACAATTTCATCTCTATCTGCTAATTAGGGAGTAGCAACGTGAACTGATATACACACGTATCAAGTTCTATTTTTTGACTAACTGAAAAGCTTACCACCGTAATATACTCGACGTTAAAATAAGTCTCTCTTAAGAGTCCATATCTGAGGAAATCTATATTCACCACTTTCAGAATTCAATATAAGCATACAACAATAAAAACAAAAACATGTACATAAATAAAATACTTACAGTAACAGATTGTCTACAAATTTCTTGAATGAGATTATAATAAGCTCGAATTCCACAAATCGTCAGCTCAGCGTGTGCAAGAGTTTGATGTAGTTCAGGTGTATCAGAGAACGCTCCAAATTTAGGCAATGGAGAGGAAAACTTGAAAATTAGGTCGTCAAAATTAGCTGACGTATCGTCAAAACACTTAATACACTCTATACTAGTGGACATTTGTGAAGCATAAAATCAACTCGGATGAATATTCACAATTTAGTACAACTAATGTATCTAGTACAGAAATAAATATTAAATTTAAAAAACACTGTTAGCAAAAAGACATATCGGCAAGAAAACTTGTTTTAATTTACGCATCAGTGCAAACACTTTAAGGGAAATAAATTAACAAGCTAGTTGGTCAGAAAACTTATAATCAGATGCAGGCAATCCTATGATTCGCACTGTTACACTTGGAAAGCTTAAAACAAGAAAAGTGATAACAGAAAGAATGGAGCAACATAGATAGTTACATTGCAAATAAGCAATTCTGGGGAATATGTTGGCATCATTTTCAGTTCTCAGACAATTTATGCATGGTGTCCCACAGTTTTAAAAGTCAACCACTATATTCAAACATGATTTTTAACAGTGTGGAGTTATTTTAAGTATTATGAATAATTTAAGATTGACGTGTACCAGAAGAGACTAAGGCCGATAATTTGAACTTGTTCATTATGTTGAGGTAGCATCATATTTTACAAAATGCAAATAAAATAAAAATAAAGCAACTTATTCACAAAGTACATATTTATGTACCCAGATTTGAACTAAACGTTGCGACTGCTAATGATATTATCCGGTCTTTCAAACCAATATAATTATAATGCAGTTCTAACTTGCGACTAACTGATTTAATGATGACTAAGCCAGGTTATATTTTCCGCTTTTATAAAGCACAAGTGCTTTGATACTATTCAAAAAAACGAGTGGTTGCTCAATATAAACCAGCGCAATAAATGCATAACTTCGACTTTAAATTATTGGGAGATAAAAACAACAAAATTCTTAAAACCGAATGACATATGAACCTTACTCAATCAAAAGATAGGGCTGACAGTTAAGATTCTTCAATCAATTATTCAAACAGAAACAAACAAATAAAGCTAAAACTTCACTTAGAGGATCACTGATTTAATTCGCCACTTTGCAACGGCACAAACGATGGAATACGACAATATTAGAAAGACAGTGTAATAATAGCTAAGTAAACAAAAAACGTATCATAAAATGCTCCAAGTTTAGAAGACGAAATATAAATGAACTACCACTGTCACGGTCTTGAACTATATTATCCAGACTCCTGAAATTGACTTTCACGACTTTAAGAACGCTATCTACCAAGTCCATACGTGTATGCACTTCATGGATGACGTCAATGATCTTCAGTCAGTCAGTTACAACGTAGAACTTTGTACATGCGTACATCAGTTCAAGTTGCGATGCCTCAATAAGCTGACAGAGATTAAATTGTCGGACCAAATCCCAGAGTAGGGGAGGTAGTAACAGAGTAAGTACTAGTGGACATGCATAGAGATCAGAGATGAGATTTGAAATAAAAGTGATTCAGTAAAGAGAAAACTATGAGAAGCTCAAAAACTAGAATTTGGAGAAAGACAAGGAGTGGATGCACCTGCGCCATTGCAAACGATTTTGAGCCATACCACTTAAAGTCTCTAACCATTTGTTACGATCATCGCATGGGCCCCAACCAGGTAGTCTGCATCTATTAACATGGCTCAGCCCAATTGTCAATGACTTCATGGATTGGTGCGATGTTTTCGTTTGGCCACCCCTAGCTTTTTTCCAGCCTACTCCTACAACAGACAACATTGCTCGCCAAGGTAGACGGTGGTCAGGCATACGCAACACATGTCCTAACCACCTAAGCTAGTGAAGAATCACTACTTCATCAATAGACTTACCGTATTTACCTAGTACTCTATTCCTAACCCACGCGTTGCTTACTCAGTGGTCCCAGCAAACACGAGTAATGTTTCGAAGACATCTATGATCAAATACCAGGAGCCTACGAATATCCTCTATCCTTAAAGGCCATGTTTCACATCCATAAAGTAAAACGGATCTGAATGCTGCGCAGTAAACGCGGCCTTTCGTCAGTAAACGGATGTCTCGCCTACGACACAAGTGACACAAGTTGTCAAAAGCCAATCGGGCCTTATGTATACGGGCCGAAATTTCATCGGACACCAGACCGTCAGGACTGATGAGGCTCCCGAGATAAGTAAAACGTTTAACACATTCAATAGTTTCGCTCCCTATCACTAACTTTGGTGCCGAATCAAGCCAGTCCTGAAGTAGCATTTTGCATTTGGATGGGGAGAATTGCATCCCAAACATGCTTACGTTTAAGGTAGTCGGAAAATTCTGCATTTTGTCAGCATCTTCACTCAGTAGAACTATATCATCTGCATATTCTAAGTCAGTAAGTTCATCTCCTGGAAGGAGGTCAACCCCAGAGAAATCAGACGATGACAATGTTAACTCTAAAAGTATATCAATGATAAAATTAAATAAAAATTGAGAAAGCGGACAACCTTGACGAACACCACTAGAAGTGATCAATTCCGAAGACAATCTGCCAAGGGCTCTAACACGACATGTGGTGTTTGAGTACAGAGCTTGTATAAGGTTAATGTACTTCTCCGGCACGCCTTTCAGTGATAGACATTGCCATATAACCTTACGATCGATAGAGTCAAACGCCGCCTTAAGGTCAAGGAATGCAGCTATTGTTGGGCGTCTGAAAGTGTGCCTATGTTCCAGAACCTGCCTATGTGTGAATATTTGGTCTATACAACCACGTCCGGGTCTGAAACCACCTTAGTTTTGTCGAGTTTGCTCTTCACGAGCTTTAGATAGACGTCGAAGTATTATTGAAGCTAATATTTTAGACACTATGTTCGTTAAACTGATTCCTCGGTAATTATCATACGAGGACTTCTGTCGTTTCTTATAGACCGGAATGGTTAGTGTTCGAGACCAGTCAGATGGGATTACATCTAGTTCCCAAATTCTAGCCAAGAACTTACAAAGTGGTTGTACCTTTTATTCCCTACTCACAGCTTTCATGCATTGTCACGTTCAGTATTTCAAGTACGTAGTAGTAAGGATCTATTATTTACAGGTAACAATGACATGAGTACATGGATGCTATTATTATTATGTGATGATACACAGGCTATTCAAATCATAATAAATCAATTGACAATTAGTGTCCGTGAATGTGGAATGCGGTTTGAAACCTTAAAATCCAATTAATACAAGATTGGCAGTTTGTACTTACACTCACTCTATATGGTGGACGATGATACAAATGAGATTAATTCAAACCAGAGTACTCATACCAATCCGGGCCAGCTTTTTGCCGTAACTGTAAAGCACAGAATTCTAAAGCATTGATGACGAATCCTTCATTATACCTATAAAACTTAGTCTTTACAGATTTAAAATGTACGGCGACTACATTCGACAGTTACAGTCGCCAGATGATTGCCCACACCCGATGATAATATAAAGTTAAGAGTGCCGGTATTCAGCAGAGTATTCGGTAGCAATGATGGCAGCCCAGTAGATGGCGTCACTTTAAAATGAATTGAAAATATTTTGTGAATGCCAGTCAAACAGCTTTTATATCAAGCGATAGCTTCTGACGCTGGGACTAGATGGAAAGAGTGGAGAGGTGGCTAGTTTAGGGCATGGTATCTGGATGAGTTTCTAGAGATGGTACAGCTGAGCAGGTTGAAAGGCTTTCATGCATGGCTTTAAGTTGAAGCCGATAGCAAACTCGTTACAGTTCCTATTTTAATCACATTCCTTAAAATGTGAGATGAACTCCCTTACCTGTAAGTCCTCCAGAATAAAAATACTCTGATTCACCTAGACCTCCAGTTAAAGGCTTACTAACATAGTTATAATTCTAAATCGTTATCTGCTAATGATCGATTACAGATTCTCTTGACTTTTAAAGGTTTTGAAACAAATAGGCAATCAGTTTAAAGGTATATTCACACGAGCCTTTAATTAGGCAGAAATTTAAGGCCGAAACAACTAGGCGTAGGCAATCCCTTGGTCACTTGCTCGTAATGAAAATTGCCTCTGTAGCAGAAATTATGTACAGGAAATAGCTGGTGTCTTTCACAGTATATCTAACTGTTTGAGGAGGCTTTATGTCCTCGTACATTTTGATCTAAACAATACAAAATATCACATTTGGATTCAAAAAGTTCCTCAATACTAAGATAGCCACTCAACGTTAACACTCAACTTAGCTATTTTAGCAAGCATTTTTATATTTATTAGTCAGTGCTTAAAAACTCAAGGTCACTTCTGGATTCGTCGTATATCATTAAAATCAACTATACAGTCATACCACCAACACCAACATAGATGAAAGCCCTCCCCAAAAACTAGAGGCTTTACGTTACCCTAACATATACCAAAATTAACAGGGTGAATAATTAATATTCCGCAGATTAAGTATAAATTACCTACAACCCATGTATCGCATTACGTTGTACAGGCGCCTCCGAAAATCAATCTCAAACATCACTCTTCAGTCTTCAGTGATAAGAATGGTAGGCCTGGTGACCTGCATTAATCCTTGCAGTTGTTTCTTAAGAATAGGTCCGGCTTTTCCTTGAAAAAGTTCTCCGATGTGGCTGACATCATATGTTCAGATAGCACGTTCCAGTCGTTGACCACTCGACGAGAAGAACAGATTCCAACTAAAAGTTTGTTCGATCTTGGTTTTCGAACCATTTTGAGGTGGCTTTTGAAATGGTTAGTTGTGGAGGGTTCAAAAAGAGAAGACAAATTAACACCTAAGTCACTATTTAAGATACGGAATCTCAATATATGATCACATGAAATAAACAATCCGGAACACGTCTTTATTAAAACATTTGAATGCTATCTGAAGTGACCATAGCACTCAAAAATTTTTAGCTTCTGCTGCATTGAGGTATGCAGTGGTTTTCAAGTCACTGTTTATAATTACTCCTAAATCCTTTAATTCTTCTATTTGTGGAAGTGGTGTATTATTCAAGGTGTAGTTGCAGCCGTTACAGCGGCCAGTGTGTATTACTGCACTCTTACCGCAGTTAACTTCTAGTCTTCAACTTTGAGACCATAGGACCAATTTGTTTAGGTCAGACTGATGATCACGCTGATCAGAAACGCTGCACACTCTTTTCCAAATCTTCACGTCATCCACAAATAAGAGTGTCGATGAATTCAGTTGACTTGGCAATTCATTAACATAAAGCAACAAAAAGAGAGTGTTTACGATGGTATTTTGAAGGACTCAACTTAATACAGGCTTCCATTCAGACAGTGGTCCGTTAACCCAAACTCTCTCCCTCGCAGTTAACAAGTTAGTAATACAGGAAAGGAACCTACGAAAACCATGTTACTTCAGTGTCAGCCAGTACTGTGCCTTCACGTAAACTAATATTTCATCACGGACTATTTTCTCTAGGATTTTCATTATTACGCTAGTCAAACTGATGGGTCTGTAGTTAGATGCCAGTTGTCTATTTCCACCCTCAAAAGCAGGGCTGATTATTTCATCTTTCCAATTCCCTGGAAGTTGCTCATGTATGAGAAACATCTCGAACAACTCTGAGAGTTATTCTGAAATGACGTCCGTGAGTAACAACAACAGCCTTGGGGGCATCCCACCAGGTCCTGCTAACTTACCTGATTCTAGGTAGTTAAACCAATAGAAAACCCTTTTCGTAGTAATAAGGACTGATTTCATTGTAACTATATCAGTTGTGTTTATTAGATGAGCATCAATATCAGCATTCACAGAAAAAATTTCATTGGAATATTCTGACCTATTTCCAGCTTTTCTCAAACCTGAGTGAGCTAACACAGTTTGGTTATCGTGTACCAGTAGTGACTGAATCCCATCATTTCTCTTATTTTGATATATGATTTGTATCTTTGATAGCTTCTGATTTCGTTACGCAATGCCTTCTGGCTGTCGTAGTTGACTTGTAGGTTGAAGTAAATCGAATACGTGTGTCTCATATCATTGAGTTCGTAATATCTGTTATCGCTCATAGTACTTAATGGTCCGTTAGTTATGAGGCGAAGTTTGCCAGGTTAAATACCTACTGATCGGCTTCTGAAGTATTGGTTTGTTCCTTAATGACTACATTTTAAACTTTGACAAAGTCAAAACTTAACAAGATCCTAGCTAATATGTTCCAGGAACGTAGAGAGAGAGGCATCTAATTGTGGTTGCATGATTTTTTTATGCACAATAATTTATGGAGGCAACTTAATAGAAACCTTAAAAACTATGGTCACTAAGAACTTAAAATAAACGACCAATTCCCAAATAAATGTTAACCACAGTGACCGGACAAGAGAAAAACATATCAAGAGTAAGTGGTAAACATTCCAAATAGACAGGAATTCAGTCAGTATAAATAATTTACAAAAACTACCCACAAAATGTATAATGTGGAGGGTATTCAGCATAACACGGCTATCACCTCGCTTTCATTTAGGAAACACCACACGTAAGTTTTGTGGTCTTTGGAGTTTGTCCAGCTAATGTACACTAGGATGGTGGTCTTGAACTGTCTTCTGTGAACTCATTTTGCTATTCGTGCAAAATTTGATTTTTATTAATAAATGATCCTATTTCAACCTACGCAAAGGTTACGATACGTTTGACAGTAACGAGTTTCGGAATCAAGTCCACATTAGCTTTGTTCCTCCTTTTCTCTCCCTGTGAATTAAGATATGGGTATGGTAATTGTTTGCAGTTTGTGAAATGTCGGAAAATGCTGCATAAATGTGAATAAATTGGCTTTGCACATTTTTAATTTAGCTGGTCAGATGTTGTCATATCAATTAAACTTACCTATGTAGGGTATGTCCAGTTTCCAAATGACCATCTCTAGTGTGGATATGAAATGGCTCAAGATTTTATTCTTGACTGAGGAGCACCTTGGAATGAGTGATAGTTATCCTTGTTAAGCTGTCATGTGTAAATCTCTGCTGCTTCTAAATCGGTAAGGTATTTTTCCATTTCGAACCACTTTGTGGTGGTGGCCATCTGACCCTACTGCACTCGGTGAGCCATGAGCAGATATAAGTTTTAGGATCCACCTGCATTTACACACTATGAGTGCCTATCCTCTCTTTTCATGACACTTAATCTTTAGTATTTAGGTACGTTCCGTTCTATTTTTACAGAAGAAACAATAATCTTTGGTAATAGGTCTTTATTTCGTATCATGGGCAGGAGACAGTTGGAGCGGGATGCTAATCATTCAAACACACAATGTCTCTCAACATTCAATATAAGATAATAGGAAATATAATCCCTATAAAGAATAAGAAAGTAAATGAATACTTAGGCTTTCATATCTACGTGTATACATAAGTTGTGAAATCAACTCTTAGCTAGTTAACTTAAGTCGCTACATTAGCTTCCTCCTAGAATTGACTTCCGTAGGAACGTCGGTTTGATCAACTTAACTAATAAAATTATCGTAGTTCTGCCACTGTAGCTCAATAGATAATTACTAGCACGTTCAGCACTTGACATTAGATCAATTGTAAACAGTCTTTTAGTATTCGACGATGCAACGTGGATTACATTTACTTTTAGTACTGGTTATCGAATATGTAGGTTTACATTCTCCCACAAATGATAATTAGATACTTGGACTTAAGCTCCTATTGGTGACCAGATACTGGAAAATAAGAGTAAGAAAATGAAACAAGAATATCTGAGAAAGTACCGCGAGCGGGACTACCCAACACCTTGTTGGTGAGGTACGATTTTCCCATGCTCTGTCCAGTTATCAGGTGTTTACTCACTTGCCTCTTGAGTCGCCCTCAAGTCAAAATGAAAGAGGAATCTACTTCAAAAAATATTGTTGAAACTCCATCACACCTAAAGAATTGCTCCACTGTTTGTATAAAAAGTTAAAATACAAAAATAAAATGTACAATTATAATTGATAAGTCTTCGTTTCTACGTAAGTGTTCGGTTTCCAGACTAGTTTGGAATCTGGAAGAAAATAAACACGGTGTAGATATCTGTGCATGCCAATGCATTAACAAACGAAATGTATACCAATTTATTTGAAAAATATACATATAAGTGCTTGAACTTGCCAGGAGTCAGACCGAATAGGCTACCTTGAACATGTGACAACCGCCTTTTATGACTGGGTTCGTAACGGTGGGTACTTTTAACAAAGACGAGGGAGCTGCAGGGGCTCTAGATGGTCGCTAATGTTATTTCTACTTTCTCACATTGCAGGCAAGTCGAATGCGGACCTGGAAGAATGTTCCGAGAAGCTTAAGAGCCTTCAGATTGAAGGAAGAATGTTGACCCTCTCCCACATTTGGAACTCCCGCCACAGTACTCTATGTCTTCAGGATAGGGACCTACAACTACAGCTACTTCGATTTTCGGTTCAATGCGTGTATGAGGCTCTTACAGTAGCCCAACGTTTCGAAGACGCGGCAAGATCAACAACAAATCCCACACTATTCACAATACATGACCGCCGAAGACCCATGTCAGGAGGAAGAGGCGATTCATTTCATGCTACTGAACCCACAAAACGAAATTGCGACTACTGCAAACGGTTTGGTAGGTTTGCAGTGAAGTGTGGACATAACCGCCGAATTCGAGCAGGTGAGCGAGATTTTTGTATGTCAGTATTTAATAATCATGATTTTGCACCGGTCACCGTCTTGGGGCGTGTTGAGGGGATGGAGAAGATGGTGTTAATCGACACTGGGGCGTCCTCGTTGGTAGTACGCCGGTCATTTGTGTCCAACATAAAAGTACCTCTAGGACCTGCTTTACGAGTCATTATTTAATAACAGCAGATTGCAGTGTCATTCAGGCACAATTTTCGACCACCCTGACACTGCAGTTCTGTGGACTTTTATGTAAACAACGGTTCTTAGTGTGCGAATTACATCACTTGGGATATCATTTTGGGAGTCGACTTCCTACGGAAAAATCGGGCCTTGGTAGATTTCTCGACGTCCTGTGTTTTGGTCGGCAGACATGTAGTGCCCATAGCCACAACTGTTAATTCGAAGTGCATGGGAGCTGTAGACGCGTCTAACCAACTACCTGTGATAGATAAAGTTTCTATTGGCTCTCACTTAGATCGCCAAACTCGAGATAGAGTGGTGTCGGCATTGATGGAATTCAGAGAGGTGTTTGAAGACAATGGTCTGCCGGGACGGACTAGGGCTGTTTGGCATGAAATTGATACAGGCGACCATAAACCTATTAAACAGTACCCTCAGAGAGTGCCGATCCACTATCGGCCGGAGTTAGATAAGATGATTATGGAGATGCTGAAGCAGAAGGTGATTAAACCATCCACCTCTCCATGGGCGTCCCCTATAGTCATAGTGAAAAAGAAAGACAACTCACTCCGCTTGTGGGTAGATTATCGTCGTCTTAACGCAATTACGAAGCGAGATTCGTTTCCACTACCTCGAATAGATGCAACTCTTGATGCCTTAGGAAGAGCACAATGGTTTTCCACCTTAGACTTAGCTTCCGGGTATTGACAGGTAGAGATTAGACCAAAAGACAGACAGAAAACGGCCTTTGTTATACACAAAGGCTTATACGAATTCGAGACCATGCCATTTGGGTTAACTAACGCCCCAGCAACCTTTCAACGGTTAATGCAAACTATCTTGGAAGGGCTAGTTCCGAAGAGGTGCTTAATTTGCTTGGACGATACTATAGTTCATGGGCGCACTATCGAACAACATATGGAGAACCTACGAATTGTTCTCGACCGCATTCGCGCGAATGGGCTGAAGCTTAGGCCTAATAAATGTCAGTTTTTGAAACAATTAGTAACATTCCTTGGTCACTACATAACATCGCAGGGGGTTCAGACAGATTGTAGCAAGGTACAGGTAGTGCAGAGATGGCCAACTCCCACGTCGGCTGCTTAGGTTAAGAGTTTTATGGGGCTCGCGTCGTACTATCGTCGATTCGTGGCAAATTTTGCTGGTATTGCGGCCCCACTTCACCGTCTAACAGAAAAAGGAAGAAAATTTTTGTGGACAGCAGAGTGCCAGTCAGCATTTGAAGGGTTAAAAGCTAAGCTTGCTGCTGCCCCAATTCTAGGATTTCCTGACACATCACCGGGAGCTGGTCCATTTATACTGGTTACGGATGCCAGTGATCACGCTATTGGGGCTGTGTTGTCGCAAATCTCCCCAGGTGGGCAGGAAAAGGTTATCTCGTACGGCAGCCGGAAGCTAGACAAAAGAGAGGTAAACTACTCTACTACTAGACGGGAGATGTTAGCTTTAGTATATTTCATGAAGCACTTCAGATATTACCTTTTGGGACGTCGATTTCGTGTTCGAACAGATCACCAAGCCTTACAGTGGCTTAGCAATTTCCGGGATGCAGATGGACAGTTAGCACGTTGGCAAGAGACTCTGCAGAAGTTTGATTATGTATGTGAATATCGAAGGGAGGCTCAACATTTAAATTCAGATGCTATGTCACGCCACCCCGCACCTGTCGAATTGGTGAATAGCCTCCCTACAGCCGACAGTGAAGTGGATTGGGGCTCCCTTCAGGCGGCGAACACAGACTTAGTCTTAGTATATGCCCGCCAGCTGCATGGGAATAATAAACCTACAAGTCAAGAGATGAAATACATGACGACAGTAGCGCGATGTATCTGTGTCAAGTGGGGACATCTACGATTATGTAATGATGTCTTATACTTCATGGAGCCATCCAAACCTCCTCGCCTGATTGTTTCTCGAGCTAAAACATTCTACATGATAACGCGAATGCTTGAGCAGTTAGGCCACGCAGGGATGAGGAAGACTGAAGCTGCAATTCGGACACGGTTTTGGTGGCCTCTGATCCATCGAGATGTCGAGGAGTTTTGTAAGTCCTTTGACACGTGTGCCAGAGTCAAGTCGCCTTCCAAACACAGTCGTGCTAAACTAATACCGATGGTAACTACTGCACCATACCAGCGAGTAGGAGTTGATGTGATGGGTCCATTTCCGACTTCGCAGCATGGGAATCGCTATATTCTAGTTATGGTTGATTATTTCACGAAGTGGTGTGAAGCTGTACCTATTCCTCAACAAGACGCGGAGACAATAGCTAAAGTATTCATCAACACCTGGATAGCTCGTTACGGTGCATCGACAGCGCTACATTCAGATCAGGGGCCAGCGTTTGAAAGGTACCTCATCGCAAATGTATGCTCATTCTTTGGCATCAGAAAAACACTCACTACAGCATACCATCCACAAGGGAATGGGTTAGTAGAACGCACGAATTGGACGCTAAAAATGTTGCTACGCTCCTTTGTATATCAGGTACCTGCTGCGAATCGGGATGATCTGCTGCCACAATGTTTGCTGGCGTATAGGTCTTCTGTGCATTCATCCACCGGCTTCTCACCGGCACAACTTCTTTTAAGACACGGACTGAAGTTACCCATGGAGATCCAACTGCCCCCCTCACGAAGCGGAAGAGAAAGAATATGTTCCTTACGTTAGAAGTCTCCATAAACGGCTTGTCACTGCGTATCGACTAGCACACAAGAATCACCTAAACGCTAGCAATCATTAGAGAGAATGCTATGACAGAGGAAGCCACGGACCGGAGTATAGAGTCGGTGATCGTGTATGGCTATACCGACCCACGTGCCCACCTGGTCAATCCACTATGCTTCATGCACCATGGCAAGGTCCATTCACTATTGTTGCCAAAAGATCTTCAGTCACCTTCGTGCTCCGTTATCTAAATAGACCGAATGACAACGTTGTAGTTGCTCATTACAATCACCTGAAGCCAGCGAATACTACTTCCTCTTCTTCCTTGGAAACACCCCCGGTCGTCGCAGAATATGAAGTACCATCAGAGGGTGGAGATGTTTATCAGATTCCACGAAGTGGCACTGAGGACAGTGCCTCACTTCCACGAGGGGGAGTGGTGTAACAGAGACGAGGGCGCAGCAGGGGCTCTAGATGGTCGCTAATGTCATTTCTACTTTCTTACATTGCAGGCAAGTCGAATGCGAACCTGGAAGAATGTTTCGAGAAGCTTAAGGGCCTCAGATTGAAGGAAGAATATTGACCCTCTCCCACATTTGGAACTCCCGCCACATTACCCTATGTATATGTACTTTTGTTGTTGTAAAAATATATACATCTCTTCTTTCGGTCCTCCACGACTTCTTCCTACTCGTGTGTTCCCAAGTGACTGCTGTGTATTGAATATCTCGCTTCCATAGGTACATACTGATAGTAACCGTTAGGATGAAAAGTTATGGTTAATACTTAGAAAAAAAATGAATTACCGAGAATAGAAGAGTGCTTAAGCCTATTAGGTTAAGGAAATAATCTGCGTTTTACAGGTTACTCACTCTTTGAGTGGTAGGCATGCAAGTCATAGTGAAGTTGTACCGTTCATATATCAAAAGACAAAATCCGCGTGGAAGTGTGTAGAGTAATACTTAGAACTACTACTAATTATTATTAATACTACTTCGACAACGTCGATATAGGGTAAAGCGAAAATTACTGTTTATTTTATCTAATTTTTTAAATATATATCTACAAACTCGAGATTTCAGATATTACGTGATTACATTTCAGACTGAACTAAAAACGTGGGCATCCCTGCCTGGATAATCAGTTGTGCCCATCTAACAGTTTTAGCCACTTTTACAGCCTTAACGTTTTCATTTTTTATTTCCGTGTTTGTTTGGTCGGACAATCAATCTAACAACACGTAGGGAGGTTCATTATCTAGATAAGCCGGTTTTAGCCTATCAATACATACTGAGTCGATGTTTCCTTGCTTCTGAATTACAAAATATTTCGGTTTTCTTGAAATAACCTTAAATGGACCTTCAAAAGGAGGGCTAAGTGGTGCTTTTATTTTGTCACATCTTATCCAGACGTGTGAACAGTTGCTTAGATCCTTAGGTAAAAATGTCGCTCGTGACTGTTCACGAGTGTTAATTGGCTTAAGCTTAGACATTTGGTCCCTTAGTTGGTCTGCAAAAGTTCCTAAATCGAGTGTTTTACTGTCAGTGTGAGGGTTAATAAACTCACCTGGTAGTCTAAGAGTGGTCCCAAAGACTAATTCTGCTGCTGAACATTGTGAGTCAGTTTTGACAGCTGTTCGTATTCCCAACATAACTAATGGCAGGAATTCTGTCCACCGACTGGGGTTTGAATGAGATATAAGAGAAGCCTTAAGTTGACGATAGAACTGTTTTACCATCCCATCAGCTTGAGGGTGATATGCCGTGCAACGTATTCTGTTGAAGCCTAGAAGTTTAGCTAAGTTGTTGAATAGTTCAGATTCAAATTGCGCTCCTCTGTCCGTTGCTATTGTTATAGGTGTACCAAAAATGGTCACCCAGTTCTGCATGAAGGCTTTAGCCACTGTTTCGGCTGTGATGTTCGTGATTGGAACGGCTATAGGAAACCTTGTGAATTTATCTATACATGTAAATAGATAAGTGAAACCATTTGAACGTGGTAAAGGGCCTACTAAGTCGATATGGACATGTGCAAAACGTGCATCCGGTTGGGGAAAACTTGCAATGGGTGAATTTGTGTGTCGGTTAACTTTTGATTGTTGACACGCCGAACACTCTCTAACCCGTTTAAGTACATCTTTCTGAAGATTCGGCCATATGTATTTGGCATTGATTAGTTTAATCGAAGATTTCACTCCAGGGTGAGATAACGAATGAAAGTTACCAAATACTAATCGTCGCATATTTTTAGGAACGAAAGGTCGGGGTACCGCCTTCGTTGTGTCACAGTAAATCAGAACACCTTCCATAGGTGATGGAAGCTGTTTTAGTTTGAGACTAGAGCTTTTAGTTGACAGTTGGTTTTGTAATTCTAGGTCATTTTCCTGGCTGTCTCTCGAAGGTCTCGACATTTATTGTTGACTGTTGCATTACATTCATTTCTAATCGAGATAATGCATCTGCCGCCTGGTTGTCTTGACCTTTTACGTGACGTATATCACTAGTGAACTGTGATATGTAGTCGAGGTGTCGGCTTTCGCTTTTAATGCGTTGGTTAACGGTTTATGATCCGTATAAACTGTGAATTCCCTGCCTTCGAGCATGTGTCGGAAATGCTTGATGGTTAGGTAGATTGCGAGGAGTTCTCGACTGAAGGTAGAATATCTCGTCTTTGCTGGAGCGAGTTTCCTTGAGAAGAATGCGATCAGTTTCCAGACGTTTTTAATTAGTTGGTTAAGGGTGCCGCCTACGGCTTTGTCTGAAGCATCTACCATCAAAGCAAATGGGTGATGAGAATTTGGATAAGTTAATGTAGCTGTTCGAGCAAGTTTATTCTTTAATTGGTTTGTAGCTTCGACAGCCTCAGAGGTTAGTTTGAATTCCTTCGGTTTTCCTTTGAGCGAATCCTTCAATGGTCGCATTATTTGTGCACAACCGGGTACGAATCTGCGATAAAAGTTTATTAAACCTAGACAACTTCGAAGTTGTGTCAGAGAGCTTGGTATAGGGTATTGTTTAATAGTATCAACCTCTTGTTTGATTGGTGTAATTCCTTCAGGGCTTATGGTATACCCAAGAAATTCTAATGTTTCTACACCGAAAACACACTTACTTTGATGAATGTTCATGCCATTTTGATTTAATCGTCCCAATACTGCTCGCACATGTTGTTCATGTGATTTTAAGTCCGGGCTGGCAATCAGTAAGTCATCTATGTACCCCTGAGCAAACGGCATATCTCGAAGTAGATTATCCATAAACCTTTGGAATGTTTGTGCGGCGTTCCGTAGGCCGAATGGCATGCGTACAAACTCGAATAATCCAAAAGGTGTTGTGATAGCTGTCTTTGGAATATCTTCCTCAGCTACTGGAATATTGTGATTTGCTCTGACTAAGTTGATTTTAGTAAATACCTTCATATCCTGTACACCATTCGTAAAGTCTTGTATATATGGTATCGGGTACCCATCTGGTACCGTTTGACGGTTAAGGGCTCTGTAATCCCCGCACGGTCTCCAATCGCCTTTATTTTTCTTTCGAACAATATGCAAAGGAGATGCCCACTGGCTATCAGATGGACGTATTATGCCCAGCTGTAGCATGTAATCGAATTCCGCTCTAGCTATTTTAAGCTTATCAGGTGCTAATCTCCTGCGCTTAGCAAAAACAGGTGCACCTTCCGATTTGATTATATGACATACTTTTAGCTTAGTTTTGGGAGTTTGAGGGTTTGATTTTGTTAGGTTTGGAAATTCCGCGAGTATATCCTGGAACTTTTCCGTTGTTACTGGCGGAGTTTGTATTAAGTTTAGAGATGCGATATTACTTTCTATGCCTTTTGTGAATTTCGAAGTTTCTTTTAATGTCAAACGTCGTTTTTTAGTGTCAACTAGAAATTCATATCTCTCTAAGAAATCCATTCCTAATATTGCCAGATCTAGATCGGCTACAGTGAAAATCCAAGGAAATTGTCTTCTAAACCCCAAATCTAGAGTCAACGTTTTCAGCCCAAACGTCGCGATTTTAGTCTTATTGGCAACTTTAAGTGTAACTGAGGAAGTTTCTCAACCCAGCTCGGTTTTATTCTTAGGAATGATACTAAGTGCAGCACCAGTATCTACCAAAAAGTTCAAGCCTGAATTTTTGTCGCTAACGTAAAATAAGCGACTGTTTAGGCACCCCTCCTCAGTTGTCGCAACCTGTGGAAGGGTTATTCGTTTCCCTGGTTCTTCGAAGTCTGTTTGGGCCAGGCGCATGGTTGGTTGCATCTGGTCGATTGAGCACCGAATTTCCAGTGATACCAACAAAATTGTCCAGATTGTCTGGACCCTTGTGACCTGTTCCGTGATTTGGATCTCGGTCGTTGTGGTGACCTGCCTCTATTACTATCACTCGTTTGCATTTTTCTGATAGCTTCTGTGAGACTTTTAACACTCGCAATCAATTGTGCTATGACTGGATCATTTGTTGATTCTGCTTTTTGAGTATGATGTACCACATAGGATGCGGTTGGGGGGACCTCTTTTTATTATCCGGTCCGCGATCCGTGCTAAATGAAATAGAGAGGTGTCAGGATCTTGTGCGTCCAAACAATGTTGAACGTAGCATGGGAGAGCTTGTATCCATCCTTGTTTTAGGACTGCTTCACCCACTGTGTTGTCGCCCACTAAAGCTTGAAGATGACGCAAAAACTGTGATGGTGACCTTATCACCTAATGTTTCTCCTTGGAAAAGCCTATGAATTCGTTATCCATCTGATGATGATAGACGATTGATTATCTCTCCTCTTAGGATGGTGTATGGTTGTGGTGTTGGTGGACTTAAAATCAAGTCGTTGACTTCTTTGGCTGCTGAAGGGAGTAGGACTGAACATAGGTCTCGATAGCGAACTCCTTCAGATTTTATATTGTGTCTCGTGAAATAATGCTCTAGCTAAGCAAACCACAACTCAGGATCACTACGATCGAATTCTGGAAGTCGAACTTTTGTAGTCATAACGGTGTCTATGTCTACCGCTGACATATCCTCTTGGCTTTTGGTTGGGATTGAGTCTGACATGTTATGAACAATATAATAATGTAATAAAAACGGAAAACAATGAGTTTAATAGTAGTACCTAACGATAAAAATGAAATACTATATATAATATATATATACGTAATCTAAATTACTCCAAAAACAGAAGGCTTATTTAACGTACAATAGAAAGTTAAATATAATGTTCAATACAGAGCTCACCAGTTTATTTATTAGGTACGTTCCGTTCTATTTAACAGAAGAAACAACAATCTTTGGTAATAGGTCTTTATTTCGTATCGTGGGCAGGAGACAGTTGGAGCGGGATGTTAATCATTCAAACACACAATGTCTCTCAACATTCAATATAAGATAATAGGAAATATAATCCCTATAAAGAATAAGAAAGTAAATGAATACTTAAGCTTTCATATCTACGTGTATACATAAGTTGTGAAATCAACTCTTAGCTAGTTAACTTAAGTCGCTATAAATCTATTTCGTAATGCAACTTATGACTATTTGTCTAATATCGTCAAGAATATACATTAAATACAATATATATTATGAAACTTCTTCCAGAATTCACGCTGGTTTATAAACATGGTTGTAATACCAGTGTTTTCATGTTTATTTATGTGTGATAACAAGTATCAAATAAACTATTTTCTGTGTGTAGGCATTGAATTGTTGTCGGGATATTAGACATTTTTTAGTTGTTTCATTTATATATACATTGAACACATTTATTTTACTTGTGACAATTTTAATTTTCCACCTCACATTAGACAGTTGTTGCATTAGTAAATATTCGACTCACTCTTTGTTTTGACTTTTAATATACATTGATTGTGTTTGTGCTTTGTTGATGTTAGTAAATCAATTAACAAAGAATAAAGTTGCTGGAGTATAGTACTTGAATCATAGTCTTCTCTCAATAGTGACATTCATGAATTTTCGCCCGTCCACACTAAATGGTCTTACCGATAGAATATTAAGCACGGATAAACATAAAACCTGTGAAATAATTGCAAGAATAAAATCTATAATAATAGAGTTTGCATGGAAGCAGCATGCTTTGTTTCGACAATAGTGATGTGTTGTGACAATTTACAGAAGACATATTAATATGATAATTATTATTTGTTCTGACATAAATAACAGGATATGCAACGAACCATGGGCTTATTCAGGTTGTTTCGAAGAATGTCAGTGTACGTGGTTCACACAGACATCTGCAATAATTTCATTGGAACGTATTATTCGTGGTTATTGAAAACTACCAAGTATAAGGATATTGATCGAGTGAATAAAAGTCAGGGATGATAGCATATTTGCTACAATAGCCACTACTGAAAATATCGTGTGAGTAGATGGCTGACTATAATAAATAGTGTTCGGATGTAAAGGTTCATATGAAAATGAGTTGGCATAAATATATCATCACAAGCATTTTCGAGTGAATAACACTGCATAGGACGTGATGTATTTTGCTTACAAAGGAATTAATATATCATGGTGCAAAAAGGAACTTCAATAAAATTATCCTGTAGATGATAAAAGAAATGGGTAGAGTTAGTGCTCGCATGGGCATCGCAAAAGACTACTTGCTTCCTGGGCTTATAATAGAGTCTACAGGAAAGAATATCGGCACTGAGCGGCTGCTCGCGCATTCAGAGTGCCTATTGTTTTGATAGTGCAGGAAGGAATAGCATTTAGCAAAAATGTTTTCAGTGTGTTGTAGAAATAGAGAAAATTGCTAATGTGCTACACAAACTAAAAAATCAAATCTGTACCACTAATGGTCATCCTAAATTCTTGAGAATTCATCTGTAAAATAAATCACATAAACAATCAATTTAAAATGAAATGCTCTCATTTTAGAAGCCGAATTACGGAGGCTATAACATGGCAGTCCGGCAAATTGAATTACATTAAAGGGTGTAAAAGATAATTTTATAAGTATTCTGTTAAATAAAATTAAATTTTTATTCTTCATAAGTGTTTGGTCCTAAGTGAGTGCTTCTAGTTTTACGGTCTAAGGTGCAATCACTTAAAAGATTAGGAAGAGTTTATCGTCATTGAAAACATTGCTGAGAATAGCAGTGCAGTATTCTAGTAGTGGTCGAACATTCACTTTGTGCAGCAGAATATGGGGATTATTGTTACAAGCATTCGTAGCGTGTAATCCATAAGTTAGATGGCTGCAGACTACCCTAATCAGAGAATCACATATCGTTAAAATATATTAGTTCAAAGTCAACGATTGAATGAAACCGTAATTGCGTATAACCGCTTACATAAAGACTAAAATTGATCCAAAACATGTTTCACCCCATTTAGAAGCACCAAGTTCTAATTTCAAATTCAAGCACCATACGGTAGTTTCAGCATTAATGACACTAGGAATACGTTATAGTTAACACAACGATATAATTCAACAACAAAAAATAAAGTAAAATGCGTTGAAGAGCAAGGGACTTGAGATCTAAAAGGACATAAACAGTAAGCATTCTCACACCAGTGTGACCGATTCTATACTCTATCATCCAGTACATCCAATAACTGATCGTGATTATCACTGAGGCCGCAATCAGTAAGCGTGCATCTGCCGACACGGCCTAGACTTCACTAACTGATACTATGCTTTAACTAAGATGCTTCTAGATTTTACCTATCCAACTTCTGCTCCAGCCAACATTGAGTGACGAGACAGGTTGCTGCTGGGCATAGGTAGCACATGTCCTAACTCTAGTTGGGTTAGGTCAACCTGCCAGCAAAGTACACCACAAATACAACCATGATAGCTTTAATGACTAAACCTACAAGCGATATGACAACAGAAGACACAGACGAACAAGGAGAAAGTAATGTAGAGTAGGTTGAGCTCCGAACCATACCACACGTACCATCACTCAACTTGAATGCTTGATGAACACCATTGTGTTTGAAGATGGCAAGTAAAGAACGACTTTAATAATGCAATCAATAAACGCATGTTACCCCATATGGAGCACAGGATGCCGACCAGCGTTTTCCATCTAACTCTGTCCTAAGCTTTCCTTTCCAGTTCTTTCAAAGTACTGTTCATTCTCTTCACGTCTGCCCCTGATTCCTGGACGCAATGTGTTCTTGGGTCTCCCTCTCTTCCTTTGACCTCCTGGGTTCAATGTTAATGCTTGTCTTGTAACACAATTTAGCGGTTTCCTCAGTGTGTGTCCTATCCACCTCCAGCGTCTTTTCCCAATTTCTTCCACGACTGAATTCTGCTTGGTTTGTTCTCTGCCACAGTAGGTTGTTGTTTGTGGTATCTGGCCAACGGATCCGAAGTATTTTAAGCAGATAGCTGTTTATAAATACTTGTATCTTCTGAATGATGCTTTTTGTAGTTCTCAAGTTTCACCTCCATACAACAGAACTGTCTTCACATTTGTATTATTAATTTTGACTTTAATATTGGCTGGGAGTTGGTTTGAGATCTAGATGTTTTCCAGTTGTAGAAATGTCGCCCTTGCCTTGCCAGTCCGTGCCTTTATATCCGCATCGGACCCTCCTTGTTTATCAGTGACGCTGCCAAGAATGTAAAGGTTTCTACATCTTCCAGAATTTCTCCGCCAAGCGAAATCGGGTTAGTGTTGGTTGTTTTGTATGGAAAATTCTTGCTTCTCCCTTTGTGTATGTTGAAGCCTACTGCTGTCGAGGGTGCTGCTACCTTGTCTCTCTTCATCTGCATTTGTTGTTGTATGTGTGATAGGAGAGCTAGATCATCTCCAAAGTCCAAGTCATCTAATTGCATCCATGTTGTCCACTGTATTCCGAGATCGCCTTGAGATGTCGCAGTCTTCATGATCCAGTCAACTACCAGCAGGGAGAGGAAGGGTGATAGTAAGCATTCTTGTCTAATACTGGTCTTCACTTCGAACGAATTTGTGAGTTGACCTCCATGCAGGATTTCACAATGTATTTCGTCATAGAAGTTTCGTGTGATGTTTACTATCTTCTCGAAGACGCCATATTGTCGTAGTAGGCTCCATAATACCCTCCCATCCACGCTGTTGAATGCTTTCCGTAGTCGAGGAAGTTAATGTAAACGCGTAAATTCCATTCGGTTGACTGCTCAAAAATGAACCGTAGGGTAGAAATTTCGTCGATACACGATTGGTCCTTACGAAATCCCGCCTTCCGGTTTCGAAGTTGAGCGTCGACTGGGTCTTTCATTCGGTTCAATAACACTTTGTTGAATACTTTTCATGATATCGAAAGAAGAGTGATGCCTCTGTAGTTTTCGGAATTGCTAAGATCTCCTTTCTTTGGTTTCTTGATGAGGTATTATTCTTTCCAGTTTGCTGACACTTGTTCTTCCTCCCAAGTCTTTCTGAAAAGAATGTGGAGTATTTCTGCAGTTGCCTTTATTTCTGTATTCAGTGCATCGCTCAGCTGGTATGTTGTCTGGCCCTGCTGACTTGCCACTCTTGATTTGTCAGATGTCCATTTTGACCTCTTTAACTGTTGGTGGATTGGCGTCTATGGGAAGATCCGTAACTGCTACGATGACTGGTGGGTTCAGTGATGCTGGTCCATTTAGCAGCTCTACGAAGTGTTCTACCCACCTATTTCGTTGTTCATTCACTTCAGTGATTAGTTTCACCAATCTTGTTCTTGATTAACTGTTCTGGTTTACTGAATTTCGCAGATATCTTCGTTGTATTATATAAGTGCCTCATAGTTTCTTCTATTGCAGCTTTTTCCGCCATCATTGCTAGGTCCTCGACATATTTTTGTTTATCCGACCTGATGCTCCTCTTCACTTGCTTATTGACTTCTGTGTATTAGGCCTGTGCTTACGCTTTCGCTGTTCTTGTCCGGCTGTTATTGATTGCTAAATTTTTGCTCCTTCTTTCTCGGATCTTGTCCAGAGTACGGACAGAAATTCATTCTTTATGATGTTATTTCATGTGACCCAAAATCTTTTAACATGCTGAAGTTATTGTTTCTTTAATTTCTTTCCAATTGTCCTTCATATTAGTATCACCTTCTTGTAGATCATGAAATGCTTGAAACTTGTTGTTGAGAGTTATGTTGAATTCGTTGCGTTTGCTAGTATCATGGAGAAGAGCTATGTTAAACTTTTGTAATACTGCTGCTCCAGTTGTCTAGTGCTTCTTCAGTTTCATTTTAGCCACTAACAGATGATGATCTGAAGTTATATCAGCTCCTCTTCTAGCTCTCACGTCTTTCATAGTCCTTCTAAACTTCTTATTAATACAGATGTGGTCGATTTGGTTCTCCGTAATGTAGTCCTGTGAAACCCATGTGGTTTGTGTATACGTTTATAGGAGAATACGGTACCACACATAATAATTTTGTTGAAGACACATAGGTTTGCAAAGCTCTCACCATTTTCGTTCCTTGCTCCAGTCCATGTCGTCCTATGATGTCTTCATATCCGATATTGTCTATTCCAACCTTGGCGTTGAATTCTTCCATCAGAATCGTCAGGTCTTTGGATAAGCATTTATCGATGATTTACTGCAGCCTTGCATAGAACCGATCATTGTCATCTTCGTGGCTGTCGTTGGAGGGTGGACAGCAGTTTGATGACATTCATTGAAATCCCATCCTTCCTTGTTTTGAATGATGCTTCAATGATCCTAGGTTCATGAGGTTCCCATCTTATAAGAGCCTTCGATACTTCTTCGGACAGCAACAGTGCTACTCCTTGTGAGTAAGGCGTTTTCTTCTTAGTGACCGATATATAAAAGCACTTCTTCTGAGGACAATCTTTGCTGTCCAGCTTGTAGCCAATGGGTTTCACTTATTCCAAGTATCTTCATGTTGTATCTTTTCATTTCTTCGGCAATTTGTATGCTTCTCCCTGTCTCTCTCATCGCGCGGACGTCCATGTTTTGCCTGAAGCCCCTCTAGGGTTACTGCCGGTCCCAAGTCAGGATTAAAGAGGAGGATTGGACATATGGTTAACAACCCCATAACGTAAAACAACAACCTTGCTAAAAAACGCTAACTAGTAAAAAACTTTTATGATTACTTTAATTCTTTCCTAGGAGTTGGAAGGTCTGTAATGACGCCTCGTGGTGAGAGCCGAGAATTTTCGGAAACCACAAGGCCTTTGCTCCTACTAACAACCAGAGCAACCATTAATATAGGTACATTTGACAAAGCACATTATCAAATTCTCGAAAAATCGCAAGCGGTGGGTAATAATCGGTATTTAATGGAATCGCTAGCGGGGCGCTTAGATGATATATTTTTGTAGTCAGAGTCAACTTTCATTTGTCCGACTAGTCTGTAGTGACAACAAGAGTGGTACAACGTTCCATCTAAAGTGTACTCTATACTTGACGAAGTTACGTTCGGCGTATAACCAGAGTAACTCCAAACACATAAACCCCCACATGCGATTAAGAGCAAATCACAAATCAGAAAAGAATGATAAGTTATATTTGGTTGTAAGCATAAAGTAAACGGGATCACAAGATCTGGGTAGGCTAAAGAAAAAGTGAATTGCTTTCAACATCGTAGAGTAATCTGGTGGTGGTGCCTGATCAAATAGCCTTAGCTAGTCATGTCCACTGAAACAAATATGATCAGTATCACCGATGAGAGCCTATACAACTATTTATTTAGGGAGTTATTTATCACTACACATCCACGGTCTACTTCTTCATGTTATCTTAGTGTCTGAATCTTTCTATATGCAGACTACCTCAAGATTTGGGAGACAGAGTCCTTCTGATCTCTTGATTTTTCAAGAGACCCTGGATAGGGCATATGGATAGGTTTTCAATAACTCCTTCCACTTTATACAGATATATGCTAAATGCTAATGGCGAACAATTGGGATGTATCGTTTATGCACAGTCTTGGTGGGCTGAATATTGCAAAAGGCGAGTCGACGCACATCTGGACTTTATGGGCGCTAACAGCAATACTGCAGAAGCCACTCTCATTTTTGACTATTAACTTGACGCTTTTTTCAGCTTCAAAAGTGATTCAACTAAAGCTAAACTCTCCAAAACAAGATTTTTGCGAGCACTGCTAAAATTGTAACGTGCCACTGTGTTTATCCCGCCACTGTATCAAGAATCCTCAGTTTCCATCAACCACCGGGAAGGTTCGCGACGCAATCACAGTTAACTGCAACACAAATCTTCAGTGGCTATTACCACAATACAACCAATTCACTAAGTGATGGATCCCTTTAACCTGGTCAACTGCCTCACGCCGCTTGACCTGACTGACCACAACCTAAACACAGCAATTACTTGAATACTTCTCGACAGGATCCTAGCTTCGTTATGTTTTAGTGCGATCAATGTAAAGTTTATTAGACATACTATTTTCTCTCACCCACTTATCTTATTTTATTTTACCTTTATTCCTCATTGACTTCAGTGACTCATACTCTATAGATTAACTCTTTTAAAACTAAGATTATCACTCATTTCCATGAGCCGCAACATTTTTTGGAAACAGGGGCCATGATGGTAGCACGAGTTGATTACTCTTGCAACACTTGTAGCAGGCCACGTATTTCCATCTCATACTGGTAAGCCACAATCTAGGCTCACAAACATGATCCACTGGCAAGACACACTCACACACATAGCTCGCTTGGCTTTGCTCCAACACACAGACATTGGGAGGCTCCATTAATATACCTGCTAGCCCAGGCAAACATGGGGCGATATAACCTTACACCAAACCAGAAAAAGAGGCAAAACTACCATACATTTCACTAACATAGCTAAGGGGTAAGCGCCACAGGAGCGAGCCAACCAAAGTGTCCGATATAAACTGCGGATGTTTGAAGAGAAATGTAAGGTTTCCATAAAACGTGTAAGTAACAGGGATCCAGTATACAACCATAGCTTTTGCAACAAATGGATACACTTCGACCATGATACGATAATTTCTAAGGGACACTATAATTTCATGATGCTTAACCCCTGTCAGTGATACTGATATGTATGCCCTATATGAAGATTGAATTCTTATGGACTGCTGAATGCTGGGGACACTAGCCTGTTCCACAAGGTCATTAGCACTTCATAGTCAGCAAGAGACAGCTCACAGGAAGGAGACGGGTGATAAAACCAAGAAAAAACGATTCCATCTGAACACGAAGTACTTTGGTAAGGCAAAACAAAGACTGCACGCTTAGCTGTACGGCTCGTAAAGACAAAGAAAAAAATTTCATCCTATAAATAACGCTAGACCAGATGAAAACCTTAGTAAAGCGAGAGTTCAAAGGAAGACGGCCGCCAGGTTAGTAAGATAACACTACTGTGGTAGTGTATAGAGTAACTGAACTGCCTGACATTTTCCCGGATTACCACTATTTGTAAGACCTGCACTAATGAGGGTGTCTTTCGAGTCAACTTGATTTTAGATAATTCACAGCACTGAGCGTCTCTTGGTTACCTCCTCCTACCCATCTGCAAACATAAAGCTCATTCTGACTAATGGGTATAAAATTCAGAAACTGTGGGGAGCTAAGTAAAATTCTGTGGGTTTGGTATGTGGTCAAGTCCTTAGATATAATCGATGCTGTGAAGGAGATGAAGGTTGACTAAGCAAAGATCAGCAGCAAATATATCTCATACATTTGTCTCATTGACCTAGGTAATATAGCCTGAATTGCATGGTACCTTCCATCCGGCGAGAAACCGGCTACTTCCCCACCCCATCAAGGAAACTGCCCATCACTTCTATATAAACCAGACTAACAACACAGAACCCCCTTCTTCCCCCCAAGTAACATTATGTACTAAATTCCAGAATACAATAATAATGATAACATGCCAGCTGAAGAAAAAACGGGAATTAGGAAACTGGTCGGATCTCAACACAGCAATGTACAGGATCTGATACGCAAGATAACGGGACTCCAACACTTGTTCACACGCCTAAAACCAAGGATATTGTACTTACAGAAATATAGCTCTCATTCGAAATCCTAAACGATGATGTGGACGTCCAGAACATAACTTTACTAAGAAAAGGCAGAGAACACAAGTGGAAGGTGAAGTCAAAACATACGCAATAGTCCACTTAAAACAACACACATTAACAATACCGTCTTGACGAACTTAAGAGGATCTATTTGAGGCCGCTTTAGTACTTCAAGTTATAGACACCCAATAGAAAAGATCAACTACCCTCCCACAAACGCTCACATGCACAATGAGCATTTACTCCGAGCAATTTACCACCCGATTGTGAGGTCAAAAATGTAATTATCGAGAGGGGATTTCAACACCATGTCGCTGAACCTTGCCAAGAGGGGTCTAACTAAGCGGACAGTTTACTGACTAGCTTTTAACTAACATCAAGAAAGTGAGACTCACAGAACGAGTAGGTTGAGGTACCATGTGGGTAGCAGACGATAAGCCCTCAGGCGTGGGCTTCATTTTCTCCAATGATAGACACTCACCGAAAAATATTGAAGTAAACGATTGGTTAGAGAACAGCGATTACATCTCGATAACGTTCGAAATGGTTACTAGTGTAACTCTCTCATGAAACGAGAGCACAACATATTTTCGTTATGACAGAACAGGTTAATGGACTTGAGACGAACACCTGAACCAAGGTCATATAGACCAACGATTGGAATAACCTATTCATAGACTAACACACTGTCAAAAGTATCATCAGTAAAGTGACATCGTCATATACGGCAAACTAGCTAAAACGGGCTTGTGATTGAGACAAGTGACTGTACTCTTTATTTAAGCAAAAAGAAAAGCCTGGCATAAGTGGAGAACCACACGGAAGACACCTCTCTGACCATGATTCGCACGTATGTCTAAGGAATAGCTGTAACATGCATTCCAGATACGATACAAGAAAGCTGAAGCCTATCTGACTACGGAGGTTTTAGGATAATCCAAAACAACTATCGGTTTAATGGTCCAGATGATGACTACCGATCCGAACATGCTAACTATCAAAGGCTCCAACGGAAAGCCTCTCACCGATCACATAGGAAGACAATTAAACCGCCCTCATACAATGACCATCAACCCGGCGATCACATCTCTGCAAACAAGAGTTGGGAATATCAAGATTAAACTTGGGTTAATTTAGAGTAAACTAAGGTAGGCAAAAGTGTAACAAATCGCTAGACTGTGACGACACGAGGCTAGCGGTATTAAAGTGGTGCGACGAAGAACCAGGCCACCCAATCCATAGCCTTTGCCAACACTTGTTACAATCGAAAAAGTTGCCAGGCAACTGTATCCTCAATTTCTTAAAAAGGGATTAAAGGAACCCAGCTATCGATCCTCCCGATACTATCGGAGGTTTCGGAAAGTAATGTGGATGCTTAAGTGCGGTAGTTCGTCGACAACACGAATCACAACATGTGTTATGACGAAACAGGTTTGGTAGCACGAATATTTTTATGGCCTAGATTAACTGGGCCACAAGTCGGGACACTGACACTCGGATTCATGCAGAATTCCTATATTTTGGAAAAGTGTTTGACCTATGCTCGATAGCCTCCTAATCCACAAAGTAGTAGCGATGGGATTCACAAAACCTTTACTCACCTGGCTACAGAACTATCTACTTGGGTGAAAATTCTGTACTAAAGTGAACAGGGTGTATATAGACTGGAGGCTAGTCACATTCGGAGTATAACAAGACTGAACTCTCAAATCACTGCTGTTCCTGGTTTTTACAATTAATATCCAACCAAATATTTCCTCGCCCATTCTTATGTATGAGGAAGACATAAAGGTATGAAGAGCTATGAAAAATGACAGGGACATGAAAATCCCACAATAAGACCTGGCTAGGATTAATAAGTGAACCATCAACAACGGAATGACTCTCAATATACAAAAATGACAAGCAATGTACTACCGCACTCCAGACGGTACTCAACCGGACCACTACCTTAAGCGGGCAATTCACTAATTAGTACCTCCAAGAATTAGAACCTAGGTTTAATTTTCACCGACAGATTGGAGACTGGACAAAACAATCAAACGGATGTCACGGAAGCATACGCTTTGTTGCGCCGAGTCTGTAGGAAGCTGGGCATACTGATACCAGACCTGTTCCTCAGAATACTCAAGACATACATAAGGCTGCATTGGGAAAATAATAATATCGTCACCGTCCCCTTTATTTTTAAAATTGAAGCCAACCTTTTGAAAAGAGGACAGAGACAAGTAAAAAACAAGTTATCGGTCTTAAGAAAAAAGAGTTCTCCGACCGGTTACGACAGCTGGGGCTGTTCCCCCTGAGCTACAAACGGTTAAGGGAAGACCTAATTACCGCATATAACATATCGAGCATGAAAGGAAAAGAAGGGAAATATAATTAACAAGAAACAGGTTGAAACTGTCAGAGATAAAATGGCAGTGTAGCCAGCTGACCAAAAAAAACGAAGATTCGAAACCGAATTCCCGACACTCAACATGCATGCACAAAGAAATCAGTCGGTTTACATTAGATTGTCATGCAGATATTGGATATTGAGAGAACACTCCTAACATCTAGACCTAGATCTCTAAAGTGATAATTCCCTAATGCTGTAAAGCAAAGTCTTAATTGAAGTTATTGGGTATAAGCCCCCTTTACCTCGTTTACAACGAATTGGACATCCCACGGAATCAGAAATTTTTTTATAAACATTTGTCCTTGAAAACTTACAAGTCGAGCGCTACTAGTTCACCACTGACCATTGCGAAACTGGCATAAGTTATTATTGTCACTAGATTATCATGGAGCAAGTTAAGAACAGTCTAATTGGTTTCGCTGCTGGAGTTAACGGTAGTTAGATAAACTTTTCTAATTCCCGATGTAGGGGGATTTGCTTCAGTGTATGTTGGACAACCATTAGATACTATTAAAGTTAAAATGCAAACTTTTCCTGAAGTTTATCCATCAACATTGAAGTGTCTCCGAGTAACACTTACGAAGGATGGAATCGCTCGTGGATTGTACGCAGGAACTGTGCCCTCCCTTATAGCAAACGTTGCTGAGAATGCTGTACTATTCTGTGCTCTCCCACCATCTGAACATTTGATAGCTAACCTTTGCGGAGTGAAAGACAGCAATCTTTCAGTATTACAACATGGATTCGCTGGTAGTTTAGCTGCTTTTTGGTCAAGTTTGGTTCTTTGCCCTACTGAATTAGTTAAGTGCAAAGTCCAGTCAATGAGAGAAATGATGGAGCTCGGACATGTGAAATCTGATAAGAAACATTTGTAAGTATGTGGTTCCGTTCCCGCTTTTATTTGCATTTTTTAACTTCTGGTTTAATTTTTATTCAATATAAAATTTATCCCTTCGAAACGATACGGAAAATTGATATATGTGAGCCAAGCTGTCTTCGTTGTGGCTTTTGGAATTCAATCGCGTTTGCGAATAAATATACTGCATTATGTTTATCGAGCGAACACGATCCTGTAGCTGTCATTGAATATGGGACTGTGTTAACTCGTACTTATTAGCACCGGTGTTAGGATTTTTCGATTGTGTCTAGTGAAAGCCTTTTTGTGGTAACATCGATGTTTTGCACATGTATTATTCCTTTCTACAGCTGGCCACGCAGTGCAGTGATGAATCGCTGATTTACTTACTCAATCTGGGTATTACTTATTGTTTGGGTTAATGTTGAGCTACAAGTTTGAAATTCTTTCACCATGCTTTAATTCGAGTAGTTTCAATGTATATCTCCGTTTTGCAATAAGTGTAATTCCTAGTTATGTAAAAGCTTGGTCTTGTCTGTTAGTTCGCTGAAACTTATCCTTTTATCAAGCTGACTTTTAGATTGTATTCAGAACGAATTTAACTGCTTTTCTGGTAAAATATTGTGTCGTTATTTCTGGACATTGTCTCGTAGTTGATAATCCTTCGTAACCTATTATCCCTCATAATTCATCATACATTTGAAGTCTGGTATTAATGTTCATTGGACTTTATTTCATCAGATGTACTGTCGAACACCTCATTTTTGCTTTGTGTTTTCGCAAACCGGTTTTAGCATCTTCTGTGGGCTTGCTGTTGTTTTTGTTTATAATGAGTTGGTGTTAGTGCATGAAACCTTATTTAAATCCGAAACTTCCCAGATGGTCCCTCCTATCTAGGGAGCTAATATTATTGAACCGTTGAGCATAAATTATCTGTGGCATTTCTCGCTTATCATGACCACAGGACAGTAATGGTGTTCATAACTTTTCAATGTTTCATCGTAGATAAAATTATTTAAATGATTAGCTATGTCGCAAGTCCTATAAGTGATAGAAAGTTATTCTTTTGCGATGACTTATAAGCAAAGAAGTTTATAAGTTGTTTTTGTTACTGTATTTTAATATGTTGTACTCATTGATTATCGTTTTATACTACAACGACTTAATTGCAGCGGTCCGTGGTCAGTAACAAAGTCCATATTCAAGGAAAAAGGCTTTAAAGGATTTACTTGTGGTCTCAGTGCTACATTCGCCAGAGAAATGCCTGGTTACTTCTTCTTTTTCGGTGGCTATGAAGCTTTTAGAACACTGATGACTCCTACTAATGGACGTAAAGATGACCTAGGCTCCATTAAAACCATTATCGCCGGTGGGATGGGTGGGGTTTCATTGTGGGTAGCAATATTCCCATTCGATGTTGTTAAATCACGTATGCAAATTGGACATCATTCAGTTACTTCATCCTCAGTAGCTCATGGAAACGAAGTTAATAAACAGAGGAGCATGTTCTCTGTCTTGTTAGACATCAAAAATAAAGAAGGTAACTGCTTATTGTTGCTTATTGCTTAATTATCCTATTTTACGCCCACAGTGACCATGTAAGTTAAATGATTTTGTTATACACCTTGACACTTTCGCCGAATACTGCAAATGTAAATCGGCACCACTGAGTGCCACTTACTCATCAATACACGCTTCATTCGTTTACGTCTAGTAACTAATACTAATAATCCTCAGATGCATAAGTGACGTAATGACATGCAAATCTTAATATCAAGAATTAACTTAGTCTAAGTAGTACTTCATAGCCACTTCTTCACAACACTCCCTTTAGATTAACCTTCATCAAAGTGTGTATGGTTATATCTAGTCTTCGTCTTCCCTGATTTCCACGCAGAAGAGTTAATTTCCCATGGTTGTTTCGAAAAATCACATTGTACTAATTAGCCTTTACAATAAATGCCTTACACTAATGCAGGAACACGCATTGTCATCAAATTGTATTATATCGTATTTGCATTGTTTTGACTGACTTCATTATATTTCATCCATTCAGTGTTATCGGACCCATCTAGTGTTTAGGCACAAATTGTGTTACTTATCAGGTTACAGGTTGACTTTTCTTCCGAACTCAATATAGACAAGTTCGTAACCTTCTTAGCACCTACACTTAAAGTTTGCTTCATTTTTGAGTATACAAATATCTACTGGATATCTTAACATTAACTTATCTTGATAGATTATTTAAAAATATTGAATCATCTTTTTTGACATAAATCGTAAGATTTTAATATATGTCAATCTTTCTTTATCTTACAGGAATTCGTGCACTTTATCGTGGTCTTGGTCCAACTATACTGAGAACATTTCCAGCAACAGGAGCTTTATTTCTGGCTGTAGAGTGGACTCGTAAATGCTGTCATTGGTTATTAGATTAAGGGAAAACAATGCGAATAACGACAATGTCTGTCTTTCATTTGTTATCATGCTCTACTGCTTATTCATTCAGCCCCTATAACCCATAACAAAATGATCCACTACAAATCATTCTTTTTTTTGTATGTACATAAAATACTGCAAACAGCATATTTTTGAAAACTTGGTCTCTTTAATTTAATTAATATTATTAGGTTTGGTTAGCACATTTTTTATACAAAATATACATCTGTCGTAACTTGCAGACTATGATATTTTGCTACTGATTTATTAATAAAAGTTCTCAAGATTTATAAGTATGTCTTTTAAAATTTATAGCCTTTATTTAAGTGGTTAAAATTGTTTCTGTATAAGATCTATGGAATCAGCTTTATTTAGAAATGGCCAGGAAATTGTTGTTATTTCTATTCCTATTATTTCCTGCTGTTTTCTTCTAACTTTTAATGTATAGGCTGTTAGATCACAGTTTCTAATCTTACTTCAGATATTAGCTCTAGGTAGTGTTGTGACTATGGTACCTCATCACGCACTTAGCGTATGTACCTATATGTTAGGCCTCGATGAATAATGTAAATAAAATGATTAACTGAATCACAACACCTGTGAATGACTTAGATCTTTTGACGCAGCTGCAGACTGATTTTGGGTAGGGGGGTATAAGAAATTATTTGACAACACGGGTAATCGAGGTCTATTGTTATAGTGTCCTGAAAAATCATGTCATTCCAGCATTCTCCACAAATAAGGCATTCATCCAAGTTGTCACTGCCTTGCTAAAGGATGGAAAGCAAAAATCCTAAACACAAGGGAGGGGTCAATATACTTACACAGTGACTTGAAGTACGGGGTAGCTCTCATAGTTCCGAATCGGAGGGACAAACAAACAAGGGAGTTGAACCGTATTATGATATGATGGCCTCATATTTTAATTTGTGTTCTGCTTTTGTACATTTTCTAACCAGTCATGAACAACGTAAATCTTGGTACATATGTCCGCTAGATCAAATTGCCATAACACTAACACAATGTGATTAAGTTAACAGGATTAATGCTGGTATATAGGTGTGCATTTAAGAAACAGGAGCTGAAGATCTAGAGGGCGGTGAAGTGTTAGTGCACCTGCAGAGCTGTGACAGATTTCGAACCACGTCGGGTAAAATCTTTACTGATCATGACCATGACACGGATCTTAACCAGTAATCTGGATCTATAGACACGACCAAGACCAACAGTCAGTGACTTCATCCGTTATTGTTAAGTTTTATTTTGACCGTACCTAACTTCTAAGCCAATCGTGATTACTCATCGAGATGATGGTTGGGCATACGTTAAGTATGTCTCAATCATCTCAGTCATTGAAGATGCACTATCTTATTAGTCGATTTGCCATTCTCGCTGGTTAATCTACCTAACAGCATTGCTGACTTGGTCGTTCCACGATACTTAAGCCATACTTCAAAGACACCTATAATCATGAACCTGCGGTCTACACATTTATTCTGCTTCCAAACATTTTTAGTTATGCGTTATATTTTGAGTAATGAAATTTTTGCACACTTTAAAGTCAGTATATTTTTTCAGCATTTACATAAATTAATTTCAAAGTTCAGTTTTTTACTACCTGAGGTGAGAAAATAGTATTTGTTCACCTGAATAGGTTGGCTGTGCCTCAACATCCCGCCCTGAGTAGAAGTAACGGAAAGTATAGTAAATCTCCTTAAACTGATATATCTTTCGAGTTGGAAAAATATTCCAAATGCATTGATTAAAAGTTACAGATAAGTCGAAAGCATTAAGCAACTATTTAATTTATCTGTTATTTCTTGACGTGGTCTTTTAAATCAGTACACGTATACGACTCTACGCCATCAACCATATTACTATCATACTTTATTATGGAAACAATAAAATGTTTACCCCTTTCATCTGTAATCACTTTAAGGTATTAAAATTATAAAGAAATTAAAGACTTTAATGTTCTTGTTTTATCTCATCAGCGTTTTTCTGTCAATTGTTAATCCGTGTCTGTTTGTATCTGTTTACTGTAAAATCACTTTGTATTATGTCAGGATATCGTTATTAATTTTATGTCTTCTTACCTCTTTAAATTGTAGGGTCAACTTTATTTTCATTCGCATATAATTTTGTTTATTATCCTCATTTCTCTATTAAAAATAAGAATATTTTAAATAAAATTGCTTTAAAGATGACAACGTAATTTTAATGCTTTCTTTTTTGAGATCTGTTTCCACTCTGAAATTTGATTAATTTTGATGTTTTTATCAATTTGTTATACATGTTTTCATCAATAAAGACTAAATGATGACACATCATAACCTCATGCTTTTTAAAATTTCTATAAGATGTTATTATTTGAGCATATCATTTCTGAGGTTTTTAGCATATGAGTTCCTTGTATAAGTGTTTCACCATTGCCTATATTCCTACTTAGTAGTGTATTCAACTAGGCATACTATTCAATAACTTTGACCTTTAATTATTTAATTAAAGTATATTCATTTGGTCAAGAAAAATATCTGTTCAGAGAAGAATCTCCTTTCAACGAATTTCTTTTCATAGCTGTACGATCATTATATAAGAATATGATTAATTAAAGATCAATTAATAATTATTTACTTAAGTACCATTGAAAACTGAGGAGCAATTGACTACTGTTTTATCCCAGTATGAAATTCTACTGAAGTGCTCAGCCACGATCGAGCCAGAAATCGAACCTGGGACATTCGAGTTTCGTAACGAACGCTTAACCATCAACATTACTGAGGCGTCGTCCAAAAGTAGGATTCCCATTCTAATTCGTGTGTAGTATAGCTCAGTCGATCCTACAATGCCACTGAAGATAACCGTCCTACTCACTGGTTGCTTTACAATAATAATTTCATGTCAAACGAGTGCTAGTGTTACATAAGAATCTCAATTTTCATGAAATAATGTCGAACAATTAATAATCGGTTTATAAAGGAAAGAAAATGATGTAACTAGTGGCTTTTATGTGAAGAAAATACCAAATAAGTAAAATAAACTTTCTACCTAGTGATGAAAAGAAATTTCAGAAACTAGAATCCGAAACAGATTTGACCGTTATGATTAGAAGACAGTTAACGAACTAGTTCAATAATTTAAGAAAATGATCCACACTATCAGTAAACCGCCTTGATATGGTGGAGCCTACAGGAACCATCACACCCATATTGTATAGTTTCTCAAGTTTAGCAGAAACGGATCGTCTATTCAACAGGTTCAGAAAATGAGTATTTGTGCCTATCGCTGTACAGAAAGTGATTAGTACATATCCTAAAACCACTTTATCATGAAATATTTAGCCACAGTATGATGGATTCCTTTCAATTTAATGATAATATAAAACGATTGGTCGTCATAAAAGTTTATGATATCATTCGATGTATCATATCTATCTACCGACGTCCCAGTAATAAAAACATTAGATTATGTCTGTAACAAACTAGTAGAATCGAACAAAAAAATATTAATTCTTGTTGAAACTATTGATATTATGTAAGTACTACATTTTTATTAGTATGCTTTCTGTTACATGCTTTGGACATCATTTGCTAAAATGTTAACTCTGTAACCTGAGGTTTATCTGCAGCATTATGTCTCTATTGTTGCACCTCACTGTTGTCCACTAAATATGCATGTTCACCTTATTCGTTTTTAGTCGAGTGTTTGGTGCCAAAATGGTGGATTAATAATTATTTGCCGTTATAATGTGCTCAGTTAATCCATTCTAAATTCATCATTCTTATGTCACTGGTTACATTTACATAACCCTGTTGCTTTTCCGAGTACTACATCTACGAATTATTATATTTGGTGGAGCTTTAGGAATGCGACTTCATGATTACAGATACAACTCATACAAGTAAATTGCCTTGCCACATACCGTTAATTTGCAACAGGGTATTTGTAAAAAGTGTTAATATAGGTATTTATTTAATTTTGCTTGTTTGTATTCGTGTCTTATCTAAAAGTATTCCTCACTTGTCACAAACTTGTAAATGGACCCATCAAAAAGGACTTTCTGTTTTCACAATAAAAAGGTTAGTCCCCAGATGTACAATGAACTTTCCTTTCCATGTTAACTATAAATGATATAGACAAGTAAATACTGTGTCTATGGGGTTTCTACCGAGTTATTTGCTTGAAAGAATTGAATGTCTTTTTTAATACATTTAATAACATATGTTTGTCAATCAAGTGTACTGTAGAAGAAGTGAAAAGTAATAGCATCTCCTTTGTAGAAGTCCGATTAACAATAAAATTGGATGAACACTAAAAAGATGTAAATTCAGAAAATTGTTAAACGGGTAATTTGCACACTAATTTGGCTTTACACTGATCAGACACAAGAGTATTAGTAAAAATCCTGACTCATGGCTCAAATGTAAATTGCTTTTATGATGTTATCTATAAAGAAATAATTATCATCCCTAACGTACTCAGTAGAGACGGATAACCAAATGAATTCACCTATGAAATTTGAACCAGAAAGATGTAAGGTTAGTCCTATCAAATATTCTGAAGAACTCGTTATTCTTCAAGCTATGATTAAGGATCTGAACACAAAGATTCAAGAAGCGACTGCGGAAAACATTTAATGCAGGTAAGTTAAAGATAACATTTTATACTGATTGATCACTGAGTAATCATTACGATGTTTGTCCAGTACTTTATTTTTCTGGTCAAATTATATTCATTTGAATAGTCAGATGTACACATAACAGCTCATAATTATGTGAACTCTAGACGAATTATAATTTTTGCATCGATTAGTCGGAGTGATAACATTTTGAGGAGTTATTACTTACAAATCCATCCATGATATGTGAGAACAGTCACTATGTTACTACTATGGGTTGACCATGACATAAGATAACCTCGTTGCGTCTATTAATGTGATATCCTTTACATCACCAGGGATTCACGTGTTGGTCTAGTGATCTCAACTTAGGAACTTACTTAAGGCAAAGTGGTAGTGTTTACTCTAATGATTGCTATTTAAGGCACACTACTATACAGGTAACTTTCATGATCTTAATGTATAATAAAATAAGAATATACATGCTATGCTAAATCTGACATAAGAGTACAGAGACTGTAATAACGATGAGCGAAAATTGATAGGAGAAGTGCTAGCAGCAATCAGGTCGACAAAGCATGCTGCTATTCACCTACGTAGAAACTCTGATTGCTTACTTCGATCAGAAGTTTGCGTCGATGAAGTCCTCAAGGATGACAATGAAAACTCCTCATATAAACCATACAGCTAAGAGGATGCAATATGACCGAAACCAACTTCATTAAATAAAGATCTTCTTCACCTTTTAACTCAGTAACTAATTTCTCTACAGAAGTGAATAACTTATTTATAGTTTCACTGATTTTTATTTTTGGTTTGAAAGGAGACGAACATAGTACTGTTTGTTATAATCGGGTGTTTTGGAGTTTGTTGAATTTAACGTTTTACATCATTCATTTACGTTATTCATGCAATCACTAAAAATCAGGAAACCTTAGACTGCTATATCATCGTATTATTTGAAACTTAGCAGTACATGTTGACAGAATCATAAAAAATCAACTACAGATCCTCCAACAGTCAAGATTTTCTGCGAAAACTCCTGAAATTACCCCCTTCCCTGAAATTAATCACCGGTAACCACATAACGATCAGCTATTTTGGAAGTAGGGAACAAAAATGGAAAGAAACCATCGGATGCAAACTCAGTTGTTTGAGTTGTACGATCATTACAAGGCCTGAATGTTCAGTGTTTGATTTTCTTGTAAAGTAGTAACTGTACACTTCTGAGGAATTTCATACTCGAAAGACACAGCTATTCAATCCTTGCTGATTTTTAATGGTTATTTTTGTGAAGATGGGCTATTTACTTGATTGAATATGTGACAGATTGATGTTGGCAGGATATCGTTAAAAGCCAGGGAACACTGGACAGTTGTTTCGTTCTAGTGTGAAACTCCTTAGTAGTGCGCACCTCAGATTCCACACCAGGAGCTTCAGGTTGACGGCAAACTCTTATCCATCTAGACCACTTGGTCGGCATCGATTGGTAGAATTCCCACTTTCATCAATTTGTGATACCTTTGTAGCGCGACATTCATCCATTATCATTAGTGATAACTGTCTCACTCCCGACAAGTCTAAACTCTACCAGTCACAGAATCTGAGGTGCACGCTCCTGTGGAGTTCCACACTAGAACGAAACAGCTGTTCAGTGCCCCCTGGTTTTCAATGGTATCCTGCCAACATCAATCTGTGACATATTAAATACTTATTCAAAAATTATATAACATGACTTATGTGAGTATAGGTAGTCAAGTTTCATCTTTATTTCCTTCTCACAACAAATTTCATATTTGTAAGTTCATTGTTATTACAATTAGTACTATTCAGTCATAACCGTGGAATTCCAGAACAGATGTTATCAATTTCTGTTTACAAATATGATTGTCTTCAGCTTAATCTTACTTTTACCAGAAAATAATTTCAAAGTGAATAAAAATAAATATTTCAATAATAAATAAATGAATCTACAATGGAATACTATTTATTTAAATTGAAGATCATATTCAATAGGGATATTTTATTAACACAATGAATATTATAAACATTTCACTAAAGCGTTCCAAATACATAAATACATTAAATTGTAAACAGTTTAGATGTTTTCTCCAATGGATCGTTATATATTCCTATTGTAAAGTTATTGAATATTTGGTATAGTATGTTTTTTGTATTGTCTAATTGTAAGTGGTCATTTAAAGCATTAACAACTGATGATATGTCTTTTAGTATTCATGACTTGCACTTAGTTAATTATATTCTTGTTACACAGTTTTATATTATTATTAGTAGTAGTATTATAATTATTATTCTAGTTTCTGTTCAGTTTGCTATTGCTCATTTATGGTGTTTCATGATGTTGCAATTGATGCATTCATTTAAGTTGTGGTGTTATTGATTAGAAAGGTGAATCGGTTGTATTTTTTCGCGTATATGCGCGTATATATCGGGTGTATTATCGACTAATAAGCGTTACTACATCCAATTGTTATTTTCTGGGGTGAGTAGACCTAAATATACACAAGGAAAAAGTAAGATTCCTAGATACAACATAGCAAGTACTAACCAAACACACTTGACGTGACAAAGAAACTCTAGAATATGTAGAAATTTTTACATACTTGGGCGGCATCACTGATAAATGAGGGAGATCTAATGCAGATGTGAAGATACGGATTGACAATGTAAAGATAGTATTTCTACAACTGAAGAACATCTCAAATTCGAAATAACTGTCAGATAATGTCGAGGTCGCAATTTTCATTTCAAACGCCGAGGTAGTTTTATTATATGGATCTGAAACTTAAAAAAACTACTAGAACCATAATTCAGATGATACGGGTATTTATAAGCAGTTATCAACACAAGACATTATCAGCAACAACAAACTTCCAGTAGACTAAAAAAGTTGGAAAAAATACTGGAGGTGGATAGGGTACACATTGCAAATAACATCATACTGGGTCATAAGGATTGCTCTAACTTAGGATCCTTATGGCCGAAGGCAAAGAGGAAGGCCAAAGTACACATTTGATCTTGAATTGGAGGTAAGCATAAACAGAATGAGAATTGCGTGGAAAGAACTGGAAAAGAAAATTGAGGACAGAGATGGTTGGAGATTCCTAATCGGTGGCCTATGCTCCAGGATAGGTAAAAGGCAAACGAATAAATGAGTTGATTAATATTTATTATACTTAATAGCATTTAAAAATATAAATCACTAACTTATATTCACAGATAAGTTTAATGATGAACTAACTGAGTGAATTTGATATTTACCATTTGGTCATGATATTCAGAGTATATTTTATACATGGATTGTAATTTTAGCAGATTCAGATAATCAATAAGATCATGAATGTTGCTGAACATTCTCACTTATCAAAGAATACCAATGACTAAAAATAAAAATTGTATGGCTAATAATATTATTCAAGTTAGTAATAAATTAGAAACTTTTCAAAAAATCAAGTACACTCAAAGAACAGGAACTGAACGCTGAATTTTGTTTTTTAAATTTCCTACTGAAAAATACCAGATGGCTTACGGCGAAGGTCAATATACAGAAAGCAAGCATGAAATGACCAGTATATGAATTTTTGGAGGTAGGTTAGGCTGCTCTGAAAGAGAAGTTTCATTTACGTTCTCCCCTTATGGGTAGACAAATATGGAGTTGGAATACCATTTATGAGGAGCTGGACAGATTCAAGAAGATATCTCTTGATAATGGCTGTCCTCCTGGGTTATTGGAGAAAGATCATCCATTGTACCGAAGAAGGTAATTTTTATGAACTTTTAGTTTGTAAGAGATACAGCAGCAGAGACCTTTAAAAATAAACTTTTGAGATCTAGTGAAAAATTTCTACCCAGCTAAACTGACCTTTATCAACCGATCTATGATTCATAGACATGTGAAAGATAGGATTCTGTTTTGGATCGTTTCAATCTACCTGCTCTTGTGAACTGGATACATCGGCTTCATAAAATTGAGTCTCTCGAAATGTATTTTAAAGCAACGTTCTGCTACTCGGATATCTAAAAGATTATACTAGTCTGTCAATAGCTCAATCCTAAAATACTATGTTAATTCTGATCACAACACACTAGAATCGTTCACAGTTATTTACAAAGTCAAATGAAGTGGTTCGAAAAGACTACAAAACGGTATGTTCAATTAGGATGAAATTGTATCTTCCCGTTGATTTGTTATGGGCTGAAGCTGGTCAGTCTTGGTTGCTATATGTGCATTCTGTGAGTATTGCCTCACTATAACTGTTAACAAATCAAATCAATGGAAAGATATTAGTTCATCCTAATTACTTATGCGTCCGTTGTAAAAGTGTGACGATCTGGACTCAGTAGTTTAGTAGTGAATGCCGTGGCGTTTGGCACGAAAGGGGCTGAATTTGAATCCTGGTATGAAGATCAACCTTGGGATGCAGGTACATCCAGCTGATAAGTCTTAAATAGGACAAGACGCTCGTCTTGTATTCCACTTGCCAGTAACAATCCAACTTAAATAATAGTTATGTTCAATTCTTAGTTTTACAATGATCAAAAATTTGTTCCTTTTCTGAAGAACGAGTTATTTCCATGATGTTCTTCTCTTTATTATTATTACTATTAATATTAATTACTGATTACTGCCACAATTATTATAATCTAAGCCATCTTCACCTATGCATCATCCATAAACTAACTTCATCCAGAAAACCTTTCGCACTAGCCATTTTTTCATAACAGCCTTCTATTCGTAAATAATATTCCCAAACAATAGTGTTAAAGAAATCTTTTGTTGCGAACTGCGTCTGATGTCCTGTCCATTTACGTATCTAGTTGAACGTACAGGAATAATATCGTATTATTTCCTATCAACGAAATCGTGTTACTTGTTCCTGTCAGTGCGTCAGTCATACAGCTATGAAACAAACTCACTGAAAAAAAATCCTCCGTTAAATACATATTTTTACAAAGTATGAGTTCTCAGTACCTTCATGTTTCACAATGAATAGTCTATCGATGTTAATGACAATCAATGGAAATCATTCATATTTGTTAGAAGGATAAGCCAACAGAAGCAGAAACAAAATGTTTACTTCATACTGTTGAAATCATCATTACCAAACTATATTTCTGTGTCCATTAGTAACTTGTAAAGTCAATGTCATTTTATTGACCATTAATTCAGCCTATTCAGTAGAGAAAAATGATTAATAAACTATCTGTTGTTTTTTTGTTTTCGCTTTCTTTTTCTTGATTTAACTTCAAAAGTCAGTAAGCTGTATACAACATAGAATCCGGTAATTATTTAAATTGATCGAAGTTGCCATACATGAATGGGATAACAAGGAAAATAGTAGCCATAGAAGTAGGCTAGTCAAAAAGTAAATCTACGTATAATCTAAGTGTAAATCTTAAGTTTATATACTGCAACCAACTGATGATTTAATAAACTTTGTTTTGATTTGCTAACCGGTTATGATGCAATCTATCAATTTGACATAAATCTACATCAGTTATCTATTAAATAAAACATTAGTTTCTACCCTATTTACTTTATTAATTGAGTTACTGAAGCTATCACTATTTTGTTACGTATCTCTGAATTTGAAATTCTGTCCTACCCATTAACCAATTACTCTCATATACAATTTGTACTCAATACCACTTACATGTACATTTTTCATCAATATCATTCTTATTACGTGTCACTTCAGCTTGACATATATGTATCACTGACAGTAGTTACTAAATTATTTAAATAGTAACAGTAGAATCTATTAGAGAGTCAAAGGCGTAATATCGGCTTCACTGAAACAGGTTAATTCGGTTATGAATCATTTATTATTGGCTTTTCTCGTATGTCATGAAGTCCTGTTGTACATTGGACAAATTCCGTTGTCTTTATTAGCAGGGCAACTGTAGTACAGCACAATTTAATAACCTTTGAAATGTAATCAACTAGTTTCCTAAGGTTCTGGCCGAAATAATTAATAAATGATTTTGTTTAGCTAATGAAGCTCCTATGAGTGACTCATTCCGATGTTGATAACGATGACAACTACATGATCTTGTTTAATTATGCAATGATAAACAATCATTGTGGCTGAATTAAATAGATCGTAAACATCATTTGATTTCGACAGATAAATATTAAAAATGAAGGCTGATATCACTTGATCAATAACTCCGTACTTTTACATTCGTGTAAACATAAGGATGTATACACATACATGCACGGAAAGTAAAATATCTATCATTTATATGTGATATAATGATCAAATGTTTGACCTGTTTCGCATACGTGATGGAATAACGATGACATTTATCACGCAAATAGTTATTTTGTGATCAATTTTTATAAAATTTATAATCGTATCATATAGCTAATATATGAAAATGTGAAGAGCATGATGAAAATCATCTGTCTCCCTTTTTATTCACATCTAGTTTATGTGCTAAACTAAGGTTTGTAGTCAACAAAAATAAACATTTTAAACAGATACATGACACCCAACTCATTTCAAGGAAGTATTCCTACCTAATGTTAAATCGAATTGTCGACTCCTTACTAGCTTAAGACATACAACTATATTAACCGAAATTCGGTCTAAACAGCTTCTACCTTACTGATCTATGACATTAAATATTGATTCCCACTATACTGACCAATTACTTTTAGACGCTCTTTATAAACCATATTTTAGATTTTGCTACATTTGTCATAGTGAAAATAGGCAAACATTCAGTCAGAATGAAACTTCGAAACATAATCTCAGTGAATATCAAGTTATTGTTTCAATATGTGCGATTTAACCACTAGTGTGTTGCGAATGTGACAGAAACGACTAACCTGAGATGCTGTATTTTCTGGAGAATATTGTTGATAAATATGCCATGAAACTACTAAGAATTGGACTAACTGAATCCTATATTTACTCATTTAAAAACTATATGTTTTACTATGTAAGTTACGATTTTAATTACCAAAAATATGTTTCGATCACCTACTGGGGTTTAAAAAGACGGACTTTCCGTAGCCTATCAATTATACAAAGATAATACGACAGAATTGATTGATTTGCATCACTTATGTAAAGGGCCTAACGGAAAGTAAATATAATTTTCTCCAAAACGAAAGATTCTTTTTCTTGTCTTATAGGATTGATTTCTATCAGGTAATTTATGCTGAAAACATATTCGTGATTCCTGTAAACTTTGACATTATTTACAGTCATACGATCTGTAGTGTTAATGTTTGACGAAACCTCAGCGTTGATTCAAAAAACCTATTTGGCTTATGCAGAAAATGTCATCATTTGTGTAAAATATGTAATTCCGACGGTCAGTGGACTAGCATACTATGAAGTAGTCCAAATATTTTGCAATATGAAAGAAAGCTTTCACAATTAGAGAACATGAATAATTTACTAGTATTCTACCATAAGTGTCTTCAAGAAACTGATCATGTTTGTTGTGATTGTCGAGTTGGCAGTTCCGAATTTAGGACAAGAGCACTAAAAAATATCATGATTGTGAATCTTTATCGGCGGAAATAGTTGTCACATGCGCTACGTCTGGTCAACCATTGTCCGCCTCAACAAACAACTGAAGCGGAATTCAAACGAAGAAAGCTCGATGAGCGATTAAATTAGATTGTTTTATCATTTAGTGAAGTCACTGGCGTTCACTCGATTGATATGACTACTGATTGGACATGTTGTGACATTTCATGAATCCTATTCTCTAATATTTTTTACTACAACCGATATTACTACTACCTCTACTACTTTAGTATTCATCCTGTTGCATTGATGTGATGTGACAAATTTAATCGTTGAATGTGTGCGCTCGGTTATTTGTTGCTTATGATTAACTGACATTATGTATGGTCAATGTACTTTACTAAATAACTAAACTTAAGCCATTTACCACTAAAATTGATACGTTATCACTGAACTATTACAGCTTGAAGTAAACTCATAAATATATATTATTCAACGGAAAATAACTTCAGAAATTTTGTCTAGTTTATATTTATGTAAATACTACTACAAAGATATTTTGAAAAAAATAGCATAAAACTTAGGTTAAATACAGCTTATTAATTGTGATAAACAAAAGTCTATATTAATATTTTGATTGAATATAATTCCATGTTAACATGTCTATTTATTGCAAAACATATTGATATAGAAATGTTTAATAGATGATATTTTTGATAAAGTTTATGGTTTATAAATCTTGTGTAAGTTAACATAAGAGCTATAAGGTTCTTTATACTCCTTAAATACCTTAAACAAGCTTACGAAATAGATGGTTGTTTATTGAGTAAAAACGACTATGTATTGTATGATAGAACACTAAGTATGAAAGTACAAAACTCAATGGAAACAAAAATCACGGAGTAATGTAATAAAACGTATAATGGTTATTAAACAAAACCATGATAATTCGGGAACAAAAAATGATATGGCACTCGTTAGTGAGTTCATAAGATGCTTATACCTTAAGGAATACAAATATCTTATTTACTAAATGTTAAGTAAATACATTTAACAGTATAAGTTATGATGACAGTAGAAGTAGGATCCACTGGTTGTGATTTCAGCAAACGCAAGAAGATAAAATTATTAATAGAAAGCTTGAAACGAAATGTACTTGAACTTTATTGGCTTCTATTTAATAAGCTATTAAAAAGCAATGGTTGAGATTTTGTTCAACCAAGTACTTAATTTTCATTTAAGGAATAGAACTGTGAAAGAAAATCAGCTATGGTTGAGGGTTATTTACGCTAAAAAATAAAGAAGTGCGAACATGTAGTAAATAATTTGAGAAGAAGAGATGGAGCGTGGAAAGAAAGTTATGAAATAATTTGAAGCTCACGATTTAAAGAAGGACAATCAGTGAATACATCTGCTCCGTCGTGACCGATTCTGAGCCATGTCACTAAGCGTTTCCAGCCACTGGTTACGGTGTTCGCGAGGACCCCATCTAGGTAGTTCGCAGCTACCGATACTACTCAAACCAGCAGTCAGTGACTTCATGGAATGATGCTATGTTTTGGTTTGACCACCTCTAACTCTTTTCCATCTTGCTCCCATATCAGCCATCATCGTGTGTCGATACACACGGTAGTTGGGCTTAAGCAATACATGACCCAACCACTTCAGTCGATCAAGATCCAAATCCCCATCTACTGATTTACCACCTTTGACTTATAATCGTCGTCTAACTTCATTATTACTTACTCGGTGATCCCAGCTAATGCGAGTCATGTTTTGAAGACATCGATGGTCGAAACTAATAACTTTCGGGTGTTGTCTACCCCTAATGACCACGTCTCACATTCATACAGTAAGACAAAGCAAACTGTTGCACAGTACACTTTTTTTCGTTGAAATACGAATATTTTGCCTACACCATAGATGACGTAAGTTGGTAAATGCTAAACGAGCTTTTTGAATTTGTACTGAGATTTCATCAGAGATCAACCATTAGGGCTAATCAGACTCCCAGGATAAGTAAAGTTGTCGACGTGCTCTGTTACTTTTCTCTCTACCTGTAGCTCATGTATTGACAAAGACCAGTCCTGGAATAATAGTTTGTATTTAAAGTAAGAAAAATGCATTTAGAACATGGTTGCATTGGTGCTTATTGGCGTTAGGAGATTCTGCATCTTATCAGCGTCTTTGCCAAACAGGACTATGTCATCGCTATATTCTATGTCAATAAGTAGATCTCCTGGTAGGAGATCGATTCCTGTAAAGTCATACGATGAGAGTATAATTTCCAACAGTAAATCGACTATGTAATCAAATAAAAAAGGAGACAGCGGTCAGCCTTAACGGACACTACTTGAGGTTAAAAGTTTAGATGACAGTTTGCCATAAGCTCTGACATGACTAATGATAGTGTTTAAGTAAAGAGCTTTAACAAGATCTATGTACTTCTGGGGTACGTCTTTCAATAAAAGATACTTTCACAGAACTTCACGGCCTACAAAGTCGAAAACCACCATTGTCGGGCGCCGAAAAGTATGTCTTTGTTGTAAAATCTAACGATTAGCGAATATTTGGTCTATACGACTGCGATCAGGTCCAAAACCAGCCTGGTTGTCTCGTAGTTGTAGTTAAATGTCTAATAATTATAGAAGCTAGTATTTTAGACAGTGTATTAGGTAAGCTGATTCCTTTATGGTTATCACAGGATGATTTCACTCTTTCTCACATACTGAGACGATTAACAATCAACACTGATCAGACAGGATTCATGTCAAGTTCCCAAACTTTAGTCAAAATATCAGTCAGCCTAATCATTAAAGTGGGATCACTATCCTTAAAGACCCATAGGGATAATCCATCCGGACCCGCTGCTTTGTTTTTCCTTAGATTGATTATAGCTTTTTGACTTCGCCAAGAGTCGGGGGGACCTAAGTCGACTTTCCATTCAGGCTGTCTTAAAATAGTGGGAAGTTCTGGAGAAGCGAAAGGCCAACTGAACTTCTACATGAAGTTTTCAGCCCATCGTTCTAAACGTCTAGACTGAGAGCAGATAATCGTTCCATCTCTTTAGGAGATTGTATCACTAATGTATAATCTTTTAATCTCAGTTTCTTTTACTAACTTGAAAAGTTGTCTAATGTTACCAATCACTACTGCTTTTTCTATTTAATTTGCTTTCGTTACCCATCACTGTTCACGGTCGTTTCGCAGACTTTTTGTCAGTTTGTACCTGATCGCTCTTCACTTCTCACCATGTTCGAAGCTTGACGGGATAAGTTTTTGGTAGACTACCAATTTAACAGAAGCCTATCGAGATCAACTAGCTTTTCTTGACATGTCGATTATTATTTTTGATAGATGTCATTCTAGATGCCACAGCTGCTTGGACATCTTGCCAAGCAGTATCTAGTTGGGTCACATCTTTACAGTTGTCTAAGTGATTCTTCAGTTGTTTCTGGAATTTAATTTTGGCTATTTTGTTGTTGAACTGAATTTCAATGGGCCTTTCTGTAGTAGTTTTTCCTTGAGCAGTAAGATGCAAGCAAACGTGTTTTGGCATTAGAGCATGATCAGAATCCATACATGTGCTCCAGGAAGATTGGTAATCTATGGAGCCCATCCAGCTGTGACTGGTGGCGATATGGTCTATTTGAGTTGAAGTCAAGGAGGTCACCATGTTACATGATGTCGCTCCTTATGCTTAAGGTTCGTGTTTGCTAGACATGAACGATTATCTGAGCATAATTGCAGCAGACGGTCACTGTTTTCCGTTCTCTGAGATGGAACACTGAAGCATCCACCCATATGTCTTCCAGTCTGATTCAAGCTACCTATTTGGACGTTAAAGTCATCTACTATGAGTACAAAATCTGAGTGTTTAGCCCTATGAAGAAATTCAGAAAGTTTTTTGTAGAACTAATCTTTTACTTCATCAGGGCTGCAGTGAAGGCATGGATGGAAACAACAAGAAGACAATACCTTGTGTCCCTATCCCTCCAACTTCTTACTGAACCATTTAATTGGACGTTAAATAGGTGACTATCCACAGAAATCTATTCAAGAGGTGTCTGTTCTAACCTCATACTTAGTGCAATACCTACACCGGTGAGCCCATGATAAGTTACTGTCAAGTCGCCAAATAAACGAAGATTGTATCTTGTAGGTGCTTCATTCTGACTTGGTGAGGTCAAGTGAATGACCACACTAGGATCCTGTATGCGTGTTACGGCAATACAACATACATCAATAGCATGGGATTCTAATGTCATAGCTAGGGAGGCATGTTGCCCAAGTTGATACAGGATTCGTACATTGAGTGCAATAATGTAAAGTGTGGAGTATGGTCTTAGTAGACTCGGGACATTATTTCGTGGGCTGAAATCGTTGACATCAATGATACAGAAAGAAACTGAAGATAGGGATTTAGGCTTTAAGGTAGGGGTAAGATAAATAGTATTAATAGAATAAGGAGTTTGAATAAAATGATAGTAATCTTGTGTACTGTTAGAGGTATGAGGGAGGTTATCTATTTACAGTTGCCCAAAATATGGAAAGGTTCTTCTTGATGTACCTGTTAAGCGAATCGGGTTAGGGTTGGTCTGAAAAACCTCGGAGAGTGACTGCAGTGCTCAGGGAACAACTGCTTGGGGCCGGTCACACACAGCATTTTTAAGAGAGGTTTCTGTCGTTATAGCTCTCTATATGTTAGGGCCTTATCGCCGGAGACGGAAATTTTTAGAGTAAGGTGAGGCGTTCATTTTTAAGGTCGACGTTTTCTAACTGCAGCCCTTCCTTTGACGGAAGGTAGTATCTCTGTTATGCTGGTTGTTTCAAGAAAACACCTTACTTCAGTAACACCTATGTACAGCCAACAGTACGACTTCGTCCTCGGACCTTATATTTGATGCTTTTGGTCTCACCGCTCTTCAGCCGACCTGCCTGGCATGGTAGGACCTTGAGGAACGGTTTTTTCAGCCAGTATAGCCCAACTGAGTCATCACGATAGGCAAGCTCAAGAACCACGTCAAGGTAGTAGCACGGTAGGGGCATATAGATGTAGCCCAAAGCATAGGTTTGTTTTTCACACATCCTTGAATTATGAATCGGCAACAAAACACAATGCAAAGCTTCGTAGCATAGAATGTTTTCTTCAAAGATTAAGCACTTGAAAGAGGCAATGGTTTAAGTTAGATAGCTTTTTGTAGGATACCGAAAAAGTATCCTTTACATTCCTCAATGCAATTAAATTTGCAGATCATTTTTGTTATAGTTTCAGTAACTCGGCTTCAGAAACAAAAATACCCCACACCAAATTCACCCTCTACATAAATTACTTTACAAATAAATTCTCAAGAATCTCCAACAGTTTACGATAAAGTATTGATGAAACAGATTCGCTTTCTCTGTTTATACTACAAACTAGTCATTATCTGTCATTTAATGCTATATTATGTTCACACCAACGATTATCGCTTACTTCACAAACGAAATAATAGTGACTCTAAATACATGAGCATCTATCATCCAATACATCCACCTAGCCAACATTTATTTTAAGATTTAATCCTCCTAATCCTATTACTAATGCATGTAGCGAATTATTTGAGAAAAAATAACTTAAAGGATAATTCTGCTTTTATTGTGCTGTCTGTTATCATTTTCTGTCTAGTCAATGATCATCATGCATGAAACTTAAATGGAATCTTCATGCGCTGCATTGTTTACTTCTCTCCCTGAAGCATACTGCGTTCTATGTAATACAATCCATTCAAAAACTCTCGTGATGATATAAATGATAAAGATATGAAATTAGCTTAATAATATACATTGAAAACTGTTATACTTTATTACTTAATTATATAACAGATGACTATATTTCTTCACTTAAAGAATTTGATTATATTTTCGAAAGACGCTTATGTTTTTGACGTTGATTACAGAACCATACTTGTATCACACATTTTTGCATATTTAATTGCACGGCTAATTGATTCAGTTGTTCTGAGGATGGCCTACGGCTGATTGTTTGAAAAAATGATTCAAGAATATATTTTTCTTTACCCATAATAGATGTACGTTTACGGCGTTGCCTTAGTGTAGATTGTTTCAATGAATTCAATGGTATTGAGACTGGTAAAGTATTAGTTAGAGAATATGAAGAATTCACTAAATAATCAGTGTTATTCAGACTATTGAGATTCCCTTGAATGTTTTGATTTAATTGTAAATCTTCTTCCATTTGTTTTAACCACATTTCTAAAACAGGCTTTAATGCAAGCATATTATTATGGGATAATGCAAAAGATTCAAATCGACATATTGTTGATTGTGATAAACAACCGAAGCCGCTTAAATTTAATGTACCCAATGCACGTCCTACTTCAGCCTGAGTTATGCCTAAGTTTATTCTTTTCCGTTTAAAAGTTTTGACAAATCCAGCCAAATTGTCTAATTTATTTGGAGGTTGGTCAGTAGTTTGTGTTATAGTGGAATCTGAATTGAATGGATTTCTACTGACAGAGGATAAGGATGACTGTTTATCCCATATGGATGATAACATATTACACTGATAATGATAGTTATTCATTAATAAACTTAAATTTGATGATTGACCATGTGAATTATCATTCGATATTAGATTGAATGATGTAGATGATTCAAAACCATTACAAAAATCAATTTCATAATTGTAAGAATTTTGTTGAACAGTGTCCGATTGTTGTATTATACTGTTCAAAGGATGAATATGTGAAAAATAATTATTAGTTTCTGAAGTTGAATAGGGTGTTACATCATCATCGATTCCTAATGATTTATTCTCATTGAATTTCAATGTTCTATTCTGAAACAATGAATTTTGTTCATTTTGTTTAAAAGTTAAACAGTTCAATTTGTTAACATAGAATAATGATGAATTCAGATTCATTTTCTGTATATACATATAAAGTATGTGTATATGAGTATATATATAGGGGAATGATTAGAATTTTTGGTACAGTTGCATGTACATTTAACAAACAAATAGTTATGCAATATTTATGTCATTATAAATCAAATAAGTAAAAATTGGAAAATAAAAGATTTTTTACGATATGACGTTTATTATTGAAATACTTATTAATCGATATAATTCAATTCGAAGTTGAGTTCAATAAATGACATTGTTAAATTAAACATTAAAATCTACTAATAATCATAAAATCAGTAGTGATAATTTATTAATTCGAATTATTTAAATTTAATTGTATTTTATAATCTGGATACTTCTTTGATTATTATTTTCATATTTGAAAATTTGCTGTGAAACATAATAATAATTAAGAAAAAATTAAATATTTTCATTTAGTAGTTGATAGTAATTCATTATGAATAATAATGAAAACTTACTATCCATGAAAATATTTTATAATAAATGGGATAATTTAATTAATAGCAAAAAAATGGGAAATCTTGTTGATACGCAATTTATTTTATAATAATGAATAATGTTCAGTAATTTTCAAACTAATCATTACGTAATTTGGCGTTGTTGTTTAATTATTTAATTGTAAATGATGCTTAATTTATTTTTTCGTAAAGCCACAAGAATAATAATTGGAGAATATATTGATTACATGTTGTATTTCGTTACATTCACTTCAGCTACATATAGACAATTAATTGTAGTTAGTGTAATATGTAAATATCATTGCAATTTTAATCGACATACATTGTCTATCATAAGATATACGAGAGTAGGATAGAAATGAAATGTTGGGTTTTTCCTTATAGTATTAATAGAAATTATAAGAACTACAGTTTTAGAAACTATTAATCTTGTATTAATTACGTAACATGAGGAAAGGTTCATCAATCTGAACAGAAACGAGGTTAGATAAAACTGAAAAATTAATATAACATCAATAAATCGATTACATAATATAGCTAAGAATTACTGTAATAAACAGGTTAAAGTTTAGCATGTATATATACATTAGAGGTGGATTAAATGGATGTAAATTACATAATAAATAATGAAGACAAGTGGAACTGAGGGATTAATTTGAAAGTGAACGGTATGCACAAATAATAGACTGAATAATAATACTAACAATAACAATCACCATTTGTATTACTTAGCACGGCAACCAAAAGTTTATATACGATTCTTTTTGGATACGTAGGTAATATCTTAGCTTCTTAATATGAAAAAGTCCACAAATCTTAACATTGTCGAACTGTTTTGCTTGTTAATTATTCTAAAGGCATCGATTGTGTTTGTTACATGCACTTTGTCTAATAGGTGTTTTGCAATTTATCTACATAAAAAGGTAGTTTCTCTGTAGGGTGGATTTTTTTTAGGTGTGCTGAACAATACGTTAAAAGGCCAGTTTTTATGCTCTTACAAAACACCTGCTTTTGCAAGAACATGTAAATCGGCAAAAGCAGTTGGAGCTGACATATGACGGGCACTTGTCAATTCTTGTTTGATATGTTGAACATCTTGTTGCATGTAATAGAACGAGTTTTGCAGGAAGAAATATGTGATTTATTGCTGTTTTCAATCGATTATTAATTTTTTCTTTATTAATTGATTACTGTCAAATATTATCTTATAGAAAGTATAATAATTTAGATTCGGAACTCTAATGAAAACAAACTACACCAAATATCAAATTTCGATAGACCTCAAACATGATTTTAACAATTCTGTGCGACTAATTAGTAAACAAGAATACAGATACGTGAAGAATTCGAATCCCTTTGATACCTAATGGCTTGAAAACTGCTAGGTAAATAGGTGCATGTTTTTAAGCAAAATTGATGAGTATTAAATACTCGTTTCGTTTTGTGTATTCAATTCAGCACTTTTTGGTAATTCCTTGCACATTTAATGGATGATTGTTATACATTAGAATTTAATTTTTATTAAACATCTGATTTTAATATCTGGCTTTCAAAATATTTGTGTTTTTCAACCAGTACATATGGCTGCACTACAATGAACATATTCATATAAAAAAAAAACGACAAATAACTCTAAACAATTAAAATAAGGCATACTTTAACATTCAGTAATCAACTACTTAGTAAACGAAAATAAACTTGAAATGCCGAATACAACACAGAGAACAATAAAAGTTTTGGAGATAATAGAATCCTTAGACAATAATAATTGAGTTTTCCTTTGAATAAAAGTAAAATTACTTACTATTATGCTAAGTGTACAGTAATTTCATTGTCGTCAGACAGAATGATATGAAGATTTTTTACCCATATATACAATCTTGTTATTGTCAATGAATGAATGCACTGTAAACCAATCAAATTGAAAACAGTACTTAAGAATAAGATATCTGAAGAAAATTAATACTGACCAATTAATTTGGAGTTCAATGAGATTATTATTATTATTATTATTGGATGTAGTGGAGACATTAATATTACTGAAGTAATAATAAAAAAATTTTTTAAAATATTTGTCGAATCCATTTATTTACATGTTCTTATAACGTTATTTATACAACTAGACTACTCTTTCTTATGAGCCTATTTTCGATACTTGCTACAAATGTACATAATCCCACTGCGATACCATCTGCCTACCCGTAAAACTTATTACTGAGACGAATGATGGTTATCATTTTACGTCTTAGAATAAACTCATTTAGTGTAAATAGTGGAATTCCAGTTTTTACGTTTATTTTGTTCATAAAATCAACTGAGTCCTTAGCATTATTATTGAAAACCCCTCTATGTAGTAGTTTTAGGAATTTCATTAACTATTTCGTCGTAGCCTGACAAGCAAAACTGATTTGAGGAGCAAGCTGTCCTTAGGAAACCATACACTCACAGCGTTATCGTTTCTGTAAATTTAGGTATCTCAAACAGACTTTCCAAATTTAAACCATGTTGTTCAGTCTTTTCAATGAATTTATTTGTTATTTTTCTATATTATCAAATATGTTGCTCTGTTTTGAAATTTAATTTTATAACTTACAGTTGCATCCACCCGATATCACCCCCGATAATTAATCATACAGTCAAAAACCATTTCTTGTAGTTAAATGGTGGCTTAAGAGTGGAACTGAAGGCACTATAAATAGATGCATCTGTATCTCAGTGGTTATGTTTGCACCGAGATTTGAACTTAATCTATTCGTATCAAGCGCCATCGCTTTATAAAACTGAGCCCAGACAACCTCACATCTGAAACAGGTCAGTACGTATAAGTTGGCGCTGTTGAGAATTACAATTGATGAGACTCTGTTGGAGTTCACAATAACGACAGGAAGATTCCAACATTTATAACTTATCACTATTTTATCTGTTATAAGAATATGATTTTTAAAAATTTTCTATTCTGATAATTGTCTAAAAACATTTAAGAAGTTAAATTTGCCTACTGCCATTCACAGTTGTATATCTTGATAACTAAGGAGGTATTAATAAAACGTCCTAGCTTGAAAATGCTTTTAAAAAAACCTGTGCTTTGCTTCAAGATTAGTTACGACTTTTGATTTCTCTGGGAATTAGAGGAACATTGACAGTCACTTATTAAGACTGTAGATACTTATTGGAAAGTCGAAAATTCGATGACGACCAGTTAAACGGTCTCTAGAAGTCCTCTGTTATTCGTTGCAACAGACTTACTAATAATATTATTATTCTGATTCTCTAAAGAATCCAAATAATTGTTTATCCATAGTCTCTACAGCTATTTAGAACTAGTTTACTAACATTATTCACAGTCATTTTATAGATTTTAAATCAGTGAACTATCTAGTTACATTAAAATATTTAAACCCTTTCAGATTGAGTCCCCCCAAGTATCCGTAGAATCTTCACAAAACCCTGTGGTAAATAAGCCTTAAAAACCTAAGGAATACTTGGAATATCCTTCTATTGTTATAAAGTGAAGGAAACATATTGATGTCTCTTACAGACTGAACACAGACAGTTGGAATAATTCGTTTTATGCTATTCACAGAAAAAATCACGTTGATTTATTGTGTTTATGTGGACTAAATGTACAACAAATTCTAAACGTTATTTTATACTACTTATTAGTAGGCAGAATAAGTAACTTCCGCTTGATTTGGAAAGTCGGAGAATATAGCAACTTTGAAGCACACTACAAGTTGATTTTAAATTAATCACCGGTCATCAGTGGTCTATTAATACAAATAGTCGGTGAAAAATGTAAATTAATTCAATATCGCTTTTCTAAAATGCCGAAATTATTTATAGATTTTTTGCCTACTTATAAGTAGCATAAGTAGTAGTACTAAATTTGTTGTTTTTTTAATGTCTAGATACACTCAGCTGTTCATGTACATTTAGCAGTTTGCTTTTTGAAATATCCTCGAATTAGAATAGAACGACTTCGAAGTTAATCAGTATAAAATGAAACCAAGATAATCGTTTCAAAAAACTATTGATTTTATTATTACAATAGTGGATTTCAAACATGTATGTTGGTTTTCATAAAAATACAAATGTCTAGCTCACTAACTTATTGCATATAGTAAATAAATATGAACTGCTGATAAGATTACGAATTTCGCAGTTTTCTGTTACTGATATGAGATGTTGTAACACAATTATAACCCAATCCTATCAACGCTCTCTTTCGGTAATCAAAATGTCTTTGTTTCACGTTTATTTCATTCCAAATTTTGATCATTCGCTCACACTATTAACTGCAAGTGCACCTGTTGTGTTTACTGAATCATCAGCCAGCTTTTTTTCTCTTCACTTTGAAATTCACTCATATTGTGCTCTACACACTTCCCCCGGTAAATAGTGTACCTTCAGGCTAAATGTTAACAGACAAAGGCTAAACGTTACAACAACGTTACAACAATTACCTGTCTAATCACCAATAGCTCTAACGCGCCAAGTATGTCCAACTATCCCCTACCTTGACGTTTAACATTGTCTACTCGATGAATATACTAAAGGAAGGCTAAGAGAAGTCAAAACTTAAACAGTCCATGACAATGGATGATTGATCTGAGCTATTTTGGTAGGTGACGACTGCATGGAGTACTATGGTGATCCATAATTGGAGAAATAAGATAAAATAGTTCGAAACCGTTGTACTGACGCAGATGCATCTAATCACTATCTTTACATTAGCTCTCGAACTCCACTATGATTCTATATTTAGTTCAGAATTCGTTCCTTTTTTTAACAATACTCTCATTCTTTATCCAGACTTTCACGACATCCTTAATATTACAAGCGTTTCAGCTCCTTTCTTATTTAACTTGTTAAGTCAAAATGAACTGATGAGCATTTCTGTTTGTTCGAACGTTGATTATGTGACATTGTCTGCAAATGCCTTCTTACTGACTTTGTAGGCCATTTCTCAGTCACTGATAGATGTGTTGACTGAGTTGTCAGGTTATTTTTTCGTTTATCTTTATATTATGTTTAAACACATTATTCTACATGCTTTCCAGAATACGACGTATTTTCAGGCTAGACACAAAACTACCAAAGACTGGGTGTTATATAAGTGAGGTCAAGCTATGTAAGCTTAATAATAAAATACAAATTGATTTTTTCTCATAATTCGAGTCAATCCATCTATGATTCCTGAAACTACTGAATTCGGTATTCATTCATCGTAATTAATAGAAAGGCACTATGGTATGAAAATGTTTATATTATGTATTTCTGAAGCAAAATGATGAATAGTATTCCAAAAGGAAGACTTTTTGTTGATGTCAGTGTGTTTTGTAACTAGTAAAAATGTATATTCTCTATTTGTATGACAGAGAAAAGCAAGGCTTTTGCGCTTTGAAGCTAAACCTATCCTAGAAACCTTCAATTGTATGTAAGCCAATATACATTATCTGTGTACCGTACAACCTAGGTTTTATGGGTAATCTTATACCTGATAATGAATGTAAATACTGTAATATCTTTTCGATTCCTAAATAAAAAAGCCAAGTAACCATGTTTCAGAGTTAGTATCATAAAAATGAAAGTGGGGATTCGATGTGTAAATTCAATTTTCCTGTCAGCTACTTCCAACCATCTAATATAGTGCACGTGATGTAGGTAAACTAGTGGCCAGATTTCAACCGAATCGACATAATTTGATCAACACCAATAACTACACAGTTAATCGACATGCAATTGGTTAATCATGTTTTAAATTTCGATTTTACTGGTTAACAGTTGCCGCTCCGTCTACCGTTTATAAATTAAAGTAAATAAGCTGAAAAAAAGCTATTATACTCACTTCAATGCTATAAACTTTCTAGATTTGAAGTTATACGTAACGTACACAATGTTTATTGTGTTATATAAAGCGCTTACAGTCATTTCTCCGCCCGTTTATTGAGTAATGCATATTAAGGTGCGGTTCACCTTAAAGACTTCGAATTAGGCCCTTATATTGATGGATTTGTAATTCTTTGGTCGTCTTGTCAGACGGATATACATTGGTAGAGTATTCCTAATAAATCGGATTCAGTAAAAGTCTAGAAATTCTATAAAAGTCGAAAAAGAAGTAATATGGTGAGAACACTATATTTTAATGTTGAAATTGTATTCTAATAATAACAACTAAGGCACTCTCCCCCCCCCCCCCACGACTAGAATACAGCCGAAAACGGAGTGCGATTGAGATAAACTAAACACTGAACCAAATTAGTGAGTTCGCAAGTAATTTCCAAGAATGAAAATCAGTATTAGCATAATGGTGACGAATATAAGAATACATGGTATATATGTTATGGCAACAATGCAACAAAATAAGGCGTTTGTAGTTCGGTATGTTGCAATGTTATTCAAATGCATTAATTCGATAGCGTCTGAAATTCGGCTCAAGTGAACTCCGGATAACCAGAGCCAAAGACAGACATATAAAAAGTACTCACCGATATACAGCAAGTGCACTAATGAAAGAACAGAATTAATCATACGAAACGGTATACAATAACCAATAGAAGAAATATGACGCACTTCCAGCTTCAGTTATTGGCATTTATCATTTAAAGAGGTCATATTTATTTAATGGAAGACAAAGAACGAATGGATGTATGTTAGTGTAATCAATTAAACAACAGAATTAGAGATTAGCCTATCCAACAGGAAACAGAAAAATTTAAAAATCATTACAAATCTTTCAGAATCCTGATCGAATTATTTCACTTTCATATGACCAAGCAGTGTATTGAAGATCGAGTAACTGTTTAAGTAACTCTTGTAACCAGTCTAAATGTGTACACGGTTTTTGTAGAATGTTATGTAAATGTTCCTTGTCTAACATTTGTTTAGTATATACAATGAATTTATTTAAAAATTTATTCTTTAATTTCTTTGGTGAAGTCTTCTGAAATATTGAAGGTATACTTTCAAATTTAGTAAATAAATCATTGTAAACCAGTTTTTGAAATTTACTTAATGATTTCAATTGAATAGATTGGTTACAATGACAGTAATGCACATTTTTTGAAGATGGCTTACTGTCACTATTAAATAATGATGGTGTTGCTTTGAAATTAATTATGCCAGAACACGTGAAACATTTTAATTGAAAATCCATATTACAGCCAATCATGCTATTATTATTACTATTAGTAGTAGTAGTAGCATTGCCAACAGTGGACCAATTTTCAAGGCATGCCTGACATATACAACGAAAATGGTACTGTGATCTTAATCCATTCTGACGTTCAGTCAAAGAATGCACTGCATAATGAAAACCATAATTCCCGTAGATGATTTCATTCTGTTCAATAGGTCGAATGGCACAAATGGCACATTGAAATTCATTTATGGTAATATTAGTAACATTTGGATCACATGAATGATTTATTAATGATAAGACAGGGTATAAACAAGTAGATATTTCAATGGATGACAATTTGTTAAGATCGATACCCGGTATTCTGGGTTTATTATTTTCTGAGAAAATATACTCAGGTAATGATAATGAATGACCATTTGATGAGATACATTGAAGATGATGCAGCATACAAGTGGATGCCCAGGTAAATGGAAGCAAAGTATAGTTAGACTGACTACAATCATTATCTCTAGTAATTGGATAACCACTAGCCTGAAGGAGAAATATACATGTATACACAGCCACAGTGAAAAATATATAACAAAAACATGATTAAAATTAATACATGATCCTTTTGAGAACACTCATTTGACAACGTGGACGAAATTGAAAAAATCAGGTCGAGCAAATACAGCAAGAATTAATAAGATGTTCCCGTGATGAACTGTTGATAAGCTAAACCAAATGTGTGGTTATAAAGCGCTCCTTACGTTCAGTCAGTTTAACCAGCTTCACATGAGAAAACACACTTGTAAACGCACACAGATGTGTTCTGAAGCAGAGGTTGGCTTTTACAACACCCGTGAATAAAATGTCGTAAAGAGAAAACAATGCAATACTTTGTAGCATAGAAAGTTTTCCTTATCAATATATTCTGGTCACATCAACCTCCCCCATACATACATACCTGAATCTTTTTTCAATCTCACATAAGTCATTAAACGAGTGAGCCCAAAAGAAAAACATATTAAAAACTTGTACTCTGCGGCAGCTTTGGCAATAAAGTAGTTCAAGCCTGAAATTTGTATGCAAAGGTAGTACATGAAGTCTATATGTGAAGTTAGTGTTGAAGAAGGGGGGGGGATTTGTAGAGAACGTTCAGTCTACATAACAGATTAACTTAAGTCATACATTGATTTTTAAGTTCCAAAATTTTTACAAACCATTCATTTTAATAATCCTGATCATGTGGTCACTAGCTACTAACTTGAAACAAAACCCAATTCAGTTAAGATCTCTAACAGATATGAAACAGACATCACTGATGGCAACACTAGATGGTGCCTAAAGGGGTCATTGGGTGCTAATTAAACTACCTAAATGTAACGTGCTCACGATAAGATCCAAAGGTTCCACGTTATAACACTGGCTGGGTCATGTGTGCACACTGCTGAGGAATCCCTAACCAGGTGAAAAACGGCTGCCATGTAGTTCCCTTCACTAGTTATCTAGTTAAAGTCAGTTCGCAGTGCGATCTGTCTTCATATTGTAATAAAGCTAATGTAAGTAATGGAACAAATTATGATTACAGTTAGCTGTTTGTTTGATAATTCATTTTATCAGTTACCAAGGTGGTGAACAGACATTTACTCTTACATGAGACTTATCGTTAACAAACATGTATGAGTCCGTCCAACCTTCATGAAGGCTAGATAAAATAGTACACCAAACTCAAAATGCTTAGACTTTTCAGTTCAGTAAACATCATAGTAAGAGAATGACTTACTCTCTCTTTTTTGAAACATGCTACTAGAAAAATCAAAGAGGCGGTTTGTACTAGAAATGAAGATTTTAATGAGAGCGGAAACAAACGCCATCACAGCAACTAACAATAAGCTTTAAAAATCTGCTTTATTTTAAATAATTGTCAATATTGGGTTAACTAAAAGAAAGTGAATTAGTTACTCAATGGTTGAAGTGCTCCACTATCAACTAATAAGTTGACAGGCTTGAACTTCCCTCCACCTAATTTGACTGAAGCAGATGGGTAAATTAACTAATAAAATATAGACTTTAGAAAAGTTATCATGTAATGAAACCAATCTAGCAATCAATATCAGTATGATTTACCAACAAGTGATATTGAGGTGGTGAAGAAGGTTTGTAGCTCAATATAATTTTATTGAGATTCCGTTGGATGGCTTTAATCATGAAGCTTTCACTATGTTTTTAAATGAAATCACTGGCATCAAGAATCACAGATAGAGGTGAGTTGGTTTCTACAACTAACTAATAACTTGTTCTGTAGACCTTGAATTTAACCGGTTGTTGTTTAACACTTATCTAATGATTGCCTGTACATCTATTTAATTGCCCCTCTTCCTGGTCTCACAGTTAAATCAGGAAGAAAATCGGAATTCATGAATCATGTAAAACAATTTAGTGTAAAGGATGAGTAGATAACGTAACAATGTAGTGTATTTTGTTTCACAATGAAAACACAATAGTATAAACTTGTATGGATATAAGTCACCGTCATTCTTCGAGTCCTCTTGAAAATTTTACTACGCAGAAAATGCTGAAAATCAGGATGAGGAGTAGTCGATCATGAATCAGCAACTTAGTATACTATGTAAATAATTAAGTGTAAAGAAAGACCTAAATAGATTATTTCATCAAGAAATTAACATCCTGTTTTAGAATCCGGAAGTATATGGAAACAGCCACAGTTCAGTCGATTTGGAATATTAAAATGTCGGGGATTTTAGTGAGACATCCAGAAGTGAATGTATTCTCAGCTTGAAACACAAAATTTTGAATAAGAAACATTGAAATATTTTTATTTAGTCTGATACATCTAGTACTTAAACTTGCTGTATGCTAACCACCTCTAAGAAAACAAAATTCTCCTACATTTGAGACCAGAATAGACGGCAAAAAACAGAATGTATGAAGAGATGCTTTACTTCCGAGGTTATATTAAATATATAAGACTTATAGGTGACCAAAAAAGACAGCTTCTGGAAATACGCTAAATTCAAAAGCAAAATACTTAATTATCCCATAGAGATATGACCCTTAATCTACTGATGTCTTAAGATTATCATAAAAGTCCTCAAAGACACTGATTGAATAAAGTAATTTTAAGAATATTTCCAGCTTCTGAAGGCTTACTCGAAGACTCATAATGCAACATATCGTTGAAGTTTGTTTTCAAATCGGAGTTATAAAACAAGTTAATCATTTATTATGATTTATAACCGACTGGTATTCCAGTTACCAAGTTAGGCATTTTTAAGATGTAAATATACCGATGAAACTTTCAGCGGACAAATAAACAGTGCAAAGAGGGATTCAGTATAGTTGTAACCACGACGAATATTACAGCTCCATTTTACTAATAGTTTCTGACAGGCAGTAGAGAAATATCTATACAATAACTAAAATAATCAAATATGGTTCTTACTTCAAGACAAAAGGTCAAATAAACAGCTGCGACAGTACGTTGCCATAAATCACTAGGTTCACGTTTATTTGAATTGGTAATAAGCCAACCAATAGTTGTGTAATCATTCCAACCATTCTGTGGAATAACACGATGACCAGTAAATGATAATAATTCTTCCTCAATAGCATGTTTCGCATCAGTTTGACAAGTCAGTTTACCTAAAGAAAACTGAAACGGAAGTTGTAGCACTTAAAAATTGTGAATCTATAGGAATATGTTTAATTTATATCAGTTGTTAAGTTTAGTTAAGCTGAAAGGGTTTCGTGGAGATCGGGTTTTATTTTTCATTGATATTCATCACAAACTGATTACTAATGGACACTATTCAGAACCAGAAAGTGGTAGAGGGATGTTTCGTTCTAGTGTCGAAATCCTCGGCAGTACGCACTGATCAAGTGTCGGACACTTGACAATCAAGTCTCTAAGCGAACTCTAAATCACAGGCACAATGAGGTCGCCTGATATCCGACTGCAGGATTTCTACTCCAATAGATTTATGATACAGTGAAATGATCATACAAAGTCATTAATGATAAATTTTGGAAAAAAGAGAGAGCGGTCAACATTCTCATCTTTGTCTACATGAACGCCAATCAGCTGACGAACGCTACGATATATCTTCTCTTATATCAATACACGTAGACAATTACGGACACACGCTTGACTGACAAAATGCGGTCATTATAGAAGCAGGAAACACAAAAAAGGTCGACGAACTTTTAGAGGCTTGGCATTGAGGTCATCCAGCAATGAATAAAAACGTTGGAATGAACTCAGTTTATTAACCAATTAGAAAAACAATAAATAACTGCAAGGCTATGAATCAGGTCAACAAAGAAGCGAATTAGTGCATAAGTGTCAACACAAACCAATCAAATTAAGGGTCAGTAAAACAAGCTGCTAGCCACATACAGAGTAACTCTGCTCACATCAGTCATAAGTTTACGCCGTTGAAATTATAAAGAATACAATGAGAGTATTGGGTAGAACCAGAAAACCCCTTGAAACAAGCTCGAAAAGGCGTAAAAATCAATAGGAAACAATGTGTCTAATCAGAATGCAGACAGTTTTTTGTCAGAAACTTCTAGACAATGAGAAGTTACGTGTTATGTTTCTGATTGGGCAGTTATCTGACTACTACTGTGTTTAGTAGGATACAGAAATCTCTAGAAAACAAAGGACATTTATGATAGTATAAATACCCTAGATTTTGAATGTAATTGAATCTTGCAGTAAAGTGTTTTTTTGCCGTATTCCCTGTCTTCTCTCTCATGTTCACCGTGAAGTGTAGTTTTAGCCTGGGGGTCGTTTCATAGCTTATGAACGAAATCAGGCGGTCAACTTAGAAAATATTTCATGGTCGATTAAAAAAACTCAAATCCACGCCTCACAACAGAGAGCAATTACGCACGCCAGCTCAGACATTGCAATCTAAACAAAACAGCCATCACAAGCAACAAAGTTGTATGAAGTCTATTGTTCAGAGGTTTAACTATTCGTCATTTGTGGATCAATCGATTTGTAAACCGTGGCTTCAGTCAGAAAGCATAATAACTTTAAGACGAGAGCCGAAAGACCTTGGTCCAGGGTATAATTATACTTCGCGGATCTAATCAATGTGATTGCATACTTAATTCTTGCTAATATACCCTCAAAACGGTCACATATTCTCCCCTCTAGTTGCATCAACAACGGAGTATCTGATATTATAACATCAGATAACAGATTGCAGTTTACTTCCAACCATTTTTAAGAATTGGTCATTAACAAATCATCGCCAGTAAGTAGTCAAACATACTAGCAGAGCGATTGTCGGATACTTTCAAAACAGCTAAGTTAAAATCAGAACAGAGAGATTATTTGTCAGTGCGATGAAGAGATTTATACTTGTGCACTAAAAAGTACCAAAAGATGCAATACCGAACCAAAAATAGCCAGTGAAATCGCTCATGAATAGTAAACTGAGAACCCATCATCTAATGTTACTAGGACGGACTACTCGTGAGGTATGTATGTGACAGTAAGAAACAGTACCAACTCACTTCAATTAATCTATTCAAAGTACTAGGAGCAGTTCTAGCTAAAATGGCATATGAAAGCCATGAGATATTTGGTCCACCAATAATGTCATCATCAGATAGCTTATCCATGAATGGCTTCCATCTTTTCATCGACAACATTAATTTGCTTGACTCTTTATTGCGAAACCGCTTCCAACCAGCGTAATCGTCTACAATTAATCGATCAATAATTCCACATTCGAAACGATGACAAGGTAGAGATGAATTAGTTGTTGACTCTAATGATACTGAGTTGTCATTATTTTCAGTCCATATTGGATTCCAAGCTGCTTGTTCACAAACTTCACTACAAAATCCAACCTTCAGAAAAACACATTAAAACTGAGAATATTTTTATTACTCAAATGTGTATTATCAACACATTTTACAATTACAGACTAACATATTAGCTACTGAAAGCTAGCATGCATTAAGCAAGTTTTATCACGCGAATCGAGAACATCTCAGCTGTAAAATGGAATTCAGATGTTTCAATTTGGTCTGATTTGCTTATTCAAAATACAATAAGATTATGATCAAAATTTAAATTGTGGACATATTGTCTTAAATGAAATAGTTAGAGTATACGGTTAATTGTGAAATTAGCAAAATATTTGGTTTGAGTTCTAAATTCGTTCTACCATTACACAGAATCTGAACTTAGGACAAACCCAGAAATAAAACAAACAAAACGTATCTGTTTATAGCTAAGTAAGAATGGAGCTAGTAACTGACTGATTCGGCATCAAAATGAGGATAAAAGTACATTCAACTCAAAAGTCAGTCACAATGGACTTTGAATTGTTGTCTAAATAAACTAATGATATTGACCGAAGGAAAGTTTACTAAGATAAGAAAAAGTCAACACGAAACAATAAAACAATCAATCACCTGAGTACAGTTTCGGCATGGTATAAGATTGATACATCGTTTAGAACAACGATAACAATTGAGTAATAATCTATCATAATGAAGTCTACAAGAATATGGAGTATCCAATATAAGCAGTTCACCTGCAAAAAAAAAGAATTATTAACAAACTCTTAGGAAAATGAAAGCAATCATGAATGAAGAATACTCTTTACGATAAATTTTCGTCACGTTCTGCATTTATAAATCCAAATTAATTAATAATCTAAAGTGAACAGCCAAGTTCAAGGAAGAAATATCTTTTAAAATCATAATATATGTATTTGAGATTGTCTCATATTAGATAGAATTTTCCTAGATAAATTAGAAGATGGTCCACTAATATTAGTTTATTCAAAAGTTCATATTCTTCTTTCGACATTTGGATGATACATTAAGCCTTTGTAAAAATGATACTGTACAATAATAATTCTTAGGCAACTTAATAAAGTATTTGAAAAAGAATTGAACATCTTGGACGCTTAGAAACAAATGGATATTCCAGAAAATTAATAAGCAAGTGTATTAGCACAAAAGTCAGAGTAGAAGCGGTTCAAACAGCTTCAATGAAATTGCTGTTCATGAGCCTACAATTCAAAGGCGGTGCTTCTAATAAAATAATAATCCAGAGGTTATTTGGAATAATTCAGAGAACGTTTAATGCCACGGAAGTTACAATTAATGTATACCACAAGTCCGATGGTGACACCGAGACTAAAATTGAACTGCCTACAACGACCACCTTTTGCATCTACCAATTTAATTGCTCTTGTGGATAAAGTTACACTTAGGAATTTGCACTTTCATGCTCGTAAACATTTTTCAATGTGACTGAGTAAATGGGTAGTCAAAACGGTTAACAACTTATTATCCCGCATATCTAGTTAAAATAGGTCATACTGCAAGCTTTAATCATTCATTTTCACCAGTTAGCTACGTTAGTAACTGTCTAACGAATTCGGTCAGACTAAAATTTCTCCAAACAGCAGGAAATACATAATCGGTTTAAAAAAACAAGAGCTTTGTGTGCATAAGAAATATACACAACCGCTTATTTTTTATGGCTAACATCGGTTCAAGGAAGTCAATAATCATCTTAATAATAAGATAACCTAATTTACTTAGTGTGAATGTTAATTTCCGCCTTTAGATTACAGTTTAGTATAAGAACGATGAATCAGTAAAACTGAAATGACTGTAAAATGTCATGAAGAATCAATTAGAGGTGCGATATTGAAGTGAAGGTTGCTGTGAATTTGGACTAAACATGCATACCATAAAGAAGATTTTTGTCGTTTGGAGAAAAATATCATTCCACCTTACCTAAGTGAAAAATTTGTCTAAGTAGATGGAAGTTTGATAAGATACGCGACGGATGCGACATATAAGGTCTAGATAATCAGAACGAAAATAGTAATTTCTGACTACAGAAAGGGATTTAAATAGCAATGCCTGAAATCAACATGTCTAGGATTAGTATTTAGGCTACAGATAAGGGATTTCAGCGAAAATTCGGGTTTGGTGTTAGGAATAGAGAATGTGAGTAATTTCAACCAAAATCAATGACTGAAGATCGATTTGTATCAGTGGTATTTATTTGCTGTCTCCAATCATCCAAATTTGCAGATATTAGAATGAAAATGTCAGACTGTTTGGAGAAAGATCCAAAACTGATACTGAGCGACATCACAAACGAAAAGATACCGTCAGCAACGACCTACTACGACAGAGAACAAACCAACTTTCAGCTGAGGAAGAAATTAGGAAAAAAATGGATGTGGATGAGATACACGTTGTGGAAATCATTAAACTGGGACAGAGGCAAGCCCCATACATAGGATCCCCAAGGCCAAAGGAAAAGGAGAGACCAAAGAACACATTAGACCGGCAATCGGAAGCAGATGTGCGAAGAATGAATAACACTTGATAAGAACTGGGAAGAAGAGTTCAGGACAGAGTTGGTTGGAGAATCCTGGCCGGCGGCCTATACATCACGAGGGGTAACAGGCACTGAAGTATTGGCTTTTGTTAGGACATTTGTTTTTTTTTTTGAATTCATAGTGTATAATTATTTTGCACTAACATGTATTCATTCTGATGATCCTGATCATCGGAGCAATTTCAACTGAGGCATACGCTGAATAAAGGTAATTTTGATAAACTAGTCATTTTAAAACTAACAACTTTACTTCGTACAACAATCCTAAATTTATATACTGTGACTTTTTAAAGACATATATGCCTTAAGTATGGACTATTCACTTTGGATTATTAACTAATTTGAATTTATACATGTAGAACCTGACTAATAATTACAGGAATGAATAGTTTACGTTCACAATTGCTGCTATAATAAAAATGGCGATTTTTAAACTGCTACCTATTCAAAATGAAACTTAGAGCTGACAAGTTCAAAACGATGGTCTAGGTTGAAAACATGACTAGAGTAACAATTAAATTTGATACAGTTTATTTTCATTGAAGAATAAGAGACCTACGAAACCAGCAAACCCTCAATCCCGATTGTGTGTAAAAATTGCACGTGCAACTTAAGATCTAGTATACCTGCATATCAATCTAAGTTGTCACACCTCACTTAACACAGCAAGATGAACACTAAATTAGTAAAAGCAGTAGTTATGTTAATGTTAGTAAAAGAAAAGTGTGGACATACAGAACATGATACTCGGAGAAAGTATTAGCTTGTGGAAAGAATTGTGTAAAGTAATTTTGGGCTCGCGATCTAAGGAAACATAGAGTAAGTGCCCCTGAACCGGTGTGACCGATTCTGATTCATGTCACTCAGAGTCCCCAACCATTGCTTACGACAATCGTGCGAATCGCAATTACGTAGTCTCTGTTTGTCAACACAACTCAGTCCAGCAGCTAATAACTTCATGGATTGGTGCCATGTTTTAGTTTTACCGCCCCTAGCATTTTTCCATCCTACTTCAATTTTGGTCAGTATTTCGCGTCGAGGTAGGCAGTAGTTGGGCACACGTGATACATGCCTAAATCACTTCAGTCGATGATGGATCACAATCGTATCAACTGATTTACCATCTAACCTTAATATCATGCTTTTAATTACATTATTACTTACTGGTCACGAAAGACACGAGCTGTTCTGAGGATATCTTTTATCCAATACTAATAATCTATGAGTGTCATCTACTCCTGATGGTGACGTTTCACATTCATACAATTAAACTGAATCGGTTGTTGTACAGCATACTCGTCCTTTAATTGGTAGACGTATGTTTCACCTACGCTAGAGGTGACGCAAGTTTGTAAAAGCCAAACGAGCTTCTTAAATCCTTGCATAGATTTCGTCAGATTTCCAAGGCTAGTGAGGTGGTCGATGCACTCAACTACTTCACTCCGTCTTTAATTTAGGCGTTGGTGTAGACTAGATGTGAAGTAATAATCTGCATTTCGAGGAGATATTTTGTTAGTCTGGATCTAAGTTGTCTTCACTTCCCATCGTGTTAGGGTCCTGACGCGATAAGTTTGCAACACTTGCTAAAATACACTGACTTTTCCTAATCTTTTGGTTCAAGTCTTTGATAGATGTCAGTGTGTCTCTAAAACTGTTTAAATACTTCGTCTAGCTACAGCTAGATGAGTCTCGCTTTCACAATTATCTAAGTGAGCTTTCAGCTGTTCCTAAGATTGACTCTTGGCTTCTACACCCTTGAGCTTAACTCTAACAGGTCTTCCTGTAGAAGTTTTTCTGATTTAGTAAGACGCAAGCAAATGTGCCCTCATGCTAGAGTATGACCACAGTCTAAACATGTATTCTAGAACGAGCGGTTGGCAACTATGACGCCTTCCCAACGGTAATTAATGGTGATACGGTCTATGTAAGTTCGTTGTTGGGTAGGTGTAGTGGGTCACCATGTTAGATGTTGTCTAACATTGACGCCCGCCAAAAACAATCAGCTGTCTGAGCTTAGTTGCAATCAACGATCGCTCCATAGTAACACGATTGTAGTAATTGTCCCATGCTACGGTAAACTATTTTCAGCTGTAACCTTGATTATTTCAATTTATGTTTCAATATAACTTACATTTACAAAACCTATGTAGCCGTATATATATAACTTAATCATTGGATAAGTTGTCTAAAAATTGTGACTTTTGTCAGATGGATGACGACAGAAGTTGTACTTTTATCAACGAGTCTAAAATAATAGAATAGACGAACCTGGTTGAATAGTTTTCGTCGCCACAATATGCCAACCAAATTCATCATTATAATTTAGCTTCGTTGCTGGTGGATTTTGAAAATGAAGAGAGCGGAGAATTCTTGGATGCAAACTATAAGCAGGAACATTATTATCTTGACTATTATTCCTTTCAATGATTCCCTGATTGGCGTCATTCTTCAATACTAAAGATTTCGCGTCATGTACAAAAAATGGTATAACTGGATCACCAGTCGATGAATCTTCGCTTATAGCAGAACAGTTTTTTATTCCTACTTGTATCGTTTCACTCAAATTAGTCGGAATGGATAAATTTTCACATTTAATATATTGTAGGCAGTTATTATACTCTGTTAACGCTTCTTGATGGCGCTTGAGTGAAAGAAGACTTTGTGCACGACGTATCAAAAGACGTGGACGACGATCTTTGGGGTAATTATGCTTTCAAAGAAAGTAGAGAATAAAAATAAACCGTTGCTGAATTATGAAAGTGAAGATTGAGATTTTCAAATATTACTATAGTTTAAATTGTGCACCGTCAACCTTATAATATCAAAAAACTCCAATTATTGAAATTACATCACCTGGGAATTCATGTTTAGACTGCAACCATGCTTTAATTTAAGAGCGCGTTTCACTATATCTTATTGGAAGCAGAAAAACTAAAACTAGAAGATCCATTACAGTTGAGCTCGACAACGACAAAGTGATAAGCGAATTCCAAGAACAATTAAAGATGTATCTAGAAATTATGAAAACAAGGTTCACCCAAGTGTAATTTGTCAGGAAATTCGAACATCCGTAAAGACAATAGTAATATCGATTAGTAGCTTGAACCAAAAAATTAAGCGAAATCACAGAGTTTCCGCAGCGTCTACTGAGTAGGTGGATTTTCGAAACTAACTGCGTCAGTATTCAAACAGAGCAGAGTCAGCAAGACTATCATCAGCTGTGAAGAGTAATGAAAGTTAAAGAGATGGAAAAGGCAGCGACGATAGATAACGGTAGAGAGCTTTACAGACTTTATAAAAGCTAAGTGACAGGGAAGTTATTTTAGAGAAGGAAAGAACTTTTGCATTGTCTCAACGTAGACGTTTGTAACGATGGATGGAACACTTTGAAGAGTAGTACGGTTAGCGTCCAGCTACTGTCCAGTTACATATCGTCCCCAAACAATCTGATATCAACATGGCTCTCCAACTCTAGTTGAAATTAAGAACGTTACAGCTGATTTGAAGCAAAGAAGACTGGTGGGACCTCATGAATTAACTCCGGAGACGTTTAAGAACGGTAATCCAGCTTAAGTAATAATATTGAGTAATATACTAACTAAAGTCGAGGGATTCGACACAGTCCTAGTCATGGTCACTGATAATCCCTGTCTACAAGAAAGAAATAAAATCCTCCTTACACCTGCTGGGACCAATGAGTCGACAATTTTGAAGTTAGATACAATTTATCAGGGAAAGGTGATAAATCAGTTGATTTAGTTGTGGATCTTCACTGTGGAAGTTGGGATATGTATGATGTATGGCAAACCACCACATACCTCGACTCGACATGTTGGCTGGTGTAGAAGTACGGTTGGTTAGTCAAGTCAGAAAGTGGTACCAGTTGTTCATGAAGTTATTAATTATCGACTTGAGCCATGTTAGTAGATTCAAACTACCTGAATGTCCACCCCTTTGTCGTAACCACTGACTGGAAACGTTGGGTGATGTCTTAAAATTGACTAGAATGGTCCATGTGCATTCACACTATATTCACTAGAATCCTGATTAAAATACTGTACTGAATAAAACGAGTATCATTGGTTATCTGAGACTATTATTGTTATTATTATTATTATTATTATTATTATTATTATTATTATTATTATTACTGCATGATGGCATTTTATAAGCTTACCTTAATGGCTAGATCTATATCTTGCAAAACTGCTTCATGTACACCAATACGACTAAGAACACAAGATCGGTTACCATAACCCAGAGCTTTCTCTTCACAACCACTAGCACAGAAAATTGCTTCAGTGTAGAAACGAAGAGCTAACGATATTTTGTTATTACGCCACGCTTTATTTCCATGTTCACGTTTTTCTTTCGCAATAGAATCATTCTTCATAGCTGACAATTGATCAAAGACTGTAGGAAAAAGCGATTGTGCGACAAGGTGATACTTTCTTTAGGGATACCTAAATGTTCAAAAATAGCACTCGTTACGAACTAACACTAGCTAAAAAGATTATGATAGGCTAGAGAATGCTAAATAATTGCTTTGTTCAGTTTTTGGGTATTTAGACAGTATTGCACCTTGATTTAAATGAAAAGTAGTAACCTGTAGAACAAACCGAATCGTAATGGCAAATAAATACTAGCATGATTGCAAAACGTGTACTGACAGATCCAAGCTCTCTATCCCAATGATATAATAATTGTAGTGATATATGAAGAGTAAGGTTTTTATCCGGTATGTGAAGTGAAAAGTATGACAGTGATATAGTCTCAGATACGAATAAAGTGGATAACTATTTATTCATGATTTAAAGCCGTCTTCCGGGACAAAAAAATTAAGATAAGGAAAATCATCCCAATCAGATATGGAATAAACAAAACAACTGCTATGACAAATTCGTAAGTATTCATTACTATCACTTGCTCAAATGTCTGCTAGTTAATAGATATGAATTCCACAAATGATTATTCAATGGAATGCAGAGAAACAGTATTTGAATGAAAACACACAACGACCAGAGAATGTTAGGGGTAGATGTTTTAAATATACAATAGCAAACTGACTTGCGTTTTTAAAATAATGTCTGGTGAGTGCAAACATGAATATTGGGAAGCAGGTAAGGTTGGTGAGTCACAATCGGGATGAAACATACGTTTTGGATTCTACTGCCAGTCACAATCGATCTTTTCTAAATAATTTGTATTACTTAATCTGAATTTGACTATTTGAACAGTCCAGTCTAGGTCGGCTTAACGTATCTGAGTTAATTGATTGTCTTATATTTTACTCTTCAATAAAATTTGCAATGCCATTGGCTACATCTGGTTTGCTTTCAAAAGCTTGCAGTTATCTCGCTTGTGTCTGGTGGCAACGTGAACCGAAACACATGTGTCAATTTCTATGTAGCTTATGAATGACTGGTCCATGTTATTGCAGAAACAAAAATAAAGTTAAAATGAATGATTTTACAATCACAACTACTCTATATAATCTATATTACATGAGTTATGTAAGACTTGTAAGTGCTAAATATTCTAGGTACTGTAAATCGTATATTTTGCTTAGTCATTTTGCAATAAATAATGAAGCAACCAAAGTCGTAAGTAGCTGATGGAAGTCGAAATAAATGATACAAATTTAAGATATTTTGCATACTTTAGTTAAACCAATAAAGAGAAGCTAGTGGGAATTGTTGAATTTTGCAATTTACGTACTGAATTGACTGTAGCCATAAGACCAGTAGTTAGTAGACAGCTGTTTGGTTATAGTATAGGACTTTTTGCGAGTGCTCGTAAAAGGCTTCTCTATGAATGGAACCCAGGATATTTAGATCTCACGGCGAGTGAAATGGTTATCTGGATACAATCAGTTCGTGATTTAAATTACGAAATACAGAAAAATATTTCAATGAAATAAAAGTATTATTCCAAAACAGTTTATAATTACAATAAGCGTTCCCTCTTCCTGTTAATAACTTAATCTTAGATTATATCCATAACTTGGTTGGAAGTCCTCTTTGTTCAGTCCTGCAATGTTGCAACTAAGCCTTAAATAGATTAAGAAGAGCACTCATGGAGTAAGGGGCTAAACTATCCCTATATTTAATTCTGTACATTATCAGAAATGTTGTAAATTAGATAAAAAGATGACGATATTCTGGAATCCTCAGTATCCAGTGTTCCACTGAAAAAGGTGAATTTAAATTTGATATCACGAATTGACCTGTGTTGGAAAACCATTGAAAACAACGATGCACTAAACAGCTGCTTTGTTCTAGTATGGGACTCTTCCGAAGTGCGCATCCACAACCTTCAGGCTTCACAGCGAACGCTTAACCGTCAGACTACTGAAGCAGCCAGTATCTAAAGGTTGATATTTTTAACTTCGTTAAATTCGCAATATATTTGCTCGACCTCATCGATTATCACCGATGGATAAATCCCATATAATCAATATAATTGGACTCCACTGATTCCGTCTTATCACTGGAACTTCAGGAATTACCTCCTGGAGTACCCTGGATGCTCACTACTGAAGAGTCCCATACTAAAACGAAGTAGCTACCCAGCGTTTCCTGGTTTGTTACTAGTTACATAATCAATTCGATTCGCGACATCGAACTGAAATTCGACAATCTTCCCTGTACCCAACTGAAATATGAGTTTATATAATAGCTACAAGCAAAGGTAGTCAGCTTAGTAGAAATTATGTTTTCCAACATAACCACATACGAAATAATAGGAATGATTTACATGAAATTTTAAAGTCACTAAGAAATGACATTGACATAAACTTTTTGATGCGTTCATAATCCGTTGTACATTCTTCGAATCCGGGAAGCCATGGGAAATTATGAGATGGTAAGCTCATCGCCTCAACTGACTCAATGACAAGATCACAAAAACAATAAAAGTCAGCTAGGTTCGGAGTAATCATGTTATCTACAATGCAAAAAGACATTAAAATTTTGTGAAAAATATGCAAGCTAATATTTGAGGCCTTCGATATATGCTGCTTTAATTACAGAATAAATTTACTTCTGAAAAACCTGTATTTAATACGTGTAAGTAACTGTATTAGTAAAAATGTGGCAAGAGACTGATCATGTGAGGCAAGAAATATACGGAGAAGTCTCATTGTTTTTTAGTATATATGCAGTCACTTAAGAAACGCATATAACAATGAGCATGGTTTCGAGAACAGCAAAATAATTTTTTTATTGATTTCAACGGCCACTAGAATGGCTTAATTGGGATTTCAGGCTATGTCAGAAAAACTGACTACCGTGTTGCAACTTTTCTACTAATATTTAGCTAATGGTATGTTGTACTGAGAACAACTCGAGAGTAATAACTAAATATCTTATCATCCACCTACTATCAGTCTGAAAGACTATCCTTCACGTCTAAAGAAAATGTACAGTGACTAATTAATGAGCTCACAGTATCAAAACTTCGTATATTTATGCTTATTTGGATATAGTTGAGCTAGTAAAAGCCATACGACTTAAGTATAGTGAACTTGTGAAATATATTTCAAGGTACTCTAATTTTTCCAAACATTCATCCGTCATTAATAAATTGATGGTTTCCTTGAGTATGTTTTAGGCAGCTTAAGTTTCTTTTGTACATGATTATTTTAAGATAACCAACGTAGTCCTCTAAAACGTTAATTTTATGGAGAATGCGAGGGTCACTAAATGATATGATTTTGTAAACACTCAGCACAAATACTAGCCTCAATTAAAAAATATTTCCAGGTTTACAAATATGCGCTGTCATTTGAAATTCGATAATTGATTTGACCGGACAGTTAGTGTATGACCTAAATCAAGCATCACTTTTATCTCAAACATGTCCAATCAGTTAATATACATAAAAAGCCGAATAAGCTAAAAGATTCTCAAATATATTACGCTAATCCATAACTTTATTGAAAAACCAGCTGAGATCTGAGTATGTAATAATAAGGATTTCAGTTAAGACCGTATGTTACGTAAATATGGGCTTATATAATGTATGTGACATTTGTTATCAATCAATTGTACTGCCAGTTGCTTTTAAAATAATGGCTGCCACAATCATGCGTGCACTATGCAGAACATATGAAAAACTAAGTTAACAGTAGCTAAATGGATCCTATTCGAACTATAAATATGCTGAAAATGACTTCGGGTTTTAAAGATACTGGATACCTGATCAAAAGTATTTCGTGAGAATAGAAACGCTATTTTCTGATACTAGAACATTCCTTGATTCGTTAGACAAAACTGTATTGTGAAACTACATGAGTGATGTATCGGAGGGATCTATTTTGAAATTCATATGCAGAAATGAGTTAGATAGAAATGAGAGATACATTTAATTTTAGCTATTTACAGTTCAAAACGAAGAATACAGTGAGCATCGCGTGGCTGAGTCTTATCATTTCTCTATAACTTTTCCAATAATTACTTTCAAGGGTCGGCAACTTAGGAAGTTATGCCATGATAACGAAAACTATAATGGAATTTACCAGAGAAATTTCAGCTAATGACCTTGGATATTTATTCCACACATATGAATAAAAGTGGATGGATGAGCACAATTATTACCAGAAAAATGAAACCAAAAAACGATGACCTCTTCAGTACAGTATTTTATTACAGTTCGTTCATAAATATACAAACATATATACAGTCGGAAATAAATAGCTACTGAATATCATTTGATTGCACATTCGGTTTATATATATAATAAAGGGCTCATAAGGATACAAGCACACACACACAAACCTTCGAATTCAACTGAAAATGCAAAATATTATGTGAAAAACTACAAAAAACAGATTAATGTTTGTGTAAAGAACGGAAATAAAAGAAAAACAGTGGAATCTGATTAGTACATCAAGATGACATTGAACTGGTTGGACTACCATTACTGCCACCAATATCACTACTATTACTATTAATTATTTTAGAGGCGGTCTCAGAAGCAGAAGTTGATGTAGTTGAAGCAACTTTAGCATCTAAATAGAAAAGAATGTAAGCTGTATAGGAAGATTTCGAAGTCTCTGTAGATGATCCAAAAAAGTCTTCAATATTGGTGCGATGAATTTTCTAGATAGAATAAAAAGTCACACTGTTATATAATTATATATCCATGAATGAAAAAATGCAAGTTTATTTGCTGAACGTCTATAGTTTACGAAAAATATGACTGTATATAAACTGTGCTATTCTATGAAGAGTTTAGCAAACCTTTACAAATGACTGTATCTTATTACATATAATGGGATTCAAACCCGTAACCCAAGGAGTGATATATGAATAGCTAAGTCAAGGAATAACAGCAGAGTTAAAAGGAACGAAAATCAAATTAGTGATCTCAAACAACTTTGAAAACTAAAAATGAGAGTGAATTTACCACAAACAAGAAATACTATCTGGTTTATAAAAATGGAGTAGATGGAACAGATGTGACGCCCTTAATTAAATATGAAAGGAGAATCTTGAGGCGTTAGCTAAAAGCACTATTTTAGTATGTTGGAGACACCGAGTTATTAGTGTCCTGAGCGTCAGGCTCTAGGAGAAAGAGGTAATAATACAACATCGCTAAAATCAGCTCTCTGGGATAAAAATCTTCGTCGACACAAAATCCGATGGGGCAATCAAGTTGAATCGACTGCGTCCAGAAGATATTAGCATCCTTCTTCAAGAAGAAATGAGTGGAGAAAATTAATATAAGCACGGGTGAACAAATGGGGATACGAAACTAAACCACGAAAACACCGGGTTATGCAAAAGAAATTCAGTCAGGGTATTAGAATTAAGTATTAGTATTGATTACCTAATATTTAGGAATATGACTTCAACCATCGAGTAACTGGTATGAAGTATGCACCACAATTCCCGATATGAGCATACGTAGTATCATTAATGCCAGCTTGATCCATGAGTTAAATAAGAAATGTGGAAGATGTGACGCAAATATTCCTGACATAATAGATCTACTAGTCTTTCATAACTTAGTGTTTCAGGTGCGTAAGCTAATGAGAACTTATGGTTCATTGCGTTATGGATGGTTGTTTCGTTCTTAAAGGTGGTACCAATCGTCTTACAAACCTAAATATCTGATTGCACAGCCAAAGTAAAACCTATTAAAGCCAGTTATTACTGAGAAAAATTGGACCATGAAACTTACCTCAACCAATTCGTCATCGAACAAAAACCATAGTCCATGAGACTTTACAAGTGTTATGTAGTGTCCACGATTTGGACCAGATCCTGAGTGGACGACAACAGCCATGAGACTATATAGGCGATCGGCATTGGACGAGTCGCTAGACTGGTAGTAGGATCATGAGTGGACATGAGAAAATTAGTTGCGTAATTGTCAACAGATAGAAAATAATTTACAGATCGGGTAACTTGAAAAAATTAATAAACATTAAAGTTAACATCGACAGTTCGTACAGTTATGTTTTAGTCAACTGACCATGAAACTGAATTTTAAAAATCAGATATTTAAGGCATAATACTTATTTAATCAATCTATTAATTAAATATACTAAAAATCACTGTTTTTACATTCAGTTGAAATATTACAGTAAGACACCTGACTTTACTGATGCTTAGGTTCGAAAAAGAATTATGCTTAATATTCAAGTTCTGTGAACAAAATCAGTTCATCATGAACAACGTAGAACCTGACATGCATAAACAGTAGTCCAAGTTGATGCGACCCAACGGACATGACATGTAGCTTGATACACATCTGCCTAAGAACAAGTAGCGACAACATATTTGCACGGAGAGACCAAATTAAGATTATTAACGAAATGTAAATCAACAAAAGTACATGTGAAAGAACAGTGTAACGTAAGACCAAGGAGAAAATAAAGGGTTAATGCACCTGCACTACTGTGACTGATCCTCAGTCATGTACCTAAATATCTCCAACCACTGCTTATAATTATCCTGCGAACCCCCAACCCTGTCCAAACAGATAGTCTACACCTATCAACATGACTCAGACAAACGGTGACGACTTTATGCATTGATGCTACGTTTTAATTTGATAGTACCTGCATTTTTGACACCCTAACCCTACATTAGTCAACATAGTGCGGCGATGGTTGGGTACATGTATTTAGTGTTCCAACCACACCATTTAATGTATGCTCAACTGACTTTTCGTTTGCCCTGTACTTAACCTCGGTATTGCTAACTCGGTTATTCCAGGATACGGTAGCAATCCTTTACAGATATTGATCGAAAACGTTTAGCCTATGCATGTCTGCTACTTCTATAGACTATGTTTCACAACAATAGGTTAGTACAGAGTGGACTGCTGAAAAGCATACTCGTTATATCGTCAAAGCAGCTAGGAGGCTCAGCATATTGTCAGGATCTTCACCAAACCGGATTATATTGTCGAAATATTTTAAGTCAGTAAGTGGGCCTCCAGGTGCAAGATTAATTTCTGATAACTTAAATGAAAGTGTAACTTAATGTAGGATAGCTATGTTAGAATCAAATAAAAAGTATGATAAAGGTCAACTATGTGATTTCTTCACCATATTTATACACATACGCCTCATGTTGGCTATTGTAATGAGATTTTCATGGATTTATAACTGTAAGAGATGAATGAGGAAGTTGTCGAAAGCGATACGCCCGAATATTTCTTTATTCTAATTACTTCATGGGGATCTTTAAGAAACCAAAAATTCTGATAGCAGTTTGTCATAAGCTCTAACTCGACAAGTAGTGTACAAGCAAATAGGCTCTATAAACTTTATGTACCTCTGAGATATGCCTTTTAATGACAAACACTGGCACAGGACCTATTAGTCTGCGAAGTCGGATGCCCATTTCAAGTAGAGGAATGTCACGATTGTAGAACGTTGACAAGAATGTCACGTAAACTAAAGAATGGTTAGTACTTGATCAATACAGACACCATCATGCATGAAACCAGCCTAATTTTTTTCCCGAGTTTATCATTCCTTCTGTAGATAAGCGTCGGTCGATTACAGAGGCCAGTATTTCAAACATTGTGTTAATCAAATTAATTTTCATTTGGTTGTCACAAGAGGATTCCTGTCAATAGTATAAACTCGGAAAAATAGCTGTCAAGACAAGCCAGGTAGAATTACATCCAATCCCTATACTTAAGCTAATATATTAGTCAACCGACCTTTGAAAATTGGACCACCATCCATAAAAATAACAAGAATTAAATTAATAAGTTCTGTTAGTCACTGTCTAAATCATTCAGTTTTTACTGTGCCACTTAGACTGAAAGTACACAAACGACTGTCAACAGGAAACTATTCAAAAAGTGCCTGTTTCGCTCTCAAACTTAGTGCTCCAGTGAGAGCAGTTCCTATCTATACTTGCAAAACCATGTCTCTCTGAGCATAGGATGTTCGGCATCTGTGTTCAGTCATCGTCATCTCCAAGGAATCGCTGACATCCGGTGGGAACAACATGCTAGTAATTATGAGGTTCGGTTTCCGGTGCAACAGTGACAACTCCATTCGTGTCAACATCCCGAAACATCGGCTTCGGTGACTTAGTCATGTTCTATGAATATCATCCTAGCGGCTTCCATGTCGCGTATTATTTACCGACGCTGGAAAAAGAGGAGGTAGTCAGTTTATAGCATGCCATCATGGAATGAATGAAAGCTGGATAGGACTAATATCTGTCAGTTCATCCCAACTTCCTGGTTGGAGTCCCAGAGATAGTGTAAATCAATCAGCCAGTTACAGCGTAGAACTCGGTACATGCCGACATCAGTTCAAGGTACCATGCTACAATAAGCAGATAGAGATTAAAATGTCGGACCGAATCCCAAAGTAGGAGAGGTAGTAACAGAGTTAGTATTAATGAAAAGGAATAGAGATTGGAAATAAGATTGCAAATCAGTGGCCTGAGATTTCATGGCATAGAATAGAAGCCAGTAGCTATCTCGCTGCAGTTTCCTATTAAAGTCTCCATAAGAGTATGATGACTTTTCTTAATGGAAATAAAATCTTGTTTATATCCCCATCCGAACTGTAGCTCCTGCCTTGTAATTCTTTTGTTGTCCTATTGTATTTTACATTTTCCCCTTGATTGCCTTCTTTCTCCATTCTCTCCAAAACGTTACTTATGTACTTATGCAGCGCATATATTCTTAGCCATTTTGAGCCAAATATTATGTGCTTAAATTAATAAGTAAACGAACTTAGTACTATACCTACACCAGTAAGGTCACGAAAGCCTACTGTCTGATCTCCAGATAAACGAAGAATAGACTGCGGTGGTTATCCGTATTGATTAGATGAAATTGAATGAATGATTACGCCAAAATCCATGTTTCGGAGATACAACATACCTAGATGGTATGAGGTTCTACGATTCTAACTAGTGAAGTCCGTTGACTCATTTTACTAAGTGTTCGAACACTGAAAGCCTCAACATGATATTTAAAGCCATATTTCAGGAAACCTGGGATAGTACTTCATAGACTCAAATCATTAGCACTGCTGATACGTGTGGGAGGAAGACGAAGGCTGGAAATAAAAAGAATATTAGGAGAATGGATTTGACAATGAATACAGTTGTCTCGAGTGTTATTAGAGGTGAGTATTGTTTTAACTTCTTTAATAACCACATTGAAAGAGTTTTTCTTCATGTGGTACTCGAAAAGAAAGCCAAATTAGGCGTGATCTTGATGACTTGGAAGTGTGATCATAGTACCCAAAAGGCAACTATTTGGAGCAGGTCACAAACGACTTTCTTATATTTATTTCTTTAACCCTATCGTCGGGGACAATAATCCGTAAAGCGAGGTGTGTATTCTTTGGGCCAACCTCTTCTAAACCCGGCATTCTGCTGTGAAAAGACAGCATCACTACAATGCTGACTGCTTACTACTCGCACTTTTGAACAATAAGCAGTACGAGTTTACTATTTTTCGCTTTACCGCTTTCCAACTGACCCGCCTAACAAAGTAAAACTTGAAGAAACGGATGTTCTGACCAATAAAGCTCGACTGAGTCATCACGATAAGCAGGCCCGACCATCATGTCAAGGTAGCAGCTACAGCCAGGATGCAGCAAATTAATACACCAAGATGAATATAAAGGCAGTAGTTGTATAACATCTATGGTAGCAGAAAAAGATTGGACACGAGGAATGTGATTCAAGAAGAATTACCTTGTAGTACGATAAATAATTTTACAGCTCAAGATTCAGGAAAAGATAAGGCGTAAATTTACCTGCGCTACTGTGGATATGTCACCCGTCTTCAACCAATAGTTACAACAAAGGTATGAACGACAATCAGTCAGCCTGAATCTACTAACATGGCTCAGATCGACAACTTAACGAATGGACTCCAATTTTAGTTCGACAGATTCTTGTATTTTTTTCATTCTACTCTGAAACCAGCCGACATTTCGAAACGAGGTATGTGGCGGTTCGGCATACTCATTAAATGTCAAAACTTCCACATTGAAGATTCGTAACTAAATCAACTGGTTCGTAATCTTTTCCTAAAAAATTGTATCGAACATCAACAATGCCGACTTAGTGGTCTTAACAAAAATGAACAATGTTTCGAAGGCATATATGATCAAATATTAGCAGTGTACAAATGTCCTCAACGTTTAAAGATCATATTTTATGTATTAAAATATAGCTCACCACTCCGCAATATACTCGTTCTTTGATTAGTAGTTGAATTGTTTCCTTACTCTATAGGTAACGCAACTTAACACAAGCCAAACAAAATGTGAAATATATCTTAACCTGCAACTAAATGTGATAAAATCAACTTAGAGGTGATTAAATGGTTAATCCGCAAAGAGTATATTTTATACGATGACCACATAAATATGTAGTATTAATTGATGGAATCAGTGAATACTGATCCAAACAATTTAACAATGTGATAGTTTGAAGCAGATTGTTATCTTCGACTAAAAGATGTTCCGTCCGAAGATAATGTTGTTTTCAGATAGGTTCAACAAGGACAGACCAAATTTAGTTTATCAGTGGAAAACTGTGTCGCCAAGTGGGGAAAATACCATCATAAAACATCGATATAACTAACCGTATTGAAAAGTCTTAATTCCATTGGAAAAGCAACTCTGTAAGATAACTTGATAAATCGATTGAGATTTTCTGAGTACTTGAATCGTTTTAGATGTAAGGCCAGAAGTAAAGGAGGCTTCTTAATGCGCATTCTGTACAAGACAAAAAACAAAGGAAAATCTTGTAGATAGTCAGAGTATAAGGCAAAGATAGTTTAGAACAACCAAGAATAGGGGTTACCAATAAGCATAGTAACCAAGCGACAGGAATGAGCCAAAATTTTCTGAAAAGCTAATACAAGATACTAAAAACTGGTTTTTAAAACTTTAATTCGAAAAATGAAAATGAAGCATAGTTTCTAGACCACTATTGAGTCGCCTTTGTTCTACTAAATTGAAAACACTCCATATCAGATGGCCGCGACAGCATTCAGATCTTCTCTAGATTAAGCACACAATGACTGAACTAACCAACACCCATACAAGTGATGAGTTAAACAGAATTGAAGTGCATGTCTGTTGCTTGACGTGAAACACCCTGTACACAGAGTTACCAAAAGACGTCTATGTTTAGCGAACCCCTCCCCACGCAGTCCATTTCACTGGTAAACGATGTAATGGATTAAATCTGTGTGCAATGCGTCCAGAAACCAAAAGCATGTGGGACGATACGGATTATGTAACGCCAACCAGTTGAGAAGATCGATATTAGTAACACATATTTTATAATTGGTGACAATAGAAATAGCTTCAATTGAATTTATATAAATATTTTGAGGGCGAATCTCAAAATATGAACGGAATCAACTAAACTGGCCAAAGTTTCGAAAAATAAACAACAGGAATGAAGACCAGACTCACCGTCTTTGAGCTTCCTGCTTGCAGCGACAAAATTCACAATAATACTTGTTATCTGAACGCATCGTTTCAGTTTCGGAGAAGCAACGCAAACAATAAGAAATATCAACATTTTCACCAACATCAACTGAAAGGTCTAGAAAATTTTCCTCTTTCGTGCGGACATTATCACAGTTAAGGCACCTAGTTTCATTAGTAAGACTTCCTTGAAAAATTTCATGTATCCAATTTCTGCCATTATGTTTTTTCATATTTTCAGAAACATCAGTCACTTCACTATCATTCGAATCATCCTCACCTTCAACTTCGGTTGATTGTTGTTCGGCTAAAAGCTAGTCATGATTACGTCATTTACCTCTTATTATGTCAGCTATTTTGTTAAGAAGATAGTTTAGAAACTCATGAGCATCTTGTTGCAGGTAGTTATCAAATAATCCTTAGATTAGAATGAAGGATAAAAAAGTAGCATGCGTACCATTTTCCCGCTTCAACTTTTGTATGAATTTCTTAGGACGCATCTGACCTACTCTTCTTTGCTGAGATACGACAGAATAAAAGAGGTCCGAAAGACATGTTAATAAAGTTTCCTTTTTGGGATTTTTCGCTCGATCGTTGTATTGTAAAACCTTATCCCTAAATGGCTTACAAAAAAACAGTGCCTGTATAACGGAATTACAATAGCACGTATTTCCGAACTACACAAAGTATGAAGGGAAAAGTATACTTACGTTTACCAATCCAAAATACCGTTCACCACTGAGAAGTTGATCACTTGCAATTTCCTTCTCCAACTGAGAACTACTAAGTCCCTAACAAAATTAACGCAGGTTTGAAATAGAGTTACCATTTTTAAACAGTTAATACGAAGTAAAGACTCTAGAAACCTCATAATGTAATATCATCATGATATTAGAAGAAAATATAGTTGTAGCGTAGAACTTCCACCCTCCCACTATTGGGCTGTAATTTTATTTTCACTGTTCAATACCTATATGACAAGCAATTCTAAATCTAATGATTTCCTCTTGCTGACATTATGAATTTCTTGGTTTCGGGTCTATGGTTCTTCCTTATAATAGGTATATAACTATTTGACCATCCTTATAATGGGAGTTGTAGCTGCATTATGTAATTACGTTAATTTATTTTTTTAATACATTTTTACAAATTTATTTGTTCCTTTCCTTTCTAAGACTGTGGACAGATGGAAACTTATACATATGAAGTACACCAGGTATATGACCGAGTTACGTTTGTCCTATACTTAGAGTAACTTCTAATGATTAAACCCACACGTACGAATAAGAATAAATTAGATGGCAGGGATGTATGTAGGAGAGGTCATATTTGATCGTGAGTAAAGCGTCAGTATGATAGCCGGCTAGTTAGAAAAAGTTGCTACCCACGTCATACGGTGTCGTGGTCGGATGAAGATGTTTAACCGAACCCCTTCAGCTAGTCATGAATGCTAAAACAAACATGGTCAGTACTAATAACGAAAGCCTATGCAACTATTTATTTAAAATATTACTAACTGCAACAGCTCATTTCCTCCTTATGGGTTCGTGAGGACCCTAAACACACCAGCCAAAAGAAAAAGCTTAATGCGCTAGATATTGACAAATGTTCTTTTGATATCTTACGATGTTGTACCGCTTGTGGACGTCTGCGATTAAGCTATGGTGTCGTTGCATAAAGAAACCCTTGTATAAAGTATGTTCTTCTTCTCCAGCTAATTTTATCGTTTCCAGACAATCTGGGAAACTAAAATAAGATTTTTAAATATGTGCATTTTGTATATATATTTGTGCATTTTTCGAAAATTTTCACAGCTCAATGTAGCTACCAAAACGGGCAAGTTATTGATAACACACATATGAATAAATCGTTTTCTAGATAGGTCTTATTTAAAAATAAGAAAACAAGTAAAGTGCATGCCTTATATTTCGAACAACGATTTAAATGTGAATTTTTTCAAGAAGAAACTTTCAAATAAGTGAAAAATGGGTAATTAAGCGAAAATCAATGGGTATAATATTCGTTTAGGTGTATAGGGATTCGTACGTCCTACATGAACATGTAGATTTCAACGTTGTGAAGCTTTTCGTTGACTGAATTGTGCTGACTTTTTGGATGTTACGTTTTGAGAGTATTGATGTGGATTCGGCGTCGAAAGTTTTGAATTCCAGGCAAGCTGAGTTAAGGAGATTAATAGTGATGTTCTCTTTGTAGGCGTTTCTGTCGATAAAACATTAGTTTAATGTTAACTTTAGGACCTTGTTTGGCCCTTTGCAAGTTGCATCCAGTGGTCGACGTAGTGCATCGCAGCGTACAGAAAAGTGTGTACTATATTTTAAAGCCGGCTGGATAGAAACGACTGCTGATTGTTGTCGCGTTTGAACTGGCTTAACTAAACACATAAATTTGTGAACCGGTTCACGTATGAGTTGATATTTAAGTTTGTTAAAGTGGGGGCGGTTTCTATAAACTTATTGGGAAGTCGAATCGTAGTAGACCGATTCTGCAACACTGCACCCAGCATCCGCTCTTGTAAAGTGTCGCAAATTCCTAAAACATTTAATGGAAGAGGGTTGGTCTACCGAGGGATGTTCGCGGCTAAAAGTGGTACTTTCAGCTGTCTATGAAATTTTTACAGCAGTCTGTTGGATTGTGGGTAGTAGGAGTTTGGTCAAAGAGTAAAACAATATAAGTTTAAGCCAACGTCCCTGGTCTGTCGTTATTGTGGATGGACAACCAAAGTTCGCTATCCATTGTTTGGCGCAAGCCCGAACAATTGTTTCACTAGTAATGTCTTTCGGTGAAACTGTTTCTGACCAGCGTGTGAATCGTTCACGCATGTAAGAAGCGAATCGATGTCCTACCAAATCAAGGTGAACGTGGTCGAGTCAAGATCAGGGGGTTAGAAAAGTGCCGAGAGGGCATTTATTATACTGGGTCACCTTATTCTTCTAGTAGGTCACACAGGAGCGTGCACATTCTTTGATATCTCTGTGCATCTTCGGTTAGCAGAATCTCTGGGTAATCAGATTAGTTGTAGTATGAACTCCAGGATGATAGAGGTTACGTAATGTATTAAAAATGATGAGTCACTCACCTCTAAGGACGACTGAATAGGCCATTCCTGTAGGAGAATCACACAGTAATGATTTTCTACCGTTCCCGACTGTCTTTGTTTGAAGCTTGATCATGGTTGTGAATAACTCGTGATGAAGATTATTGTCTTCATTTTGAAGTCAAGCTATTTCACAATGTCGATTTCTCGGTTACGATTCAAGGAATGTATTCGGGATAAGGCGTCGGTAACTACACTGTTAACTCTAGATATGTGTCATATATCAGTAGAGAACTTGAAAATGTAATCTAGATGGCACAACTCCCATGTAGAGTACTTATTTGAAAGTGACTTCATGGAAAACGCCAGTGGTTACTGCTCGGTGAATATAATAAATTCTTGGCCTTCGATTGGGTGTTGAAAATGCTGTACAGCACAATGTATGGCTAACAGTTCATATTCGGAAGTGCTGTATCTCAATTCAATATCTTCCAACCGTCTAGGGAAAAAATGCCAAAGGTTGCCAAGCTTGGTCTATTGATTGTTGCCGAACAACACCAATGGCTGAGTAAGATGCGTCAACAGCAACGCTGACGAGAGCTGCAGTATTCTAACGTGTCAACATAATCGTATTGGCTATTGCTTCTTTAGTTGTAGTAAAGGCTTTCTGTGACTCTTCATCCATTGTAATCACCTTTCAATTTCCACAAAGTTGATCTGTTGCTGGTTTCAAAATAGATACACAGTTAAAGTACATAGCCTGTACAAGCTTACTAATCTATTAAAAGCTCGAAACCGCATAATGGTGTCTGGTTCTTAGCACTCTAGAATAACCGCTACATTGTGTTTTAGAGGTTGTATGTTATTACCATTAATAGTATGCCCCAAGAAGTCTACTGAAGTTGTTTCAATTTGGCACTTCTATATACTTTTTTGTAATTTCATATTGTTGCAGTCTTCCAAAAGCTTTGTTCAGATGTTTCATATGTGTTTCCTCATCTGGGCTTGCTGTCAAGCAATCTTTGATGTATGTACCAAAAAGAGTCAAGATTCACTCGTTAAAAAGTGTATAAGACCGATACTTGAGTACTGTTTATTCCTCTTTAGCAATCTATGAACAAGTGACAAAATGAGAGTGGAGAATGTGCAAGGCTATTTATCACTGCAGGCGATCATAAACAACTTTAAAATTGACTACAAAATTAGTTGTCGCATATCCGAACATGCACCACTATAGAAAAAACGACTAAGAACAAACATAATTATTTTATATAAACTGCTGTGTAATCTAATCCTTACCATGACTAATATTCCATACCGTACGTACACTCAAGACCATTACCCAATAGCAAATTTTTAAGTTAAAATTGAATGATACAAAATAAAAGCTCGCACATACTTTTATTTGATTAGGTAAGGTCAAGTATGAAACGAGCTTCTAACAGAGGTATACATGGCAGACAATCTCCAGTATTTTCAGGCTACTTAATGTGGCTATCAAAGACATTTGTCTTCTTGTTGATGATACCACTTTTCATGCGCGCTATAAATAATAGGCTCCCTTAATATATGAAACTGATTGAACATTGTGAACATACGATGCAATGACGTTTCTGTATAAATGATATTATTGGACCATTGTATTTTATCTACACTTTACCACTCAGAAACAAAACGACTCATCATCAGTCGTATCATACTTTGGATCATTTTAATACCTGTACGTTACGAGTTTTTCTTTCTTATAGAACCTGATTTTTCATGCTATGTAGACATATTTTTCTACTTAACATATGTAGAAGAAGTACGTTTTTACCCGAATATCAACCTTGCACAGACTCCAGTACCTTACAATGGATGTTTATCGAACCTAGTTTATCACTACTAAGATGCATCAGTAACTGGAACGTACAGTGGGTTCACACGTTTTACTCTCCACTAACTTTTATTCGGTTTTCTACTTGTTACTATATCATCAGCGTATTATTCAGACTTATTACTCGAATAACTTACCAGTCTCCCTATACCTGCTGTGCTACTAACACTATGCTAGTCTCTGGTAACTACTCGTGTAACCACCATATACTATACTCCTCTCCCCCTCCGATACTAGTTCATACTTCCTCTAACTAAACCCCGTCAAAACACTGTAGTAACAGTAAGGCATTTAGTTCCTAGTTAGCGGCTTCAGTAGTCTATGTAACCTGGGATTAAGTGCCTTCTCAGATAATGTTAATCAAAACAGAACTTCTGTCGTTGAGTTCCGAGCACAACAATGTAATTTCCATCGAATAAGTTAGTATACAATCCTAACATCATAAAGGGAGGTTAAGTGGAGTTTTCAGCCAGCAGACATGGCTGTGTGGGAAATAACTTCACACTCCTCCTTGTTTGCAGGCCGGAACGTGTTCTATGTTGACAGCTACGTACTATTGTTCTGACATGTCCATACACTGAACAGTGATGTTTGAAATGCTCCAATATATGATATTCGGACTCGCAAAAATATCTCATTATCTAAACCTATCTATCACAACATTCCACTACAAGAGAAACCAGACCTTTATGCCACACTATGATGCTGGTATCTTATATGTTAGGATTAATGAAAATGATCACCCACATTAATGAATATTTTTTGTATATAATGTCGTAATGTGAACTAACTTAATAATCACCGAATTTCCTCCATAACCACCCCAAACTCTCAAAATTTACTCCCTATTAAACCTCACGTTGCTCAGAATCCCAATGTGAACACCGTTTTGCAACTTTCGGTGAAAGTAAGCATGTCAGAGATAACAAATTGACTCTTAACAAATGAACTTTAATACTCAAGTCTTCACCAATTTAAACATTTATACTTTTCTTATTCCTTAAATAATCAGGAAAGTATTGTAGTCATAACATTTGCTCTGTTCTGCTGTTTGTTTTCCTTCTTCTTTTTAAGCGTTTAGATGTCGCTTTGTATTACGCAAAAACGTTGGAAACCTACATCCTTAGATATTATGTGGTCCTTTGATAGGGTTATTTGAATCTTTACTGCATTTTCTTCTAATGTGTTGCAAGGTCGCTCCAAGGTCTTGTTTCTAATGGATGCTATGTAAATGTTAATTTAAAACGTTTATTATTCCATGTAAATCAACTAAGCTTACATCCCACTTATTGTGCAATTCGCTTTTATTTATGCACTTTGTTGTTTGCATTATATGCATTAGTTCAAGTAACACTATATATCAAGACGATCATGCCTGTAAACTGGTGTGAATTCGTTAAACATTTTCGGAATATAATAATAATCTTGTAATATGTGTCTATAATAGTTGGGATTGTGGGTATGTATGGCTTAGGTGGCTTCTCAGTTTCCTGTTTGGTGGGTGACGTGGAAAATTTTGCTGGTGTTGTACTATCGCTAGGGTGGATAGTTGGACTTGTTTTCAAAAAGTTATTTGAAGTATTTAATTCTAATTTAGAATCTTTTATGTTAGGAGCAACGGAATTAGAACAGTTGACAGATCTACGTTAAAAAGGTGTTTTATCAGCAATTTTTAGGTTAGGGGCATCGACCGATGTTCCGTTCATCGCATATACATCCAAAGAGCATTTAAATTATCGTATACGAGTCGACTCAAAGCACTTATGCAATAGGCGTATCCTACATACGTAGAGAAGTCTATAACGATGATTTAGATAAGGACATATATTGAACAGGTTTAGATGCATAAACGACCAGAAATCAAACAAGCCGTCAAAATGTTTAATATGTCCAATCACACGTTAAGCATATATACTGACATATAAATGCACAATATAGGAATTACTATGCTCAGCGTTAATTAAGGCTTCTACAAATTATAAATAAGTTTTGAACTTACCATTAGATCTACTGAAAGTTACAGACATTATAAAGCGCTTGCAATCTTGATTGGATGTAAAGTGAAGTAGTATCGAATATCTACTTTAACAGTCTTTTGATCGCAATCTATTGCATTCACATGGAATATAAAATATGCTACAAGCCTTATATAAAGTCACTCTTATTTTTTTGATTAGGAGGTTTCCAAACACACTGCAGACGACGGGTTTGTGAAGCGAAGCGGATGGCTTCACAACTTCGGCTGCGATGAAGTCAAGTAATAATTCAGTTTGCTTTGCTGTATCCATGTCTGGGTCTTCATATTTTCGAAAAAATTAATATAGAGGGGCCAGTTTATTCCGGTGAGTGCTGATTGCGTAACGTCGATTTTAGTTTAATGGTCTTCAATGCCACTGCTATGGTTAGTAAGGTTGAGAGTCATTGAAAGTGATGTACAACTGTCTCTCATCAGTGGTTAAGTGATGAAGATCTAGAGTGTTTTGCGGGAAGGGGGTGGCTATCAAGCTCGGATCGTTAATTGTGTTCATAACCAACCTGACCAATGACATCTATTTAAACGCCCACCACCTGTACTTAATCTGATTGTATAGATTATCTTTGTTTGACAACCAATCATAGAACTGTATTATCTTTATAAACATGACTAATAATCACAATTGTTATTTTGACGCATTTCCCATAACTGTTCAGTATGTGTATTTCTATTCCATTTTTGACTGACTGTATTGATTATATCATTGTACTAATTGTGTTAATTTACTTTTTAGAAATAGATATAAGTTAATGCCTAGTTCTTCCTGTTTTGACTGTAGTAAGGCCCAGACTCTGAATCGACAGTCTTGCGAAAATCGCTTGAAATGTTATCTGTAGGCTTAAAAATATTCTACAAAGTTTTGAGCAGTGCTACTCTCATTGGAAAGTTAAATTGCGAGATGACGTCTTGAAAGTCTTACGGCCCCAATGAGATTCCAGTACTGTCTCTACATGAATCAGAGATTCATAATAATATTCACTTTGAAGGAAACGAGCATAAAATTAGTCTTATGCTAGAGCTAGAGCTAGCCAGACTGCGTGTCGCTCAGTATGATTTGGAAAACTTACGCCAGAAGACAAAAGTGAGTCTTTTTCAGAATACACCTGAGAATCCAACGAATCATAATGCAGAGTTGACTCCGCATGAATCTGGAATCGACTTGAGTGCTTACTTACCGAACGCGATACTGAGAATCTTAGAGTTGTCTAAAAGAGAAATAATAAGATTCGACGGTGATCCTTTACATTATTGGAGCTTTATCAGGAGTTTCAAAGAATGTGTCGGCAATGAAAATGTAGAGCATAAGGTTGAGTTCAATTATTTAATCCAATATTGTGACGGAGAAGCCAAGTCCATTATATGCTAATGTACCTTACTAGAACCTGAAGCAGGTTATCGCAAAGCGTTAGAGCTCTTGGAGGATATGTTTAGATATAAGCACAAAGTAGTCCATAGATTCATTGATATGATACTAGAAATTCCTAGTATTCGAGAAATTTATCCGAAGGAATTAAGAAAGCTATCGACGGAGATGCAAGTTTGTGACTTGACGCCTAAGCAAATGAATTATATTTCTAATTTAAATTTCACAAGAACCATTGAGAGTACGTTCTTGAAATTACCTACACATATTCGGCACGAATGGGTGAAGATTGCATGCGAAATTATCAAGAGCAGGCGGGAACCTCTGTTTGTTGATTTAACAAACTTTGTTAAGAAACAAGCTGACACAGCGAAAACCAGATACAGGCTGCTCGTCAATGAAACTGTGGTGGCACGGGATAACAAGGACCTCGTAAACCCGAGGGCGAAAGCTAGCACAGACCATAGTAAGATTAGGATTTCGTAAGCCATTACTAGTGAAGACGACATTGTGTTACCTGAAGGACGCATTTATCTCCGCCCGTCATGTTTGTTGTGCCATGAAAGTCATTTTTCCGATCAATGTTCAAAGTTTAAGAATAAAAATTTTGATGAAAGAACAGAGTTTATATGAAAGAATAAGTTATGTAACTTGTGTTTGAGAGCTGATCATATCGCTAAGGATCGTCAATCGATGAGACCGTGTACAGTTGAAGGATGTAACAGACGACATCACACTTTATTACACACAAAACGGAGGGAGACGTCTAATGATGTTAATGATGTCTATGTTAATACCCAGACTTGTCGAGGGATAGAAAGAGAACACGAGTAGGGAGCTACACCCAGTGGGGTTACACTAGCCGTAGTGCACTTATCAGTAAAGCGGAATGGGAGAACGGTACAGACTTATGCCTTTCTGGATAGTGGTTCGGATGTTTCACTAATTTCTCACGATCTGGTCAATAGACTAAAAGTAGAACGAGAGCCTAAAACTGTTTCCTTGAAAACATAAGATAGTCAGTTATCACTGCAAAGAAGTTAGTGTTAAAGTTTATGCATTGGATTCTCTGTCCTCTATTAAAATCCTAAAGTGATGGTGGAAAAAAAACTACCGTCACTGCATAGAATAGTTTTAACGGACTACAGATGTCCTATCGGTCTCACTTGCAGGGTGTAAGATTTCTGAAGGCTAAGGACGAAAACGATAAGTTGTTAATTAAATATAATGTACCAGAAGTGTACGAAGCTAGAGAGAGGAGAGTCGGTATGATCAATGAACCGCACACCATTAAAACGTCGTTTGGATGGGCGCTGTTTGGTTCTTATGATGAAAATTCTAGATGTAGCGGCGTAATAAACTATGTTTTATCCCAAAACGAGTTAGAGGCTAGAATAGAACAGTTATGCAGAAGTGAATTTAGAGAAGAACTAAATCACTGTATAAGGATGTCAGTTGAAGGCCATACTGCACTTTATATAATGTCGAAATCGATCAAGCTGGTAGACGGGGATTATCAAATAGGATTGCCAGGGCGTCACGAACGGAATTTATCAGATAATAAGACATTAGTTTTTTGTAGACTTGATTGGTTGAGAAAGAAGCATACTAGAGATCCGAAGTTGCACAATGATTATGTTTGTGTATGACACAGTACATTGAAAGGGGTTACGCTGAAAGGGCTAAGGATGATCATATAGAAGGTCGAGTCTGGTATCATTCTCACCACCCAGTCTTCCACCCAAAAAATCCAGGTGAATTGAGGGTAGTGTTCGACTGCACAGCGCAGTACGCGGGGACATCTTTGAACAAAAATCTTTACTCTAGACCCGATTTACTCAACAACCTAGGAGACGTTTTCATTAGATTTCGGAGAAAACCAACTGGTCTCACAGAAGATAACGAGGCTATTTTCCATCAAGTATTTATGACACCAAAAGATTGTAATGCCCTTCGTTATTTATGGTGGCCGAAAGGAAATATGGAAACTGATCCCGAAACGTGCCGAATGAAAGTGCATTTATTTGAAGCAACTTCATCATCATGTTGTGCCTTTTTAGACTTACAAAGAACTATTTCAGGCAACGAAAAAAGTTTTCCTAATCGTATTACACAAGTAGCTAAAGAACAGTTCTAAGTTGACGACTTATTAACAAGCGCCGATACTATAGAAAAAGCCAGATTTACATATCTTCAATTAAAGAAAGTTTTAAGTCATGGGGGATTTAATTTAACTAAGTTGACTAGCAGCTCTGTCAAATTAATGGACTTCATCCGAGAAGAGGATTGATCTGAAAAGTGTTGACATTTATTTTGCTACTGAATCAACTAGAAGGACCTTGGTAATTGAATGGAATGTCGAGACCTACTATCTGTATTTTAGTATATGCGAGTTCGAGGTAAAGCCAACTAGACGAAACGTTTTGTCGTATGTTGCGTCCATCTTCGACCCAGTTAGGTATATAGCCCCCGTCGTTTTACCGGCCAAATTGATATTACAAGATACTTGTCGAAGAAGACTACAATGGGATACAGAATTACCTACAGTGTCTTATAAAGTGGAATCGTTGGAACAAAGGTCCCAGAAACTTAGATGAATTGCGAATACCAAGATGTCTTACGCCAAGAATATTTAAACAGTCGATTATCCGGATTCATTGTTTTGCTGATGCTTTCGAGATGGCGTATGGCGTGTTACAGCTTACATTCGTTATAAGAATACTTTTAATTATGCCCACTGTTTTCTACTGCTTGCTAAGTCTATAGTCGCTCCCTTGAAACCTCTAATCATACCTAGGATGGGATTAACAGCCTCTGTACTGTGCGCTAAGATAGGGAAACATGTTAAGCAACAATTGGATGTATCTATTGCGTATGTTACATATTGAAAGGATTCACTAATTGTACTTCACTGTATAAGAAACACAACTACAAGAATCGAAAGGTTCGTAGGTAACTGGCTAGCGACCATACACAAATTGACCACACCGAACCAGTGGAAATATGTCAGCAGTTAACAGAATCTCGCATATTATGCTTCCCGTAGAGTATCACCGGATGACGAAACAAGAATAAGAGAAGGGCTACGAGGACCAGCATTCTTACAAGAGAACGAAGACACGTAGCCAAGTCTAAAAGGGAACAGTAGTGTCTTCGCCAATGTACTATCAAAGGAAAATCACGAGTCTACAAACTGTAGTGATTTGTTTCTGGATCGATTCACTATGTGTAAATCGTGGTCTAGAATGCTAAGAGTTTTCCTTATGTAAACGATTCATCGACAATCTGACATACGAATGGAACGAGTAAACGCTGACCTCAGGTATGTTATAGTTGGGAAATATTAATTGTGCAAAACATCATATAATAAAGCTAGTACAAGACAATGGATTTTCAATGGAAAAGAATATTTTGAAAAATGCGCAGCAAAAGTTAAAAGATCGTACTACTAAGCTACGTAATATACGCGAAGAGGAAATCGATGATACAACTGACAGTAAGGAATTGTTACGCCATTTGATTTACTGGAGTAATGTCATGAGAAGGGACTTAAATTTCAGAAGCCCAATAAAATTCCTAACCCCTACATGGCAGATAATATCAGTCGCGTTGGTGGACGATTGCAGTTATCTTGCCTGGCATTCAAAAGTAAACATCTAATTATACTTCCCAGCATACACTTCATTACCAATTTTAATTATGATGCATTATTATTTACAGAATGCGCACACTGGAATTTCACACGCACTCAACAGTATTCACGAAGAATTCTGGATTATCGGAGGTTATTCTACAGTTAGGTAGATACTAAAGGGATGTTAATTACGCTGAAGACTGTTTGCTGTGCTTCATTTTCGGATCATGGCCCCACTTCTGAAACACCGTTCGAAGACACACGTGCCACCATTTACCTAAGTTGGCGTAGATTATTTCGAACGGTTCTTTACTAAGAGAGGAAACCGAAAAACTTTACGGTTGTTTATTCATTTGCATTTCTTTTCTGGCTGTTTACATCGAAATGGCGTAGGCCTTGGATACTGATTCCACCTTATGTGCACTTTCAAAATTCATTGCGAAGAGAGGATGTCCAAAGCGTATATTTAGTGATAACGGCTCGAATTATAGAGGTGCAGATTACAGTTTGAGACAGATTATTAGAAACTAGAATCAGACAAAGATTTCGAACGATCTTATTAAGAGGGAATATGAATGGCACTTTAATTCCCCGAAAAAAAGCCACCGAGGGGCTGAACATAGACGTATTATAAGGTCTATTAGGAGGATTTTAAGATATCTCTAATTCCAAAGAGTATGAATCGACTTAATCGTCACAGACGTTGTCAAATCAGCCGACTGAAAGCTACGACTGAGCGATTACCGGAGTTCAGAATGCTATTGTTTTTCCTCCACCGACCGAGTGCTACTAATTAATCGAGTATTGACCTTGATTATTATCCCCAAAACTCAAAGGAATAACAACAAGTCGTCCAAAAACGATTAATTACTACAACTACACGGAATACAATAACAGCAGCGACAGCAATAACAATAACGATGACAATAACAATAGTTTCTGAATAATATTGACTCTGACATTAACAGAACGTTCGCTCAATCGTTCCGGAACCCATAGCCGCTAACAATGGAACTCAATACAACCAAACAACATTCAGTGGTACCAATGTTCAACTTCCTTGACACTCCTCGGCAAAATGACGTAGACTTTTTTCTTGCTTACATGACCTGGGATTCTGGGTGGGGGTGGGATTACAAACAAAACTAAAACACACAAGCATACCCAAACAAACAACCTGTGTTTTTAGTTATCAACCATACATATACTTGTTCACTCAATTTATGCTACAGCTAGTTAGATTTTGCTCACACGTCATTACTTCTCCCGAGTATATGACATCCCATTGCATATTCTTCACTGAGATGTATTAGTTTAGTCTGACAACATAAATTTTCAATCTCCCTAGCGTACAGGCTGTTAGTTTTCATATCTAATACTCACTGATGAGATAACATAGTTCCAAAGATACAGCAGCAGGAACGAAGACAAATGGGTTACTCATAAGATGAGTATAATAACACATATAACACGTAACAGACCAATATATACATAAAGCAGATATCAAAATCGATCAATCCATATTTAAGTTATGTCACAAAGGTAGCTTTACATGAGTATCATGGAGTTAGTAATGCTTAAAACACCGATTAGACAACATAGAAGGATGCGTATATACGTATAAACTCACGCATTTAACATCTACTATTCTAAGCAAGCTGTGCAGACATTTATCTTCCAGGACTTACAACAGTACGCCTTAAAGACACTTATCATGCACACTAACCATACCTTAGATGAAGCACCTAAATTTTTCATACTACGTGTGTGCTCCACCTACGCTCACTATAAATTCCATCAGGTAGGAAAATCATCTATTCTTTTGTCATGACGCTGCACATCAAAACGCTTGCGGAAACCACCTCTAATTAATCTTAATGTTCATGTAATCAATATGAAATGCATCAGCATAAAACTTGGAAACCATTTCACAATTTCCAAACATCCATACATATCATGGCAGGTATCGAAGTGCGGGTCGGTTACAACGACTGTGATAATCAAATATACGGATGGCTTGTGGACAGTTATGACCAAGTTACATTCAATCGTACCAAAGTTAGCTTGTTCATTTGACGCACAGGGTTCTAAACACTCACGAATTACTAAGTCAAGTGGACATTTAGATACAAACACAATTGGTTTGATACTGCTGGAACGTCAAAGTGCTGGATCCATATCTCGAAAACACCAAACGCCACAAAGTTCTAGTCATATTTTCGAGTATCCTGTTTAATACATCTCGATGACATTGGTTAAGGCAACTGTAATCTACATCGCCTTTAATAAGGTTCAATATATCATGATCGACCGAATACATGCATTGCGAAGATTTAGGACACCCATTATCAACAAGCTCTAAGGGTGAAACGTCGTTGTGACAATTCATTAATTTCATTGCAAGCAACGTTTTAGCTCGAATCCCTATGCTGCAAACGCTAATTGAATCAGCACTCTTTAACTGAACATATTCAAAAGCAGCATTTATACCTGGATGGTTAGAAGACGCAATAACAAATGGAATTTTCGGAAAAACATCAGCTCTTAAGGTAACACCATTATCGCGTGTTTGCCATGCTATGGATGTGCTGTCAGCATCGTATGCGAAACTGTTGTGCTCACTAATACGATTGGTACAATCGTGTTTTTTCATAAGATTGCTGTAACCTATAGTTGACAACATAGGTAAACTAAGATCGGTGTAGAATCTCGGTGTGAGTAGCTCGATAGGAAGGTTTAAGGTCTTGATTTCCACGATAACTCTCATCTGGTCAGCTCCACTTAATGCGTTTTTCAAGCTTCTGTTTTGACATGATCTTAACGTTGTATCGGCCTTCAAACTAGTCACAACACTCTCATTGACGTAACCTCTGCGAAAACCACATTTGGTTATTGGTACCAATTCCGACTCAAAAACTTCTACTTGAGGAAATGCACCCAATTCCTGAGTGTTCTCTAAGACAGGGACAGCCAAGGTTTCAGAGTCACACATTGAATATGAATTAAGATCAGAATTTACGTTAACTTCATTCAATGCGTCTATATTCTGGCTAGATCTTATTGTGGTACATATTTTTTCGACTAACTGAAGAAGCATCCTCATAAGGCCTTTCATTACACAAACCATCGTCAGTACAGTCTTTATTTCGGATATTACTAGGCTGTTCTTTCAATAATGAGTTATAGTTACTGCAAAATGGGTCCTTAGACGGATCTGAAGGACAATACCTATTAGTGCGTCCCGTGCCTAAACACCTGAAGCACAAACCCAATCTCCTTGCAAGCTCAACTCGTTGCGGTATACGTAATGAAACAAACTGGTCACACTCGTCTAACTTGTGTCCTCGCAGGCACAGAATACACGTGTCTTCCTTTACTACATCGTTGTCGTTAGTCGCAAACGATCGACGATCAAAAGTAGACATAGGTTTCACTAATCTTCCGAATCTACTCATTGATTGACACACTACTTTCCACCAGTCTTAAAACATCTGAAAATTTTAATTCAGTCTCCTTTTTCCTCCATAAAGGCACTTAAGTTCAACCCATTTCTCTCGCAGTCTAGTAGGGAGACGTTCAACTATCATCTCACTTACAGTGATCAAGTCCAACTCGTGAGCCTTACCAAGTGAAACCATGACGTTTTTATACACCAACAAGTTGTCTAAGAATGATGCTATCTTTTGTGGACTGTCCTTTAATTGTCAACCATTACCTCTTACCCCATCAAATGCCTTGCTCGCTATAACAGATGGTCGACCAAATCTCTGTTTAAGTATGCGTCGGGCCTCCTCATAGCCTCCCGATGGTAAAAGCTGACAACATTTAATAGCACCGGCAGCTGCTCTCGTGCACTGCCCAGTCAGAAACATCAACTTTATCTCTTCCGAGATTCTTGAGTCAGATAGGATAACATCAAGTTCTTTTACAAAGTCAAGATAATCAACAGGGTTGCCATCGAAAACTCTAGGCGAGAATTTAGGAAACTTAAACGGTAATATTTCTTCATCATCTACCGAGCCATGTGACATATCAGAATCAGTCTTATTGATCATACCAATACATGCATTGATACCAACATGGTTATTAACAACTTTACTCACCGTGCTAGCAACCATTCGCCCACGCCCCTTATAAGACCCAGGCATATCTGTCGTGGTCAGTGTAAGAGCCAAGTTTATCATCCAAGGTTCTTCCAGCAATCAGTGACCGATCCAAGGAACAATAATTACGAGCCAATATTCAGAAACTGTCAAATCAGCCGACTGAAAGCTACGACTGAGCGATTACCGGAGTTCAGAATGCTATTGTTTTTCCTCCACCGACCGAGTGCTACTAATTAATCGAGTATTGACCTTGATTATTATCCCCAAAACTCAAAGGAATAACAACAAGTCGTCCAAAAACGATTAATTACTACAACTACACGGAATACAATAACAGCAGCGACAGCAATAACAATAACGATGACAATAACAATAGTTTCTGAATAATATTGACTCTGACATTAACAGAACGTTCGCTCAATCGTTCCGGAACCCAGTAGCCGCTAACAATGGAACTCAATACAACCAAACAACATTCAGTGGTACCAATGTTCAACTTCCTTGACAGACGTTTTTAAGTGAAGAAGAAGGGATCTTGAACAACAGACCCCTAGTGAAGATACTAGATAACAGTGAATGCTTAGAAGCTCTCACGCCATGTGAACTATTGCTAATTTATAAGGGAATATTCTTCAAAGAAGCTTCTATGAGCAGAACATTATTGTACAACAAAAAGTGGATGAAAGCTCAACGGTTAGCTACGATATTTTGGAACAAATTGTTTCAAGGAAACATACCGACCCTTTAAATTAAACCTTAATAGATGAACAGACGGAAAAATCTACAGCCAGGGGACTCAGTCCTAGTGAATGATGTTGATGTACCAAGAAGTCTGTGGCCAAAAGCTATAGTCAAATGGGTGAACTATGGTCTCGATGGACGTGTTAAAACGGTATATTTGAAAACGGTGGCTGGTGAAATTACTCGAGATGTGAGAAATTTTTGCATACTTGAAGAGGGCGACTATCTTTCGGGAGAAGCTGAGGATCATAGACTTGGTTGTCGTTTCTGGGGAAGTGTTGATTGTGTTCATAATTAACCTGACCAATGACATCTATTTAAACGCCCACCACCTGTACTTAATCTGATTGTATAGATTATCTTTGTTTGACAACCAATCATAGAACTGTATTATCTTTATAAACATGACTAATAATCACAATTGTTATTTTGACGCATTTCCCATAACTGTTCAGTATGTGTATTTCTATTCCATTTTTGACTGACTGTATTGATTATATCATTGTACTAATTGTGTTAATTTACTTTTTAGAAATAGATATAAGTTAATGCCTAGTTCTTCCTGTTTTGACTGTAGTAAGGCCCAGACTCTGAATCGACAGTCTTGCGAAAATCGCTTGAAATGTTATCTGTGATCTTTAACATAGCTTACATGGATCGTTTAGCCTAGTTTCAAGCCATGCTATAATAAATAAGTAATAAATAGGTGATGTACGTGTACTATGATTTCCATAATTGTGTTCTATAGATTAAAGTCAGACTTCAAGTGTGAAGTAGTTCTATAGTAGGCAGCAGTAAAATTAAGCTAGGATTAATGCTAAATTTGTGAAGTTGCAGCCGTTCAAGTGAACGCTTAATGACGACTTCAGACTTACTGGAAGTCTCAGCATTTTCATCCCTATTAAATTTAGAACAACTCTTGAACAGTTTCACTATTCCCTGTTTTATTCTGTTCACATTTTTTCTAGTAAATTCGATCTCGTCGTCCTAATGTGGTGTGATAACTTGAACCACTGATCAGGTACTAAGCTATTCATGACCAGCTAACTGATTGGAATGATTCATATACATGGTCATAAGCGAATTAGTCATAACACAAGATCTAGGAAAATACTGGTTGGTTGGATTCGACCCAACACATCACAAATCCCACCATGGAATATCAAGTATGTGCACCGACTAGCACTAATAATGTTGAAGGCTAACATAATGTCGGTTATAATGTTATGATGTTATATGGCGGTTTTTAACTATCGAACGTTTGGATTCGGAACATCAGTGGTTAAGGTATATAATCAGTTTAGGGAGATATACTTACTTACTTACACCTGTTACCCCTCCCAGAGGGGCATAGGACGCTCAACAGTATTCTCCATTCAAATCTATCCTGAGCAATCCTTTCCAGTGAAGTGTACCCGGATATATGACCAAGTTACGCTTGTCGTACGACCAGAGACACTTCTATCGAATGGAACCCACTCTTACGAATGAGAAGAAATCAGAAGGCACTGTAGGATGGGAGAGAAATAATATTTGATCGTATACAGAGCTCTAATGGGATAGTAACGTCTAGGCTGGCAAACTAGAGAGAGATGCTACCCACGGTGGTTCGAGTTGTGATCTGGTTGTGATGCGTGACCAGCGCGCCTCCAACTAGTTGTGTCCGCTAAAACAAACATGGTCAGCATCAATGTCGAGAGCCTATGCAACTATTTATTTTGGGGATTATTCACCGCTACACCAGCTTTTTCCCGTTGCCGTTCATCATTTTAATATCTGCTTCTAATTCTTGACGCAGTGTGTCTTATGGCTTTCTTTTTTCCGTTCCCCGACAGGATTCCAAGTTAATGGTTGTCTCTTGATGCAGTCTGATGATTTCCGCAATGTATTTCCTATCCATTTCCAACGTCGTTTCCTGATTTCCTCTTCAGCTGGAAATTAATTTGTTCTCTCCCATGCTGATGGTTTCCGGCCAACAGACATTTAATATCTTGCATAGACAGTTGTTTATAAATACGTGTACCCTCCTGAGGATGTTTGCAGTAGTTCCCCACGTTTCAGCTCCATACAGAAGAACTGTCTTGACGTTCGAATTGAAGAGTCTAACTTTGAGGTTGGTAGACAGTTGTTTGGACTCCCATATATTTTTCAGCTGTAGGAATGCCGCCCTTGCTTTACCGATCCTTAACCTTACATCTGCATTGGATCCTCTTTGTTCATTGATGATGCTCCCTAGGTATTTAGAGGTATCCACCTGTTCCAGAGTTTCACCATCAAGTTCAATTAGGTCGGTGCTCTGTGTGTTGAATTTGAGGATCGCGCTCTTTCCCTTATGTATATTCAGGCCTATTAATGCTGAGGCTGCTGCTATGTTGGTTGTCTTTACTTGCATTTGCTGGTGTGTATGGGTTAAAAGAGCTAGATAAACCGCAAAGCCCAAATCATCGAGTTACATCCTACTAGTCCACTGAATTCCGTGCTTCCCCTCAAATGTGGAGGTTTTCATGACCCAATAAACTACTAGAAGGAAAAAAAAGGCGAGAGTAGATAACCTTGTCTGACACTGGTCCTCACTTTGGAAGATATATAAGAAAGTTAATCAACCGTTTACTCTTCGGACATTGCAGAAGGAGAAAGAAGAAACCTATCCCCGGATCGGCAGTGATATCAAACGCCTGATGACACAAAAGAAAATGCAGCAAACTTCTGTTTGAATGGATGCTTCGATCTTCCAATAAGACTGGAAGGGCGACCATCAACTTGATCGTAAAGTTACGCGTCTTATCGTACGACGTCAGCTTGAAGCGTAATGTCATTACACTATCTTACCGGGAATCAAGGGTGGGGGTTGATATAATAATGATTTGGATTGTGGTCTTTTTTATTTTTTTACTAACTTGGCTGAAAAACATCTATTCCTTCAAAGCAAGCAAGTTCAGAAACCGAAAACAGGATTCCCGTGGAGTTTACATTTTTCAACCTAGAACTACTACGTGAAGAAGCAGTTTTCTCTAAACTGATTCAGTCAAAATCAGATAAGGAACTCTCAGAAGCTTGTTAGAAAGGGATCAACATAGGCCTCTGGCCTTCTTTTTCTGAAAACACAAATCTGTGATTACTTGTTTAACTGAGTTGGTGCCAAGCAGACGGAGGCGGGTTTCTTCGGAGTTAGTTTTCGTGGATGTTGGGTATTGAGATGCGTTCGTTTTTCACTTACTAGTTATTACAAATGGATTTACAGACTGCTTACACAGAAAGCCATGTCTTCAAAGAGAATAAGCTGAAATTTGCTAAGTATTCAAGCTTTCCTAGATATTCGGAGCTTGTTAATATTCAGAAACCGTACGATCGTACAAAAGACGATAGTTCTGTGTACGCTACTCGCAATGGCGTTAACATTATTCATAAAAAGCGGAAAGCAGACGACGCTAATTTACAGATTTATGATGGCTCGACTGCGCCAAGGTTGCACCGTTTATACATCCCTTCACCTAACGGTCATGTACATGGTCATTTAGATGCACATGTTGGCTCATTTTTGCATCATCAGGCATGCATGTACAACGTCTCTGATGCCACTTCAACAAATGGTCCTGTAGGTGACCTCTGCTCAATTAGTACCATGCAGTTTTCAGGCCCGAATGCACTCCCAGCTACAGCCACTAAAGGAAACTCAAAGCTAACCACAACTGAGGGTGATTACGCCATTGTTGTTGGCGAGATGCTTAATTCTGGCAGTGAAACGTATGAAGTTCTTGCCTTTCTTGGTCGTGGAACATTTGGCCAAGTTGTCAAGTGTCGCTGCCGATCATCTAGCCGCTGTGTGGCCATCAAGATCCTGAAAAATCTACCAGTCTTATCTGAGGCAGGGCAATATTGAGATACAGATTTTGCAGACTTTGGCTCAACAGGATACAGAGTCTCATAATATTGTCAGGGCCATCGAATGCTTTCAACATAGGAATCATATGTGTTTTGTATTTGAGTTATTAGACCAGAACTTATATGAGTATCTCAAATCAAATAAATTTCGTCCTTTAACGCTTCCAGAAATACGACCTATTTCCCATCAGGTTCTCACAGCTCTGTCAAAATTAAAAACACTTGGTTTAATTCATGCTGATCTAAAGCCTGAGAATATAATGCTAGTGAATCCGCACTCAGAGAACATGCGTTACCGTGTCAAAGTAATTGATTTTGGATCTGCGTGCCATAGTTCAAAAGCTGTTCAGAACACTTACCTTCAATCACGTTACTACCGTGCTCCTGAAATTCTACTGGGTCTGCCGTTTGATGAAGCGATCGATATGTGGTCATTGGGATGTGTTTTAGCAGAACTTTTCCTCGGTTGGCCTTTATATCCTGGATCATCTGAATATGATCAAGTAAGTTCTAAAGTCAGTCTTGTTGGCTTCACTTTTATGTTCAAATAACCTGCGTATTAGTTTAGGGACTTGTTTATGAAGTACGCGTGGTACATAACATACACTCAGACAAGTTATATGCTAGTACTATGTGATCCTTTGTGATGCAATTTTGGTATTCCTCTAGATTAGTTAAAAACAGCATGTTGACTATCAAACAGCTTATACCACTACCCCATGTATGTCTTGCAGACTGACTAATGTTTTTTTGTAATCCATTTTTTGTATTGGGCAGTATGCTAGTACCCACAGTTTTCATCGGGTAGGCCGTAGGTTTCAACTGCCTTATTTCAATTTGGGCAACTGAGTAATGTTGATATTTCCCACAAATATGGCTTAAATTGCAATACAGAAAGCTATACCTGATTTATAATTTGTGTTTGAGTACCGTAGTATATAGTTGGGTTTCGGGTCACGTAAACTATGAATGAATCGTGTTTATGCACTTAATATTGAGGATTTCGGATTCTAAGGGCTGGATTGAATCAGTGTCACCAGAATCTGAAGATTCATTTCATCTCAGTCAATATTCAGTTGAGTAACATTGCGTCTGTAAATGTTATGAGGAGTTATCCACAATGTGCCTAGGTTTTGGAATGGGAAGGTTTACCTGCAGCAGTTTAAAATTATGGGATCTTAAATCAATGTTTAGTTCTGCTTACCTACATGAAATATGGAATTGACTGATTAAACCTTTTAACTGAATACAAGTCTGTCCTATGCTAATAGTACTGTCAGGCTATCTAAAGCGCCATCGCTACAACGATGTAAGTTGTGGTAATTTAGGTCGATGTTCATCTGTATGAACTCCAAATTAGTAGAAACAGTAGTGTCAGGATTAGCAGGAGAATTGTGAACATATAGAATATGATACACAGAGAATCAGTTTGTGGAAGGAATGGCATCAAGTAGTTTTAAGCTCTTAATATGAGGGAAGATAAAGAGTAAATGCACTTGTGCCAGTGTGAAAGATTTTGAGCCATGTCAGGGTCTCCAACTATTGGTTAGAACAATCGTGCGGACTGAAATTACGTAGTCTGTCTACCAATACAGACCAGATCAACAGTTAATAACTTCATGGACTGATGCTAAGTTTTGGTTTTATTGCTCCTAACCTTCTTCCATCCTACTTTAATTTCAGTTGGTAACTTTCTGATTCTAAATTAGATAGTTGGGTTGTCAGACATTCTTCGAAGTGTCAAGAAAACATTTGAGTGGTTGTCTGACTTTAAAGTTCCCGTATAAGTTGTATGGATTTTGTTATCAATGAACTGTTAAGTTATCAGCGACTCTGTGTTATAGTGGTCGTTTATGGATTGAATTTATCCGTAACTTGTCTGTTGTTTAAAAGGTAATATTACTTAATGGGCTGTTATTTTATTAGTTAATGGTACTACGTTGTTTAGACCTAAGTGGTTAGCATAATTTATTTGTTCTAGAATAATTGTGATTCAGGTTGTTTATACATCAGTATTCGCTCGTACTGGATGGTAACTGATGGCTAGAAGTAAACGTAGTTTGTTTGATGTTTGTCAAATTACAATTTCATGGTCCACAAAAGACCACATATAGTTTTACGCTAGTCACATCAGAAGTATCATAGTGGTCCGCCGATATTAAACAGAAATCAAGAATTACTTTTTAAATGTTCTCATTGTCATCATGCGGCTCCATGAAACCCTATCATAAATCAAATCCGACTCACTGTCAAGGTTCTATGTTGTTTATGCATACATGCTTACATACATACTATCAGGATATTTTATTGTAAATTGCCATTTTGGCAAATTTAATCGGTTTCATAAGAACTCGTAGGATAACCATCCGAGTTTATTTGTTGATAACATTGATTAGTAGATTTCCTTTAATCCTTTTAGTATCGACAGACTGAATATTCCATTAGGTTTGCATGATTGGCTTGCTTAATTTAGATATTTAAATGGCTATCGCATTTTAAACGATAACTTTTTGCAATTAGAAGTGCATATTGATCTTAATGCGCTTATAATTAATTTGCTGTTTGCTAATTTTCTAATTAATAACCGTTATTTGGGTGCATCTCAGCACAACTTATATAGTATTTGATATCCTTACATGAAAATTCAACATTACCGCTAAGTTCTCCCATTTATTTTGGAATATCTCGAAATTTAGATGAGATACATAGTGGAGACCCAAGGTTTACCTCCTTCTGATATGCTGAAAAATGCCGGGAAATGCAACACGTTTTTTGTTCGTGATCATTATCGATGCGACTGGCGACTAAAAACTTCGGAAGAGTATGCTACTGAAACTGGTCAGCAAGCTAAAGAAGCTAGGAAATATTTCTTTAATTCCTTGAATCAGATCCGTGATGTAAACGGACATTCTGCATCTGACGAATCTGACCTTGATATCACTGATCGCCAGCACTTTACTAATCTTTTAACAGAGATGTTAAAAATGCGTCCATGTGACAGAATAACACCTGATGTAGCTCTTCAACATTCGTTCATAACTATGAATCACCTTCACTGTCAGCCTTTTTCTAAAAGGTAAGATTATTTATCTTTGACTTATTTCAGAGGTTATAGTTAGTAGAGTATTTACCATGTACGAACAGTAATGCTCATGTCTTAGGACAGCTTTATCCAACTTTTAGGGCATCCGCTAATTGTTTGACCTCATGACTGGATTGTTTTTGAACTATCTTATAATATTGACAAAGTTTCTTATAAATTATTCAAAAGTGCACTGCAGTCTTTCATATTTGTGCTGTTAATCAAGTTAACTTCCAAACTATGTCTGTAAGTGCTTTGGACCAGTTTTTCTCACATGCTCATAGCTCCTTTAACGAACTTGAAATTAACAATGTATGAAATATGATGAAAACTCACGAAATCAAGACACTGTCTCTACATACTACATTATAATAATTTTGACCAACAATTCCTTAAATTCTTTGTATGATGCTATTCAGTGTTTGCGATTCTTCAGTGATGCACCATATCGGTTACAATAGTTCAGATGCCTCTAATTCGATATTCTCTTCAGGCTTGTTCACTACCGTGTATCATATTTCCATTATCCACTTGATTTTCCATTTTGTTGTGAATCGTTGCAAGTAAAACCAAGTCACTTGTGTGAGGATCCGCTGTTATTTTAATTTTTTTTTAATTGCAAATCGGGATAATTATTGAAAACAAGATATTACCAATTATGTGCAAAGCTAAACAGTGGAATTGTAGTCTGACCACCGTTTGTTTCTGAATCATATTCAGCTTCAACTTTTGGATGTCAATAATCATAGAAAATTGAAATACATTTGATTCATTCTGCCCTTTATCTGTTAATCGATAAAATTTATAAAGACCAAAGATCTCAACAATTCATGGAAAATGCTTACATGGTCTTCGTCACTGCATAAATATGACATGGTGTAATAGAAAGCTGCGTAAGATTGGCATCTATCGGTACATCTTAATTTCCTAGTTTGGTTCCTAAAGATGGCATAATTTATTGATTGTAACCATCAGATACAGTCCTAAATGAAAGCCAGTGGCGATCTTTTTACAGTTTCCTATTAAATCCCTCATAAAAGTGTGATGAATTGTTTATGATGGGATGAAGTCTTTCTCGATTTGTACTTTCATCCGAACTTTATCTCTTGTTGACTTATTAAATTTCACTCTTCATGACCAACTTCCTGTCCTTATTTCTTCACAGTAATATACTTCTAAATGTGCGGTGTATACATTTTTGGTGCTCGTGTGTACAAAATTTTGTGTTTAAATAAATAATAAATAAGGAAGGATTAGTAACTCCATATTTCGCACGCAAATGTTTCTAAGATCAGTAAAACCACATTCCTGTCCGGTATATGTTACTGATGCATTATGCCAACTTCATATTTTTTGAGTTCCAGTATCAATAAAAAGTTCATTTGTAGGAGATCTAAATTTAACATCACGATGTGCCAGGAAGATCGTAACCGATTTTTTCCCAATCACTGTTAAAGTACAACAGGCAAATGGTTAATTTTATCTATTGTAGTATTTGTAATTGAGGTGATTAGTACTAACTGCACAGCTGATTCTAATTTATCACAGAGGGGATCAAGCAATATAGATATTATCAGTTTCTTCGTTGCCAGTCATACTATTGAATAATTCATGCCCCTTGATCTTGATATGTTACTTCATTATTTTATTTCCATTTGTGATTTTATTATTGTTACGTTACTAGAACCCAAGAATCTCTCACATTGATGCAGGTTTGTCATGGCAGTGCACGTAGACAGCATGCGAATGATTTCAATTGCAACTCAAAATGTGTATCATTACCTCAAAATGTTATCACCACCTTTCCAGAAACTTTTCATTATGTTGCTTCGAATATTAATGATACTCTTTCTGAAGTGTCTCCACAAATTAGTGCCCATCCATGTCATCAAACTAATCATTCATCTGATTGTCGAGGCGACGCTAGAGCTGCATATTATGCCGCTGCGGCAGCAGCATTTTCAACGAAACCAACTTCACAGCTTATTCCACTTGCTAACAATAGCGCATCTAGTTTCCCATGTTTACATCAATATTCTTCACGGAGTGCTATAAATGAAGCTCATCATTTGTCTTACCCTGCCACTGAATCTACCAATGTATGTCCGGTCATTGAATGTACTCCTGCAGCTATATTTATTTCTCAGAATAAACCTGAAGTTTATATGCGACCACGTCAAGTAACTGCAGATCATTCATCGGCAACATATGTTTCTCCGATGCAACGTTCCCTTTCGTTCTATGACTTGGTAACTGCTGGTGGTGCTGGTAGTGCTTTATCCTTGTTAAATGCTGTTACCGCTCCTGCACCATCACCTTTTCTGATCAGTAACTCTATTCCAACTCCAAGCATGGAGCCACTAAATTCTGTCCCCACAAATACTCCTCGTACAAACCATATCCGACAGATGCTACATAATCCTCTTCATTCTGTTTATATTCAACCTGGGCTCAGTAGGTTATCTGAAGCTGACAATTCATTTATGTTGGATATAGTTAGTCGAGAAAAACGTGGTGGAGCTTATTCTACAAGTCAGGAGTGCGTTGATGTAACTTCTAAATCAAATACTGGTCTATGTGATACTCTTTGTGCTTTAGTAAATCAACAACAACTGTATCAATATCCTGCAACTGCTGCAGCAGCCTTGGCTGTAGCTCATCATCAAAATTTCAGCAACAATCAAAGACATCCTTCAACTTTATTTAAGTCTTCTCACGTCAGTGATTCTACTTTTGGTGATGATGTTTCCAAGTGTAATGAGTGCCATGAAGATTGTCCATCACATTTAATAAAAGGTTCTTTTATCAATTCTAGAATCAGTGATGTAGTTCGACCGGAGGTTAAATGTTCTGTGAGTGTTTTTTCTTTTCGTATTAATCATTCGTTATGGGTTTTTATATAGATATATGCTTCCATTTTAGTCATCCTTTAATTTGTGTATTCATAACTTCGTTCCATTTTTAAATAGATAAAAGCAGATTTTTGGGCATTTTTTGGATTTGAAAATTTTAAAGTCGGCCCTTTTCGAAATAAATAGGTACTAATCTTATAGGATGAGAACAATTAAATCCAGAGAACATTCCTGGTTTTGTAGAATTTCACTTAACTACTTGTGAATAAAGGCAAAATTGTGCATAATTCTCAGTACGGTTGAGTGTATTTCAAATACATAGTTGATAATATAGTTTTCTTTTTTTGACTAAAAATTTGAACTTCATCAGCGTCAATTTCGAAATTTTTAGGACGTGGAAGTTAACAAACTGAATTTCTGAATGCATTTACATATTACGATGAGTATTTAGAAATCTTTGCGTAATTTGAATCTAGATCATTCCGTGTTGCATACTTTATGTATGTTAACTATGATTTGTAGGAAGCTTTTTCGAATGCTTGTCTTTATCCAGATATTCATTAAGTAGTAATATGCTTCTCACTAAGTGTCAGCCGGAAAGTGTTTTCTCATATGATTAAAGTCCATTCGTCTAGACTTTCGCTTTTATTGTGAACACTAGTTTCTTGGTTTGCTTGTCGTGACCTTTACTGCTACCTCGACATGGTAATTAGGCCTGCCTATCGGGATGATTCAATCAAGCTTTATTGGTCAGAACATCCGTTCCTTTAAGTTCTACTTTGTTACGCGTGTTAGTTGGAGAGCGGTAAGACGAAAAACAGTAAACTCGTACTGCTTATGGTTTAAGAGTGTGATATCATTCGTGATATCATTCAAACTTTTTAATGGATTTATTTAACGTTCTTTTTATTTGTACTGTCGTGTGAAATAAATCTTTCTCTCTCTACTTGACAACTGTGATATTAACTTCGACATATTCATTCTAAATAAGTTTACGGGTTTGTAGAAAATCGTTTCAAAAGGCATTCGATTATCACCTGAATAGAATTCAAGACGCCGGTTTTTTATATATCCTAGTATTTTTGTATTAAGAGGAACCTCCGGTAGAACTAATATTTGATAGTAATCACCTAGTGTTCCAAATTTAATTTGCAGACAACAGTTCACGAACTGACAAAATTTTCTGTCTGCTCGATATCCACTGACTATTACAGGTATATATTGTCACTGCTATTTTTCCGTCTAATAAGATATTTTTGTCTGTTTAGTCGATTCGATTTGAGCTACTTCTAAAACTATGTTGGATATTAATAGCAATGTACCACATACCTCCGATCTGTCATCTTGCTGTTAATGAGGGGCATGGAAATAATCTACAGCATGATCTACACGCTTTTCAAGCCATAAGTGATGATTTATAAAGCCAAGGATTTTGATTTGTACCTGGTTCTTTATATTATATGTCATGTTGATTGATTAGGAGATCTCTTTTATGGTTAGGCCTTACCCGGTATTGCTTTTGGAAACGAAAATTTACTTCAGTAACAGGAATCGTTAACCCTAGTCTACTGAGCTAAATCAAGACGTCGTATTATGAAATGATTTGCCTTAAGTCCTACTATGTACGTGCATTATGTCAAAAGTCTTTGAATTATAGATCGTGTGAATTCAATTTTTATTTAAAATATTTGGCGACATACAGGGTAATCTAAGCAGTTTTATGCACAGATGTCGTAAAATAAGGTCGTTTTTATGGGACATACTGGTACCACAGGTTTAACGTATTGTTTTTTTTTTGCCACGAGTATAGCGGACTAACAACCACATATTAAAAAAATGAGCCAAACGAACGTTGAAACCCATATCCCGCATGATTCTTATTGTCCTAATGAAGTAACAACTAACTGGTCAAGAACCATACCTTATGCATTGTTATTTTACTACCTTTGTGATTATCACTGAATGTAGTGCGTTAACTAAGATCAACCGTAGTTCTATTAGGCGTAATGTGGCCATTTATAAATATAGGCACGATATCTGTCGTTTATTTGTTTGCTAGGATCGAATGGTGTCATGTTTATGTTCATATGACTTAAACCAGCCAGATGCAATTAACACAGAGTTTGCCACACATTTTTGTCAACACAAGTTGACATATTGACACATTACAACAAGTGATTGACAAGATAAGTGGCAGAGGTGTCTAAACATTGTAATGGGAATAATAGTAAAAATGACTAAACATTGAGAGATCAAAATGGGAAGGTATTTGTGAAGGATACTGTAACATTATTTAGAAGTGTGATTACATCCATCTACACCACTGTCATCGATTCTAAACCATGTCATTCAACATCCCAAAATACTGGTTATGGCTGTTGTTCTTACCTCAACTTAGTGGTATACGCATACCAACATGTTACAGATCAGAAGTCAATGGATCTCAAGAAATCGATTAGTTTATTTTACCGACTGAAATTTCGGTTATGACTAGTAAATTCAAAATTTTATTGGTCTCTGTTTAGTGGCAAACTTCGGGCTCAATTGATGTCACCATTCTAAAACCGGTTTTGGTGACTTGGTGATGTTTTACGAGTATCAACTCATCGGCTTCCATGTTGGGCATTATTTACCGACTCTGGTTTGGTTAGAAAAATCAAGGAGGTTGTTTGTTTATGACATGGCATCATGTAATGAAACATTGCTTTGAGGCAATGGCATTTGTCAGTCCATCGCGACTCCATAATCGGTGTTTTAAGAATGGTGCTTTTCTGGCTTAAGACTACCAGACATGGCTTGGAATAGAAGCCAGTGTCGCTCTTGTTGCGGTTTCCTATTAAATCCCTCATAAAAGTGTGATGAATTGTTTATGATGGGATGAAGTCTTTCTCGATTTGTACTTTCATCCGAACTTTATCTCTTGTTGACTTATTAAATTTCACTCTTCATGACCAACTTCCTGTCCTTATTTCTTCACAGTAATATACTTCTAAATGTGCGGTGTATACATTTTTGGTGCTCGTGTGTACAAAATTTTGTGTTTAAATAAATTGAGAAATATGTAACACACTTATTATTATTGAGTTCTGCCGTGCTATTATTGACCTAGCGTTTTTCATAAGTTTATTCTAAATATGTTATGATTGTAGTAATACATTTTGCCTTAAATCTATGTTAATCTTATCAGTTTTATCAATTATGTTTTCAAGCGTGTTCAAATGATTGAGGACCACAGATCAGTAACTCAACAATTTCTCTCGCGTCAGGACTCTTCTTCTTTTCACCACCAAGAACAGCCTCTTATAATCAATCATAGTGATATCCATAGACATTCTGTTGCTCATGATCAGTCTAACACTCACTTTGTCAACGATTTAGATTGCATGCCAATGAATCTGGTAACAAATAATTCAGAACCAGCTGTAAATAATGCTGTTAATTTGTCAATGCTTCCTCCAAGTATGTTCAGTTGTTTTTATTTGTCATTAAGGGCTAAAAAGATCCAGGCAAGTAGTGAATAACTAACTGTTTTACCTTACAGCTAGTAGGTCATTTACCTCTTATTCATTTTGTGACGGGAAATTTGCTAACCAGTTTTTGTTAACTATTTTCGTATATGTGTAGTTTCATTAAGTAGGTTTTTTGTATAGTTTCTTGTAATTACTGCCTACTAAACATCTAACGCTTATATGAAGATAGTATATAAGAAACTCATGACAACCGGGCTGATTTCATGCCTGATCGTGGCTGTATCGATCATATATTCACCATACGTCAGGTCTTAGAACATAAACATGCTTGTCGGTGTCGACAATGGTTGTTTTTCCTTACCTAAAAGCTTCATTTGACTCCGTAGACGGAAAGGTTCTCTGAGAATGTCAGTCATTAAAAAGTGTACCTCAGAAGCACTTATATCTTGTTAAGGCTGTATACTCATACACAGCTATTCAGGTCTTATGGCGAACTATCACTTCAAGTAGTGTTCTTCTAGGTTTTGAATTCCGTCATGCTTTTATGCATATCTTTGTTTTATTTCTACCTGTCAAACTATATACTATTATTGCTAATGCGATCTCATGTTAATATCATATGGCAGCTTGAACTAAAGAGCACGTATGGAATGATCTTCGTTGCTTATAACTTTGTTTAGAGTAGGCGTATACTTAATTCATATACTGGTTGTAATTTAAAACCCCTTATACAAATCTATACATTAACTGACTAATTAAAATGTCATTAATCAATACTTGGTTAAAATAACTAAGCTCAACTGGTCGACTTTAAATAAGACTTTACTCGTGCATGAATAATACCATATTATTGATAAACAAGCAAGATTTTTAGGAAATCTTAGCCACACTACAGCTACTAAATTTGCACTATTTGATAAAATGTTGTAGTCTATAGGTTGTTGAATTGCCGAATGTGATGTTCAATGACATGAAGTATTTTTGAAATTCCTTAGGCTGACTAAATCCAATTATTCTGCATCACAGGTAGCATACGTATGTGTCATGCGTCTTCAACGAGATTGTTATAGCATTGAATAACCTCAGTTGTGGAGTCGCAACGGACTGACAAACGCCATCGCCACATAGCCATGCTTCATTACACGATGCCATGTCATAAACAAACAACCTCTTTGTTTTTTCTAACCAAACCAGAGTCGACAAATAATGCTCGACGTGGGTGCCTCTGGGATGATACTCGTAAAACATCACCAAGTCACCAAAATCGGTGTTTCAAAATAGTGACGTCATAGACTTTATTTTTTAATTCTTAAGTTTCGTTATTTATTAATGCTCATATCTTTTCAGTTTTTCCCAGACTTTCTCTTGTTAATTGTCTTGTTCATTTGATTTCGTCTTGCCTTGGTACCTTGAGCTATCACACATTCCAAAGTCTACGTTATTTATAACTAACTTAATGACGAGCAGTAAAAATATATTCGCGTGGATATCTGAAAAATATTCGGACAAAATTCGTTTGTTACATTCCTACTAAACTTACTAATCTCTGATATTTAAAGGTTTTTATTCAGAACGTTCTAATTTTTTATCCTCAATTTAGTACCTTTGTCTACCCTTTGCCTCTAGTTTTTATTCCGTTCATTGTTGTTTTTTGCTATATGTATATGCTTAGTGGCACTTATGGGGTTCCTACGTGCAGGCTTTTTTGGACAAGTATCCTATCATATCAACTGTTCTGTTTTGGTTTCTTATTAGGTTCATATAATTCCAGTCGTATGAAACGCCAATCTGTAGCTATGAATTCTAGTTCCGAGAGCGTTGATAAAATTTCTCGTAATATAGTTCAGCATGACTCATTCAGCTGTCCTTCAGAAATTATTTCAAATGCCAATTCAATCAAATCCGATTGTGGATCTTCCGGGTAAGCTTACATTCCTATTCTCTAAACGGTTTATTCTTTAAGCTAATTTATAGAACTAATAACTTATATGTATATTTGATTTAATTCGTCACATATTGATGTTGACAGGGTTCCATTGAAAACCACTGAGCACTGGGAAGCCGTTTCGTTTTGGTATGGAAATCTTCAGCAGCGCACACCCTATATTCCACCACGGGCTTCAGGTTGGCAAACGCTTAAACCTTTGCACTATTGGGCCGGTATCCAAATGGTAGAATCTCACTTCCATCAGTTTGTGATATAGCGCGACGATCATCCATAATCATGATATGCATACCACCATATATTTCGCCAAGTAGGAACTTAAGATCTGGAAGAAGATATGGAGCAGATGCACCTCCACTGTGACCGATTCCTATTCGTGTCATCAAATTTCTCCAACCTTCAGTCACGACTATCTCGAGAATTTCACGACCAAGTAGTCTAAGTAGTCTACCCACTAACACGGGTCATACCAAAGACCTCATGGACTGATGTTACGTTACAATTCTGTCACTCATACTCTTCTGTCTTATTCCTACATCACCCAACATTATGTAGTAATGTAGGTCAAGGTTGGGCATAGGTAATACATTTTCCAATCATCTCGATCGATGAACATTCACAATATTCGACCAGTTTTCGATTCTTGTCTAATACTTTATGCCTAACTGCAACATTCAAAGACCTGTATGATAAAAATGTACTCAGTCTTCTCTTGTCTTCTGTTTTCGCAGTCCATATTCCACAGCTGTTGGTTAGTACAGAGTGAGATGTTGCTGTTGCTAAGCCTCTGTACGGAAGTAGTTGGCTTCGGAAAGTAATGTATTCAAGCTGTTTTGTTATCATGATCACCGTTGCAATAAAATAGTTTCTTGAATTTATGTTTAGTTTACAACTAATAATTTTGTACACATATATTGTGTAAATTTCAGAGCGTACAAATCAACTTTCGATTTGATGTGCCAGCAGCGTTCTGATAAAAAAAGTAAGTTCTGTTTCATGGTTATTATTTATCGTTTCTTAATGTTAGTAAGCGTATTTTTTGTTCACAAGCTTAGGTTCCTACTCAGAATCGTCTTACTTTAGATGTATGTATTTGCTTATGTCCTGGAAACGTTGTATATGCTATGAATAATCAAGGTATTCAGCGCTCTGTTTTTGGTTCACAAATTTGAATTCTCATTTATACATTATGTAATATCGTACTGTTTCTGGTTTTATCTTTTCGATACTCAAAATTGATTCAAGGGGATATGGTCCCAAAAATATATGAATCAACGACAACCTAATCACTGACCAACAAGAAATGTATCCAATAATCGTAAGCATTAGTAAGCAACACAAGAACTGTCCCCATAGGTAGCAAAATTGTTCATAATCATTAATAAAGTATGTTTTAAGAAGTCGACTTTCAGTGAAAAAAGATGTCACTATGATTTACTTTCACTACTGTGATAACCCTGGGCGCTCTTAAAGACAAAACACCCTTCGACTCCGTCATCTGGTAAAATCGTTTAGTGTTTGTCACTGAAAGGAGGACTAAGAAGTACGTGTAGGCCTTATGAAGACCGTTTATTCGAACATTAGTAGTCTATCCTACTACCTCTATTTACAACTTTAATTAATTTAGCCATAGATTTTCCAAAAATTACACATTTTTCAAGTTTCTGGTGTCGACTTCCTTCCTAGAAAGTCATGTGGTGTGAAGTTCGTGGTATAGATTGTTCTGTTTGATTGATATACTGACAAAATGCAGTTTTTTGAGTATTTTCAGCAACAATGCAGAAATGTTTGGAATATTTTATCTCCTTTTAATCTTTTATTAACTTGAGTGTTTAGATAGTATGTTACGTTGTCTGATATATGAGTAACTTTGAAAAAAAGCTAATGAGTAAATCAAGACATGAAGCCAGTGACTAATGAACTGGTCAGTATCGGTAGATATGAACTACTTAATTAATATCCCTTCGTTAGCTGCAACAATTGGTTGAGGACACTGGCATGGAGCGCATCTATTAAATATTTTTCACGAAATCATGAGTTTCGATACTATCTTATTCCTTTTTGTTTTTTTCGCGAAGCCTGCATTTAATCTTCTTCACTACCATTTAATTATTAAAAGATGATCTCGCTTAGTATTATAAGTATAAAAGCAACTATCACTTCTCGGTTGCCCACACCAAGAAAAGGTTCCTTTTCCTGAGGTATCTGAAAAAGCCGGAATGGAGAGGGGGGTTTGGTGACCTGGGAGCATGGTGGAAATATTCATGGGATAGCTGCATGTTTGTATTCATATACTAGGTTTCCGGAATTAAGATATTTTTTTAATACGATCGGATGAGAACAAGGACCAGCGATACAGAGATACCAAACCCAGCTAACCAGAACAAGAAGACCAGTCTAAACAGGAAAGTGTAATTCCACAAGCAAGCCGAAAGACAAATACGAAGCAATCAACTCGTGCGCATATATACAAAAAAAACTCTCTTTAAAAGTGTCACAAAATGACTTAATAAGAGAGCAAGCGAACCTATACGGTTTACGATCTTTTGAGGTGGGAAACACAAATTGAAGGTAATGATGGGTGTTTTTGGTGCGAAAATGAGAAATCAAAATCTACGCAAATAAGTTACAAAAATAATGGGTTTACCAATTAACTTCTGGTAATGTAGCATCTCCAACAGCATGTATATATATACAACTTAGAATCTAGCATTCCTGCTTATCGATCTAAGTTGCCACACCTCATTAACACAGCAAGATGAACACCAAATTAGTAAAAGCAGTAGTTATGTTAATGTTAGTAAAAGAAAAGTGTGGACATACAGAACATGATACTCGGAGAAAGTATTAGCTTGTGGAAAGAATTGTGTAAAGTAATTTTGGGCTCGCGATCTAAGGAAACATAGAGTAAGTGCCCCTGAACCGGTGTGACCGATTCTGATTCATGTCACTCAGAGTCCCCAACCATTGCTTACGACAATCGTGCGAATTGCAATTACGTAGTCTCTGTTTGTCAACACAACTCAGTCCAGCAGCTAATAACTTCATGGATTGGTGCCATGTTTTAGTTTTACCGCCCCTAGCATTTTTCCATCCTACTTCAATTTTGGTCAGTATTTCGCGTCGAGGTAGGCAGTAGTTGGGCACACGTGATACATGCCTAAATCACTTCAGTCGATGATGGATCACAATCGTATCAACTGATTTACCATCTAACCTTAATATCATGCTTTTAATTACATTATTACTTACTGGTCACGAAAGACACGAGCTGTTCTGAGGATATCTTTTATCCAATACTAATAATCTATGAGTGTCATCTACTCCTGATGGTGACGTTTCACATTCATACAATTAAACTGAATCGGTTGTTGTACAGCATACTCGTCCTTTAATTGGTAGACGTATGTTTCACCTACGCTAGAGGTGACGCAAGTTTGTAAAAGCCAAACGAGCTTTTTAAATCCTTGCATAGATTTCGTCAAATTTCCAAGGTTAGTGAGGTGGTCGACGCACTCAACTACTTCACTCTCTGTCTTTAATTCAGGCACTGACGTATACTTGTCGTGAAGTAACAATTTATATTTAGAGGGGAGGAGTGAAACCCATCCCATACGTACTTGTATTATTGCTCTATGCTATCAAAATACTGCGTTTATCAGCGCTTTAACTAAACATCACGAAGTCATTGTCGTATTCTAGTTTAATTAGTGGACTTTCTGATTGGAGATCAATTTCTGAGAATCCAGATAACGAGAGCGTTATCTTTGGCGGTAAATATACGTTAAAATTAAGCAAAATTAAGGATAGTGGACAGCAGTTACAGACACCACTTCTAAGGTTACAAGTTTAGATAACAACTCGTTACAATTTCCTACTCCATTATTATTATTAATTGAGTAAAGAGCTTTCACAAAGTTTCTATACTTCTTATAGACATCTTTCAATGGTAGACACTGCCTCTTAGTGTATGAAGTCAAATGCTGCTTTCGAGTGAAGAAATATCAAAATTTTTGGACACCTATGATTATGTCTGTGTCTTAAAACCTTGCGAATGGTGACTATTGGTCGATACAACGACGACCATGTATAGAATTATCTGAGTTTTCTAGCATTTAAAATTCACGAGTTTTTTGTTACCAATTCGATACTTCTCGAAGCGTAGCATTTTAGACATATTAGTCAGACTAATTCCTCTATTAATAAAACACGATCAGTTTGATCCTTTTTCAGCGATCATGACCAGTCATATGAGATTGCATTTAGCTCCCAGAGTTTTGTTAAAATATTAGTAAACCTAATTGCTAAGCTTGGGTCACCGTCTTTAAAGGCCTCTTCAGTTATCCTGTTTCGTTGCTCCTCCGTGCTTCCGATTTGGTGTGGCTTTCTCGACGTTAACAAAGAAGTAAAGAAATAGTGGCAGTGAATGAGGATAACTTGTACACCACCAATTAACTGTAGTTCATAGTAAGAGAATATACTAAGAGTAAATATACTGATCCGGAGGATAGGGTAAGAGTAATGTAACAATCATAGAAACAAAATGTTCACATTACCCACAGTTAGAATAATTGAAATAGTGTTTTAAAACACAGCACTGAGAGTTTGTTACTCTTCTTTAGTGGTCCGGCATAACACTTTCCCATCGTTTTAAATATTTACACAGTAAGCACATAGAAGTTACATTTTTTTCATAAGTTGTCCCTCACCACTTTTTAGTCCTAGTTTCTTTTATTATTCTGTAAAGCTGTTATCTATCCCAGCTATCGTTCCCATCTACTTGAGACAATCACACATGAGTTTTTTATTAGTGGTTTTAGGTGTTTTAGCTCTGTACTTTTGAAGGCCTCACTACCGTAGACAGATTCCCGATAAGAATTTTTATCAGGTCTTATCTTGATTATTACTGACTGATTGTTGAGTCGTGATTTTGGCTGTCTTTGTATAGTATTCAACACTTTAGAGACAATTTAGGTTCATTCAGCTTATAGTAGTTACATTTCCCCTTGTGCTAAAGTTATTTAACTTTAACCGCCTTTAACGTACGTACGTTGTGTCAAATCGGTCAACAACCTGCTTTAGCTATAACACTAGAAGCTCTTGCAATTGATGTATGTTGTGTCTCTGAAATACGCATACAGGACCCCATCGTGGTCATCCGTTTGACCTCACCTAATCAATGCGGCGAAACAGCACAATTCACTCTTCGTTTATCTGGAGACCCTACAGCAGGTTCACGTGGTCTTACTGATGTAGGCATACCACTAAGCTTACAGGCAGAACAGGCACTTCTCGAGTGGATTCCTGTAGACCGTCGATTATGTGCTGTCCGTTTAAATGGCACAATACGAACTCGGGAAGATAGGGGCACACGCCGATGCCATTTTGTTGTCTCTGCTTATCCCCCCACTGTCTGCAGTATAGATAGAGTGAAAGACGAGTTCTGTATGAAGTTCTCCTTCAGAAAGTTAAGCGCTTAGACATAGTAATTATAGCAGGGGATTTTAATGCCTAAGTCGGTAGGCTAAATCAGGGTCACTCAGCATCCCAGCCTAGCAAACGGACAACGGAGATCGTCTGATACAATTATGTTCAGATCATCGTTTAGTTTTAGCTAGCACAAACGTTAAGCATCAAGAGAGACACTGCTTAACCTCGCGACCTCCATCATCTACACAACAATTGACGCAATTCGACCACATCGGGATCTGCTATCGTTGGAGGAGCTGTATAGAGAACTGCCGCTCTTTCTACGGCACATGTTTTGATTCTGGCCACGCCCTGGTGAGAGCACGTATCTCTATGTGTTTTGTTGGTCGCAGAAAGGTCACATCAGGTAAACCCCTTAGATATCAATTTGAGATTGAAAATGCTAAGATTGCATTTAGAAATGGCTTGGCTAAGCATTTAGTCTCCCACAACCAACAGATTCAACCTGAAACAGCTTAGAACGATTTTAAAGCAGGTGTAAACGCAGCAGCGTTTTCTGCATTTAACTTTAATCCAAAGGTTATGAAAGATCATAGGGTCTCTGGAACTTCTAGTAAACTAATGGAGGCTCTAAAACTTATTCTAGCAAGCTCAGAGAATGATGAAGAGCGACGACAATTGAAACGTAGACTGACTAAGAGTCTACGTAAGGATCGTGAACAGTGGTGGGCAACAAGAGCAAAAGCGATGGAAGCATCGACGGCGGCGTGCAATAGTAAACAACTGCTCCAAATTATCAAGGATACCGGCATTAAGAAATCGGCGGATTTGCCCGGTTCTACGTTGATGATGATGAAGGATGATGGTCCAGTTTTTAGCTGGTAAGTTGATTGATATATTAGCCGACGTCTGGGAACTGAACATCATCCCATCTGACTGGCATCGCTCACCGATCGTTCCAATTTACAAAAAGGGACAGAAATTCTCTTGTAATAACCACAGGAATTAGTTTGACTAATTTAGTATCTAAAATATTATCCTCTGTAATCATTCAGCGTGTATCCAACACTAGAGAACAGCAAACTCGGTAAAACCAGGCTGGTTTCAGACTTGAACGTGGCTGCATTGACCAAATATTCACCCTGCGCCAGATGCTCGAACATAGACATATGTAAAAACGTCCGACTACAGTTGTATTCCTTGACTTAAAAGCAGCTTTCGACTCGGTAGACCGTGAAGTCTTGTGGCAATGTTTGTCATTAAAAGGCATACTTCAAAAGTACATAAACCTTATAAAGGTGGTCAAGTCAGAGCATATAGCGAATTGTCACGAGATATGTCAACCTCGAGCGGGATTCGTCAGGGTTGCCCTTTATCCCCTTTTTGTTTAATTTCGTTATAGATATACTCAGAAGTCTCACTCCTAACGCCTCAGGAATTAACTTCCTGGAGATCCTCTCGTCGACTCAGAATACGCAGACGATATAGTCCTATTTGGTGAATACACTGATAATATACAGAGTCTCCTGAGAACCTTGAGTAACAATGCAAGCATATTCGGTATGCGCTTTTCCCCCTTCTAAATGCGAAATGTTACTCCGGGGACTGGCTTGCTTCTCCACCTGGATTAATGATAGGGAGTGAAGTAATTGAATGCATTAGTCACTTTACTTATCTCAGAAGTCTCATCACCCATGGTGGGTCGGTGTTTGACGAAATTTCAGCACAGATTCAGAAAGCCTGATTGGCGTTCGCCAATTTACGCCACTTGTGGAGCGGGCGAGATATCCGTCTTTCAGCGAAAGGCCTGGTGTACCGCGCAGCAATCCGCACTGTCCTAACATATGGCCGCGAAACGTGGGCCATGACAACCCAAGATATGCGTCGACTTCAGGTGTTTGACCATAGAAATCTTCGTAGCATCTCTCGTGTATCATGAAACAGTAGAATAAGTAATATGGAGGTTAGACAAAAGGTTCTTGGGAAATACGCTAAACCGGTCGAAGAGGTCATTAACCTTTCATCGACTGAGATGGCTAGGACATGTGTTGCGCATGCTAAACTACCGCCTGCCTCGTCACACGATATTGGCTAGGGTTGAAGTAGGATGGAAGAAGGGTAGGGGTGGTCAAACCAAAACATGGCATCAGTTTACGAAACCTTTGACTATTGGTCTAAGCCATGTTAGTAGATGCAGATTACCTGGTTGGGGTCCGCGTGATAGTAGCAATAAGTAGCTGAAGACACTTGGAGACATGTCTCAGAATCGGTCACATTGGCGCAAGTGTATTCACTCCTTAACTTCATCCAGATCTTAAATCCTATAATTATTTTTTTCACTTTTACTTTACTCTGCCTTCTTGTATTCTGTTAATATGTTACCTCTTATCACGTAGTGCTAATGTAGTATGGCAACTTGAACCTATGGGCGTATGTGCCCGGTTCTACGTTGTTATTGTTGTTGTTGATGATGATGATGATGACAGTTGTTTAAAAAGAATATATTTTATTTTCTGTCCTCAAGTTGCTATCCTATTAATCTTTTCGAGTCCTATTTAAAATTTCATATGATCCTATTTAATTGCTCTTTTAAATGTTACGAGGAAATTGCGCTTTAATTATTGGTTACATCTGACTTTCATTGTAAAATCCACTACTTTAGCTTGACATAAATGTGTGTCTAGCTTTTGAAATTGGATTTATTATGTGATCATTCGATAAATTACTTGATTTGATTTTACACGCGCCAATACATTGAGCAGTACCAAGGGTGTCTAATTGATACCTTTACGTCTACCCAATACGTTCTCAGTCACAGACCCGGATAGGAGGAACACAAGATTGATGAGCAATCAAGTGGAATCAAGTTATTTTTCAAACAATCCTTGTATATATACATCAAACTTGACCACCCCGTCAACCAGTTAAAAAAATTAGCATTATTGCGAAATAGGAGCAACAGTAACTATGGTCTGGAGTAACGTATACACAATTGATTAGCCATAGTCCATAGGTGAAAATTGATATACTAACAGGTAATGTGCTAAACGTGACAATAGAGCAAGGGGAACCTAATAATCGTAGAAATAATATATTCATTTTGTATACTACCAAAATAAATGAAATAGTCTACCAAAAAACAGTTCTCGAATATAATCAATCTTTTTTAGGTGCCCGACATATCATAGACGGAATCACTCTTTTATTTAACAGATTTTGCTCAGTAATTAGTGCATAAACCTGTAACATCACAAAGTTTTGGCTATTACACACAATGTTTAGTTATTTTATTCTTAAAAACATTGTATTCAATATCAATTTTAGTACCAGTTGGTCGTGTTCAACCTATGATAAAACAAGAAGATTCAAGTCATACACATTCCTCCAACCGACCCGTTTCATCGCCTATCAATTATATACCACCCAACCGAGAGTCCGTTGTCTGGGGATCAAATCCTGGCTTGTTTGTATTCACATCACCTTTTAATCAACAATCAATGAATACTAATAATTCAATTCCCCAAAAGTTATGTCATCATTTCGCTAATGATATATTGTCGTATAATACTCAGAAACCAGCAGAGCATGCATCCAACCGTAGAAGTCTACGCAAAAATCATCAACTATCTTTCACTAGAGATGAACAACATGTCATCCAGTCTAATCACCAACTATCAGCTGCTCATGCCGCTGCTGCAGCGTATCATAATCTTATGTTTTTCCAATTACAGCAACAACAATTACAACAACAAACTCAGCAACAACTTCATCGTAGTCTTATCACTGGAATTCCTACTGTCTGTCAAGGTTCTGTGCCTGATCCTTGTAATAACGAGACACACCAACATTCACAGAAAGCATTATCTCGTGGTTGGGCTATTGCTAGTGGTCGCGATTTTGTTGAACATTCAACGGGTACAATTTGATGATAATATCAAAAGACCACTTCATACAAAGAGAACTTCATTGCATGCTCCTATTGTTCAGATGCAGACTTTTTGTTGTTACCAAAATTTATCCGAGATAATAGCAAGGGGTGGGTGTTTTTTCTATACTATCATATTATTATTGATTCCGCTCATGTAGTTATCGCAATGATATACCTTTTTTCTCTACCTCTATCTTACTGATATTATTAGTCTGATTCTTGTTTTTGACTTTATTTATATTTATCTGATACTAATTGGTAGTAGTCCGTACTGTTCTTTTTGTTGCATATACACAGCATTCCCTTCGATTTGCTCATTCTCAGCATAAAAAGCTGGTGTATACGATAGTGTTACTCTTTATTCTTTACACGTGTATTTAGAGTAAAAATCTTATCTAGTTTGTGAACTATTTACAGTCAGTTTCAATTTTGTAAATATACAAATGGATTACGCAACCACAGATGAATGTTAACTCTGTAAATGTGTAGTACTGGACATAGTATCTTCGTTTCTGTGTTTTTATGTGACCGAATATTATCGTATTTCTATTTTTCCACACATATGTCCCCTCGAATCTCATTGTATTACATAGTCTATAATATTTCACACACATATAACATATTTATTCTAGTTGCAGTACATTGATTCATTCATTATTGTATCGCTAAATACTGTGATCTCTATTTTTGCGCTGAATAGTTGCTGGGTGAATGAAAATGATTATTTAGTAATATTTTAGCCTTTTTATTGTTATCAGCTTGTCAATATAATTAATTCTCCATCTTAATGTAATTGTAAATTATCGACTACATCTGATTTAACGTTGACAATTAAATTAAAGTTCTCGAAAAGCGATATTTTGTTTGGTTGGTTACTTTCCTCCTCAACGACTTTGTACTGTTTAATGTTTTTTGATAGGTGTTGATCAGCTGTTAATAAAAGTGTTATTAGTTCTCCCGATTCCTCCTAAAATGGTGTCTTAAGCTCGAAGCTTCTGAGTATGGATAGTAACAGCTATATTTTCAGTGGGAATCGATCTTTTTAAATTTTAACAAATTTATCCACGTGTAAAATTTCTAGCACCCAATCAGTTTAAGTGTGATTAGATCACAGGACAATATATTCACTATCAAGAGTAGTGTTTTGTCAGTTAATTATTCATGCAGATTGCTTAACAGAATCCCGATAAATATTGTTATTGTTTATCTTATCTAGGTGGTTGCATAATTTCCGAATATATGTAGCTACTCAGCGTATCTGTAATAATCTTGGGTGTCATTAACGTACCAGATCAAATGATGTTCTGCTTTTCTTAAGTACAATTCCTCATTGTCTTTATGGTCGTTGATGCAATCGACACTTGAGGGGATTATATAACTAGGTGTTACTAACTTTGTTATCACCAGTAGTTAGTTTACCGATAAGTTTTTGTTAGGGTGTGTCATATTGTACATTTATTGATTCTAGTAGATTTCGTGATATTTTTTTGAGGTATAAACGAAGTTCGTATCTATCAGTGCGTGGAAGTATAATAGTTGCATTAGAATAATAGTCGTGACTACTACGGAGCGTCACGGTTTATGTTCGGAGCCGGTATAATATAGGTATGTTCTCTTACTATCACATTCAGTAATAAGAATTATTGGTAGGTTTGTCGTCTTAAACGGTTTTTTAGACCAGAGGAATTGCACAGGAACATGACCTAACTACTTAGTAGATACTCTTATCCCACGTATTTGTGATTGTATTATATCATTGAAGTGATATTTATATTCCAAACATGTATGGTACTTTAGGTAGTACAATTACCACCGATTATTGTGAACTATCGCATAATCTTTTGTCAGGTTTGATTGAAAATCAATTCTTGAGTAGGTCCACCTTAGAAAGTTGGTGAACATATTCGCAACATTATTAACGATAAAACCTTAGTAATTGTTCGAAATAGGGAAGAGTACAGCATTCAATGGTTTGGTCCAAAAAGAGCTCTGAATATTTCAAAAATCTTTATCTACATACCGATTAGTGTTTTAATCGGAATCTAACTTTCAAATATAAAGACCAATTTATCTTCAACACTTTGATTTTTCATGCTAAATAAAATGAATTCACTTCATCCCACAATGTTGTTGCCTTGCAAAGATTCTTAATTTAGTTCACCGAATAATCTATTTTGTTTGGATATCGACTTAGTGATGAACGTTCGGTTTTTGACTTCTACGTCACAGGTCCGATACCCTCTGCACCCACTTCGGTTTTGACAGTTAAGTGTTATCACTAACCGTCGTATTTAGAATATGGTGCACAGATTTATACCTAGTGAATAATTAAAAATATTAATCATTTATATTCCGATCTAAAATTGAACGTTATTGCTTAGTATCGCGAGTGAGTGCATCAATTGGTTTTTTTCCTTTAAATCTTGTACATCCAATTATGTACATTCATTGTTCCTAGTCGTAATTTTCATTTTCCGTCTTGTGTATAATTATCTATTAATTCTGGATCGTTCGTTTAATAAAAACAGCAAGAGAATTTAGTGATTATAATCAGAATTTTGTTAATTACACGGTCATTGTATTTCATGTTCCTATTATGTTTTCTAATTCACATACCATACTTTTCTTATGATTGGCATTGTAGTGACGGATGTACTAATATTTAAGGTGAACGGAAATTTTTTTATGAATTTACCACAGTAAATCTATATTTTACTCAAAAGAAAGTTCTATTTTCTCTTTTCTACTAGGTCAAACTCAGTCTACTCATTAGAATTATCTTGCACATCTGACTTGAGAAATCCACAGTAATATGACTTAACTCACCTGCCAAGTATGAATTTTATTGCTCGCCTTTAAGCCACCTCAAGGTCTAATAATACAACCCAGCTGCACAAATCATAGTAAGTAAAGAGCACCCAAACCTACAACACAGCGGTCGAAATGTTGGACACCTGAAACACTTAGTCGACGTCATCGTCCAAATATTCTCTTCATTCGTACAACTCTAAGTAAACTATAAAATTATGGTTATTAAACGCAGGACTTTATACAAAGAGTATATATTTATGTATTATATTTTGCAATGGAATCGATAGAGTATCAGTGGTAGAAGTGTTTATTTTGTAGAATCGAAAGTTTGATGTATATGAATGAACATATAAGTCTATTTGGTAATTGATAAATTTACCTTATATACTTGGGATATATGCACCTGAATGAACAATAAGTTAATACGTAATCAGTTAGGCATATTCAAGTAGAACCTGTGACATAAACTCAATAGTTCAAGATGCCATACCTCATTAGTACGACGACATCAAATTAAAAAGATTGATACCACAATATAGTTCGTCAGGAAAGAAATGAAGCAAAAGTGTGAATGAAAGGATAATGGAATTTTAGATCTAAAAGTCAGAGTGAACGTAACTTTATCCTTGTGATTGATTTCAAGCCATGCCACCCATTGTCTCCAATCACTGATCGCTGTTACAGAGCAGAGAGGCATTGGGTATTTTTTTAAAACTCATCTACCAGGTTCAAATCTATGTATTTGGCTTCGAGTCACGCTGAATATAAAGGCCAAATCACTACCTAGTTTCTAAAATCTCATTAACTTTGATAGGGCTCGGTTCTGCAATTAAGTAGCTAAGCTACCGTGTCGCCGCATGCATAGTTTTGGATTATTGCTATAAAACAACACATTTGCATACTTGATACATTAGTTGAATAACTTGGTTACAAATTTTGAGGGTGAAGTATTTATAATGTAAAAATATTACTTGAGAGTATGTGACATTCACAATAGTTATTTCAGATGCGGGCTCTTATTGGAAACTTTTTCATTTTAAGCCAGTCCTGTATACTGACACAAAATGAAAATATTAATTAAATTATGTGTCAGTAGTGTAATGTATCGTACTCGTTTGTTCTCGAGTAGGTCTCGTTTTTGGTTATAGCTGTGAGTATGACAGCGAAGCCTTTAATTAGAATATATATATATATAATCCTGATTTTTAATCGATTCCAAATTGAAGTTAGTCTAGTAAAAATATTACCTGTAATAAATTGAATAATACTGAAGTTATATGTATACATAAACTTAATAAACTTAATAATCAAGGTGCTCTTGGGCCACAGCCAACATAGCATACTCGAAAAAATTCCTCCAAAAAGGTTACATTTTCTCAAATCATATAGCATTTAGTTAAAGATTAATATTGCTTGTAAGCTTGAAAAGATTAATTTTTTGGTATCACGTACTGACGATTAACATCAAATTTTTTTCGTTGTAAACAATGCGAAGTTTATTTATAAAGTAGGCGGTCATCACTACTTTCTCCGACGAAAATCCTGCTGGATATGCTTATGTAGGAGTTGATACGATGGTATAAGTTGCATCTACACGAGCAGAAAAGTAAATAATTCAATGCGAAGAGTATCATATGATTCAATACGCTTTTAAATTTGAGTTAACGCCCATTAGTGAATTGATGATTTTGAATTTAATTAGTTAACCTGATTAGATTTCTATATTTCAAATAGAATCATGTATGAACTACTTGTTGCAGTAGTCTTTTATTTTAAATGTAATAAATTTCCAATTCCACCTGGAATCCTCCTAGGGTTGCTGCCGGTTCCAAGCTCGGATAAGGGAGGAAGGTTGGGCATGGGGTTAGTAACCCTATCCCCTTAAAAACACCTTTTTAACTCTGCCGTGGAAGTTGGAAGGTCTTCATTTCTAACAGTAATGACGCCTCATGGTTAAAGCCGAGTTTCTTCGGAAGTCACGAGGCCGATGCCCCCTTCTGGTAACCAGAGCAGCAATTAATATAGATACACGGGATATTCTCACAATATGGGAGAATCACCCAAATAGCTGAAGAAATGAAAAGATACAACCTGAAGATACTTAGAATATGCGCAACCCATTAGGTTACGAGCTGGACAGAGAAGATTATCCTCAGGAGACTTGGTATTTTACTCCGGTCACGAAGAAGAAAATGTCTCACACGCGCAAGGAGTTTCATTGATGTCATCCCAAGAAGCACAGAAAGCGCTTGTACAATGGAACCTCATGGACCTAGGATCAAACATCTTTCAAGACAAAGAGGGAGGGGATTATAATAAATGTCATTCAGTGCTATGCTCCCACTAAGAAGATAGAACTACTATGGAGGACAACTGGAAAGATATTAAGGAAACAATAACTACAACATGTCAGGAGATTTTGGATCACGAGGAGCACCACCATTAGGAATGAATCTCTGTTCGTGTCGACATCAGTCTTTTACTTATATGCACACCTGAAATGGGGATATTTTCTACCTGGTAATAGTACTTTATCGCAGTTGGTATTCCCTTTGTAGTATATGTGTAACCTAGTCTCACATCATGTTTCTTAATCCCTACAATTACGACTCAGTTGTGTTCACTAAACTGTTGGATGTTTTGCTGCCTTCCATTAACAAGTCCTTGGAATAATAATCTTTAAAACATAGTATCATTTACTCTAAAATGTTTGTTTACACGCCTTTGTACACATGTGATATTTCAACACAAAACTCATTATCTGATGAAATTAGAGTTTGCATCTGTTATTAGAATTGCTTTGTAAACATGGATAAGGTTAAACATAATAGTAATAAAGTTAAATAAAAGGGAATAAAAGTTCTATCCTTCACACAGTTTGGTTGTTTTTAAAATTAGTTACTGAGAATTTCTATCATCTGAGGAGGAGGAGGAGAGGAGGAGGAGGAGGAGGGAGGAGGAGGATGAGGAGGAGGGGAGGAGGAGGAGGAGGAGGAGGAGGAGGAGAGAGGAGGAGGAGGAGGAGGAGGAGGAGGAGGAGGAGGAGGAGGAGGAGGAGGAGGAGGAGGAGGAGGAGGAGGAGGAGGAGGAGGAGGAGGAGGAGGAGGAGGAGAGGAGGAGGAGGATGGAGGAGGAGGGAGGAGGAGGAGGAGGAGGAGGAGGAGGAGGAGGAGGAGGAGGAGGAGGAGGAGGAGGAGGAGGAGGAGGAGGAGGAGGAGGAGGAGGAGGAGGAGGAGGAGGAGGAGGAGGGAGAGGAGGAGGAGGAGGAGGAGGAGGAGGAGGAGGAGGAGGAGGAGGAGGAGGAGGAGGAGGAGGAGGAGGAGGAGAGGAGGAGGAGGAGGAGGAGGAGGAGGAGGAGGAGAGGAGTAGGAGGAGGAGGAGGAGGAGGAGGATGAGAGGAGGAGGAGGAGGAGGAGGAGGAGGAGGAGTGAGGAGGAGGAGGAGGAGGGATGAGGAGGAGGAGGAGGAGGAGGAGGAGGAGGAGGAGGAGGAGGAGGAGGAGGAGGAGGAGGAGGAGGAGGAGAGAGGAGGAGGAGGAGGAGGAGGAGGAGGAGGAGAGGAGGAGGAGGAGGAGGAGGAGAGGAGGAGAGGAGGAGGAGGAGGAGGGAGGAGGAGGAGGAGGAGGAGGAGGAGGAGGAGGAGGAGGAGAGGAGGAGGAGGAGGAGGAGGAGGATGAGGAGGAGAGGGAGGAGGAGGGGAGGAGGAGGAGGAGGAGGAGGAGGAGAGGAGGAGGAGGAGGAGGAGGAGGAGGAGGAGGAGGAGGAGGAGGGGAGTAGGAGGAGGAGGAGGAGAGGAGGAGGAGGAGGAGGAGGAGGAGGAGGGAGGAGAGGAGGAGGAGGAGGAGGAGGAGAGTAGGGAGAGGAGGAGGAGGAGGAGGAGGATGTAGAGGAGGAGGAGGAGGAGGAGGAGTAGAAGGATGATTAATTATTATTATTATTATTATTATTATTATTATTATTATTATTATTATTATTATTATTATTATTATTATTATCATTATTATTATTATTATTATTATTATTATTATTATTATTATTATTATTATTATTAATAATCATGACTATTCCTACTACACAAGTTATATAAATAGTATGACGTAATTAAAGAGAATTTAATGGAAAAAATTTGGGTAATTAATAACACACATTTCATTAAAGTAATTTCGTTTGAAAATGTAGTGTTCCCTGTTATCAGCTGTTTAAAAATCTAATTACCCTTGTTGCAATTTCCAAACATCCTACAGAGCTAACTACTGTTTCGGTAGTGTCGAATTCTCTAGATTTGGATGGTTTTGTTAGAACTTTTTTGTTATCGTTCTGGACAACACATCAGAGCTTATATATGAAGATGATCTGTCTACGGTGATAATAACTTAGAGCAAGATTTCAGTCACTAACTGCTATCAGCTTTCGAACGTATCTAGACTTAGCAATCGACTACTGTTTCCTACCGATCACAGGTTCCTCTTCATCGCAGAACCCTCGTCACAGATACACTTGCAATGAGCAAAATGTAGGCCATTGAAGTAAGATGGAAGGTTTCATATTCTCATCTCCACTCAAATCATGTAGTCCACTTTTTGGGTGCCAAAGGTTAAGACTAAACAGTTATTTAATACTTTCTCATTAGTTCTTAGGTTGATACTAGTACCTCTCACTTCGAAGAAACACCTAGCTAAATAGTTGTTTTTTCCACCTACATCGAGTTCTTGATCACTGTTACATCTGAGACAAATTTTTTATCACATTAAAGTTGCTTTCTATTTATTATTGTTATATAGAATTACCTGAAATTGTTATTGTCTATTAGTAAGTGACGGCAGCTCTTTATTTCTCGTTACTGAAGTGTTCATATACAGCTGGCTATACAAATTCATTAATGACACGATATTAGTATTAGTCCAGATAGAGTAAATATCATTCGTTGTTTTGTTTACAGTTTTATTTCACAACGCAAGTGACTGTTCATTGTATAAGTTTATGTCATCCCATTAATTTGGTTTTCAAATACTGGAGGAGACTATAGGAATTATGACATGTCATTATCGAATGTGTTATGTAGGAGGTAACGATTGTATAAAATATACTGACACTGAACTGGTCGTGGTCGAATAATTACTCTCCTCAAATCTGATTGACTAATCAACCTGCCCCTACCCCCGCTCAAAGAACGGATACTAAAAGACAAAATAACTTGTCAGCAAATATGAGTGGTTTTTTTTTAACAATATAATACGCTTATATACAAAAATATGACAATAAACAGGGTCAAAGTTCATTAAAATTATCAATGATCACTGAATATCAATTTCACAGGTCTTCCATGAATTATTGATAATCATATTAGAATGGTCTCGTCCGGTTTAAACCGCCACTACCACTCATACAAGTTACATAAATAACGACATCTTCTATAAAATCTCGAAAAAAACCACCTAACAAATGCACAATAATTTTTTATATAAAAGATCAACCTTTTAAACCTGTAATAAATAGGCTCTCCTTTAATTAAAATTTTTTCAGGGCTAGATATGCAACATGTAAAACAACAAGTAGGTTTTTATAATCCAGAGGAGCCTATTCATACCATAATGTACTAACTTTCACAGCTCCAGTGGTTTTGAGAGTGGATTTATCTATAAAAAAAACAGAATGTGGGATCAGTCCATATATTTGTTGGCTATTAGTCTGAGCTGTGTTGGTAGGTGCAAA